>MU005585.1:773988-907750 GCA_010405425.1 Lentithecium fluviatile CBS 122367
AACTTAGTTAATAATCTATTATTTAGATTCTATTAAGTATAGTTAATTTAATAGTTTTATAACTTTAATACTAACTACTCTATTACTTACTTACGTAATTAACAACCTCTCTCCTATTGCCGCTCCTGCCTAAGAACTAACTTACCCTTATAGGACTAGCTACCTAGTAGGAACGTAACAAGCTTCTACTTCTAGAACTAAGCTATAATTCTATTATTCTTAGGATCTAGCACTACTTCTAGAGTTTCTAGAATTACCTATACTTAGTAGAATTATAGTTACGTAACTATTAATCTAATTCTATACTTTAAGTAAGAGTATATTATTCTACTATAGATTATTTCTATATAATTACTTCCTAGCATAATTATTTAGCTTCTGTGCCTGCTCTTAATTTTATAGTTATAATAAAATTCTTTTTAATTGCGCCATCTGTATCCTTTTGTTTTCTAACTTTATGCACGCGCGCTATAGATGTAATCGTCTCGCTATGCGCGCTATAGTCGTAGTGCTAGAAATATACAGAACGCGTCGCCGTATTAGGCACTTTATAGGATCTAGGATGTTTAGGAGTTTAAGGCGAATTAATTACCGTGCTTATCGTAAGAGTTAGGCCAGGTTTAGTAGAGTTATGGATTGTTGTGCAAATGTTGTGGATGTTTCGGGGTTTAAGTGATGGCTGGGGCTAACAAATTAAGCAGGATTTCGATCACGAATTATAGCCGGACCTGGTGTTATGACTATTTAATGATCGGCTGCGTAGGGCTAACTACTTCATGGAAATAATTCAATGGACGCTTTTTCTTTCTACATATGCAATAAAAGTATCGAAGCAGTCTGCAATAGCGACCCACTGTAACTGGTCAGCAACTGCATCGTCCCGCACTTACTAATCACACAAAACTCCAACAGCGATACCAGTTCAGAGCCAATAATTGTTGGTCTGCCAGGAAGCCCTAGATCGTGCGAAGGCGAGCGCTTTACGGCAACAGACTTGCTTCGTGCTCATAATGCACCCTACTATTCGCCAGCCAATAGCTATTACCCAATACTATCAAGACCAATGTCAATTTCAGGAGCAAGAGGTTCTATCACTGAGATAGGAGTACGAAGATTTTGTTAGATACGTTCAATTTATTAGAAGCGGTACACTCTTCCATGCCTAAGATAAAAATCTTTGTGCTTAATGATTTTCAATTCGTCAACTACAATAACGAAATAGACCTGGAAGGGACACCTAGCTACCCCAACCTATTCCTTAGCATCCTACGAGCAGCCAGACGGGGCGGGAAGCTAGGGGTCTTCATCACAAGCAATTGCCTCTGTACCACAACTCTAGATAAGGAAAATGTAAAGCTAGGCATGTAGATCCACTAGCTAGACCTATGCAACCCAATAGACAGATTGTAGACAAGTACGATATACTTACGGAGGCACAAAGCGACAAAGATATGTAGTTTTGCTTTGGCATGCCTGCCCCATGGGGTATCAGTGTCTCTGACCTGTACTTGACTGCCTGCCTGAATCGTTCCACAGATATCTGTCCACTTCAGCAATTAGCGTAAGATGTCAGAAACCAATCATACTTCCCTTTCCCTCCCTCTTACAAAATCTCTCCCTCCTCCTCACAACAGCCCTAGCACTCGACCTCACCATCCTCGCCTCCTCACACTCACCCTTCCGCAAATCCACCCCAGCAATTTACTAAGCCCCAGCCTCCTTATGCGACCCTATAAAACACGACATCGTCCCAGGCCACTACATAATCGAGCTCTTCCCCGGAGTCTCTTTCTCTGCTCAACCGGAGGCTGTGGGTACAGATATGCACGCCTTCTGCCACGCTCAGCTGGACGCCATCTTTACCGATCGCATCGTGTATACAGCTAAAGGCATACACGATGGTCTGATGAAGGCTGTGAGGACGGATCGGGGCGAACGGGAGGTGGAGTGCTCGGTGTATGTTTAGGCGTGGAGGGATTGGAGTAGTGGTAGCGGGTTCGATGATATCCTGCTGTTAAGAAAGGCTGTCTTTTCGAGCGGAGGATCGCGTATACATATTCCTGATGTTGGGAGCGCGGCGGTTGCGTGACGTTGGTATTAGCCTGAGAGGACGGTATGATCCAAGAGGGACCGTGTCGAAACATGAATCTTAGCAAGTTAAGAAGCAAGATGTTAGCCCTCATCTGTGTTCGTTGACTAGGTTGTTGCTATAAGTCGACGAATACCAATCACGCGAAGATGAAGAAGCACCTGCCGATTGATTCGCAGTCGGTCCTGCTGCGGAGAAGACCTACCAAAGCCGATTGCGCCGTGTCCGCGCGGCAACTGTAGTCGTTGACTTACCGAATGCATCGAGGTAAGGAGGCAAATAGGCAAAGAGGCGGGCGTTGACGAGGAACAGTGCTACATCTGTACATCGGATACAAACGTACTGCCCGATCTCCGCAACATTTTTCCTCCCAAATCGCTCAAGATTTCAGAATTTTCCCTTTCGGTGATTGCGCATGGACTCCAGCGATGTCAGACGGACGCACGGGCATCGGGAGAGGATGGATGCGAACTGTGGAGCTTGAACTGCAAGTCGCACCCCGTAACTCCTGCATCGTGATCGCGATTTTCCTCTTCGTGCGCAGTCGATGTTGATGTGACTAGAGGCAAGGCGAGACGTCGTCTGGCTACATGATCTTCAGGGGTGTTGACCGTCCGTTTGAGAGTTGTTGAATGTCTTGGAGTTGTTCGCGTTGGGGCGTCGGGATTTTGATCGTCGACGTTATATGGGTCCGGGGCTGTGCAGGTCCACGTGTGTGCGTGTGCGGAGCGGGTTCCTGAATAGCACGGCACGGCTGTTAAGCTTATCGACTGTGAGACATCGGAACTGATTGGGCAAGAAAACGCTGAGAAAGCAGAGTAAGTTGTTAGACTCGAGAAAGGGAAAGAAAACATGGCAGAATACTGCCGCGGCAATACGTACCTGCTGTTCGTGTTCAAGGTCTAGGATTGGATGATAGATTGCCCGCCTGCCTCTTTGGCCACAGGATCAATACGAAGGAGCCCCGAGCAGCCAGGCTGAATACATGGACAGTCAATATTGACACCTAGGTGAAATCTGGTGAAATCTGGGTGTGGCTGAATACGACAACGCGGTGTAGACCCACATGCGACGTGGAGCCCGGTTTTCATGAGACGTCAATGTCGACGGCGAGGGGTGTGATTAGGTGCCGATTCATCTCAACGTTTGCTTGTCACGTGACTATTGGCGGGTTCGTGCACATGTGAGGCTCGAGTGAGGGGCATCGCAAACTCTGTGCGCCGCAGGATGCCTGACGGAGATTGGAGGGCAGCAATCCCGAACGCACTCGTCACACTGGAGACGGTGATCACTGTGCGGTCGGAACTGCTCGCGGTCAACGGCTGCAGCACGCAACAGCGGTCCGGCGCAGAGTACATGTACCACGGGCAACCGGTGAGATGGCGGACTCTTTGGCGCTGACGGGGTGATGGCGGACGCGCATCAGTCAGCGCCGCGATACAGTACCTCTATCGAGCACTTGGGGGTGCCAGCGCTGCGTTATTGGCTAGGCGCTGACGCAGCGAAATTAGGTGTTGTGCCTGCGTCTGGGTGTCGCCGAGTGTGGCGGAGTAGGGCAGCTGGTCGATTGCAGCTCGCGTTCACGCCAGCCGTCCGGATGCGGCGGTTGGGCGACGGAACAATACAATGCAGTGACAGCCGTGATGCAACACCAGCAGTGGAGTGACGGCTGTTTTTAGCAGCAGTCGAGCGCAGCGAAGAACGCAGTCGCAGTCGCGCCTGTTTGCAGCAGCGAGTGAAGCAGCGTCCGCGTCATTGACAGCCTCAGCAACGACGTCTTCACCCACGCGGCGCCCCGGCAAAGAGCCTCCGGTGCTAAATCAGCACAACTGCGACCTTGGCCGTGTCGACCCCCTATCCGTGAGACGCGCGCCCCCAGCGCCAGCCAGGATCCTCCAGCAAAACCGCCGCCGCCCGCCCTCGCTCCTCAGGCCCTTCAAACCTCCCGTCGCGCTCGTGACGACACTCGTAATTTCAATAATTGGTGTGCGCTGCAGTGGAGCGCTGGAAAGTCCGCTGATCGTACCCGCCACAGTCGTTTAGCCCGTTGCCATTGCCATTGCATTGCCTTGTCCATTCACCCCCTTCACTAGTTCAGCCCGGACCCGCCTTTTCCCGCCTCGCCGCTGCCCGGTTTCCAGCAACACTACCCCAACCCTCCACCACTACCACCACTACCACCACTTCGTCACTCGACAGCCGCTCGTTCACCCGCCTTTCGCATCCCCGCCTTTCGTACCTCCCACACATCGCACTCGCACCTCGACGCTCGCTGAGGAGGACACCATCGCCGCTGGTTTGGCCGACCCTGTTCCCCGTACTCGCCCAGAGTACAATCCCGTCTCCTGAAGGCCTCTCGCCTTCGCACCTCCTGCCCTAATACACCGCGCAGTCCACCGCCGCCGCCATGTTCCCTTCGCTATCCAAGTCGCTGCTCCTGCTGGCGGCCGCCGCCCTGCCGCTCGCTTCCGCCGAACGCATCATCGAGTCCAAGTCGCTCAACCCTTGTCTCTCCAACTCCAGCTTCACCGCAACCCTCTTCCACGTCACATTCACGCCCGACAACCGAAGCCTGGCCTTCAACATCCAGGGCGTGTCCAACATCGCCGGCAATGTCAGCGCCGAGCTCGAGCTGCTCGTGTACGGCTACTCGGCCATGAAGCAGGACCTGAAGCCCTGCGACAGCGAGGGCCTGGAGGGCATGTGCCCGATGAACTCGGGCAACATCAAGATCAAGTCCAACCTCGACATTTCGCCCGACGTCATGAGCCAGATTCCAGGTACGGGCAGGCTGTGTGACTGCAGCTGCGGAACATTTGCTAACAATTGCAGGTATCGCATACACCATCCCCGATCTCGACGCCGCCGTCCGCATCAAGATCTCCGACGTTGACACCAAGCAGCCGCTTGCCTGCGTTGAGGCCGAGCTGTCAAACGGTCACAGCGTCCAGCAGAAGGCTGTCGCATGGGTGACGGCTGTCATCGCCGGCATTGGGCTGGTCGTCTCTGCCATCACCTCCGGCCTGGGCCACTCCAACACCGCCGCCCACGTCGCCGCCAACGCCATGTCGCTCTTCGGCTACTTCCAAGCCCAGGCCTTCGTCGGCATGTGCGCTGTGCCGCTCCCACCTGTGGTCGCGGCGTGGACTCAGAACTTCCAGTGGACCATGGGCATCATCCGTGTGGGCTTCCTCCAAAAGTTTGCCACCTGGTACCAGCGTGCGACGGGCGGTCATCCGACGACCTACCTGTCTCAGCTGGGCTCCATATCCATTGAAGTGCAAAAGAAGCTGAAGCGCTCCATTGCTGAGTTGCCCATGACGAAGCGCGCTCTCGATATGAGCATGCGTGCGCTTGCGCCCATCCTTGCACGGAGCAATGCCGACACGACAGAAACCCAGATCAACGGCAACACGCGCATCATCCTCTACGGCATCGACCGTGTCGCCTTCAAATCCCGCATTGAATCGACCAATGTCTTCTTCACCGGCTACACCTTCTTCGTCATCTTCGTCCTTCTGGTTGTGATCGGCGTCCTCATGTTCAAGTACATCTGCGAAGCCTTGGTCAAGGCCGGCAAGATGAAGAATGACCAATTTACCGACTTCCGCAATGGCTGGCAGACCGTGCTCAAGGGCATCTTGTTCCGCGTCATCCTCATTGGCTTCCCACAGATGATGGTGCTCTGCTTCTGGGAGCTCACGCAGCGCGACTCTGCCGGCGAGGTCGTCTTAGCCATCTTCACTTTAGTCACCATGATCTGCATCCTCGGATGGGCCTCATCCAAGGTCGTGCGTATTGCCCAGCGGTCCATCGCTATGCACAAGAACCCCGCCTACATTTTGTACTCGGACCCCTCGGCCCTCAACAAGTGGGGTTTCTTGTACGTGCAGTTCAAGGCCACCATGTACTACTTCATCATCCCCGTCCTGGTCTACACTCTGATTAAGGCCATGTTTGTCGGTTTCGCCCAAGGCAACGGCACTGTCCAGGCTATTGCCTTGGTTCTGATCGAGGCCGGCTTCCTCATTGGTGTGTGTGTCCTGCGACCATATATGGATAAGAAGACGAACGGTTTCAACATCGCCATCGCCGCCGTCAACTTCCTCAGCGCCATCTTTCTCCTGGTCTTCACTGAAGTGTTCAAGCAGCCCGTAAGTATCACGCGAGCATTTGGTATGTCTAAGCTAATGACATCAGGGAATCGTAACTGGCGTCATGGGTGTTGTCTTCTTCATCTACAACGCCGCTTTTGCTCTTGTTCTACTCCTCATGGTTCTGATCTCATCCGGATTTGCTCTGTTCACCAAGAACCCCGACACGCGATACCAACCGATGCGTGATGACCGTGGATCTTTCATCAAGTCGCAGACGCAGCTTACCACTGAGCTGGACGCTCTTGGTGCTACGGCGCGTGGTGAGGGCAAGGGAACGCACGCTCGCATTGACGATGACGACGACATGATTTCGAACAGCTCCCTTGAGCAACGGCAAATGGCACTGAAGGAGGGTGGCTTCTCAGAGCACTACGCGCCGGCCCCGGCACGCACTCCTTCAGACCAGTCAGGTTCTTCTCCTTACCCGGCGCAGCACAATGCGCCAACATCAGGACCTCCATCGTACTACGGCCGCAGCAGCCCAGCGCCATCGGCACCCTCGACTGGATATGGGCGGGCTGGCAGCCTCCGGAACGAGGCGCAATACCGGTCGGCGAACAACTCGAGCCCATGGCAACGAGGAGCTGGTTACGACCATTGACGCCAAGAAGAGGAGCGGCCGACATCCGTCTCGAACGAGCGCATTATCGAGATGTACGACCGATCCTCGGGAAAGTTCTAAGGGAACTCTAATGGAACACTCGCATTTGTGCATATCATCCATTATAAAATATACTTAATTCCATGAACGGTCGAAACTTTCGCACGGAATCTGTCTTGAGACAGTAACGAACAGGAGGCGTACTTTTTTCATTTCAGGTCCTTGCTTTCCGAAAAGCTTTCGACCCTCTCGAGAGGAGGCGCGGACGACATTTTACATAATCTCATTCCCTCCCTCTCCATAGTGTTGAACTCTTTGCGCTTTTGTCTTTTCCTATTGTCTGGGCTCTGGCGTTTTCAAATATTCTCAGATGAGAGAATACTTCCTTTCCGGGTTTGCATTGCGCGCGGCTGCGCTACAGCTATAGCTGTGTCGAGTATATTGTCGGATAGCGGGGATGGCTGAGGTGCGTTGCGGATGGCATACCCCGGCCCGTTGCATGCTAATCGTATGCGTCGAGATAGGCGTGGCCGGTAGTAGGATAGGATTCTGTACATGAATTCAGCGGTATACAATACCTTCATGGCTACGCTGCGTGCTGTCTTGGCTGATGCTGAATGGCTCCGGAGCCTTGCTAGTCCACGATGTCTGGTTTCAGATGGAATTTGAGGGGGGTGGGAACGTGACTCTTCCATGCGAGGGGTTACATGTAGTGAGCGACTCAGCAGTCCTCTTATCTGTGTCAGATGGTCCGAAGTAAAAGTCTCACAAGCGAAACCCCGAAGCACTCAACTGGGATATCGGCAGAGATATCAACACTGCTTGTTCCGATGCGGCGCTTCCTCTTTCGGAAGTCGCGATATCAGATACCGATTGCGCTAGGTGGCGTACGAGGTGCTAGGCCGAGGGTCTAATTTAGCTGGATCTTGACACTTTTGCCAGATCGGAGGTCCGCAGATGTCGTTCGCTGTTGGGCGTAGGTTGGTATTGGTGCGGAGCTGGCTGGTCTGCTGATAGGAGGTCGATCGGCTCTGTCTGAGATGTGTGTAGGCGTCATTGGGTGTGGCCGCTGTGCTGCGAGATACGAATGGGTATAGCGACGGGTGAGGAGCCGGGCGGCAGCGCCTGCCTGCTGTGCGCATGGCGGATTCGGGACGGTGGAGGTGGGAGGCACCGTGGGCGATGAGAGGCTGTGCGCAGGGGAAGGACGTGGTTCTGAGGGCTTCGGAGCTCATCCGTAACGTCACACTTACACGCAACTTCGGATGGCAACACCAGACGCACGCGTACCACGGACAACGAAGGCCTGACGGAAATGCCACCTCCCGCCTCATCACGGTGAGGACACGCCACCAGCCAATCAACGCAGGCACGTTCCACAAGGCTGCCGCATCGAGACGCTTGCACGGCCCCCGTCATTCTTCCAGAACTTTTTCTGCCGCTCCCGCTCAACCACAACTCACGAGTGCTCATCTCGCTTTGCCTATCGTGCGCTATCGACTGGCTCGACTGGCTATTCTCGCAACACGCAAAGAGCGCCTAGGTCCGGCTATGGCTGCGAGCAAAGCATCCAACGAGGCCATTTGCCGCTATCGTGGCGGCCGCTGTGCAACGTCGACGTCCTGGTCCGTCTTCCCGCCCCTTTCCGAAGGCAGCCTGGCAGCGTAGAGCTCTAGGCCCTCTTTATTATGTGCAGCGGTTCCCTCGTCTGGGGCGTGGTTCTGTGACTTCATCTGCATCACCATCCGCGCGGTGCTGCGTCGCACATTGAGCTTTGGGAATACTTGTTGCTGTTATGCTGGTTTTCTGATTATGAAGCGCTGTTGAGGGCTTTCAGCTTGTACTATTATATCTCTTGTAACATATACCACGTGTGCGATTTCCGTTTCTTTGTATCTGTCGTCGGTTTCGGTTCGCGAAGATCCGGATCGGTTTGGGTTGGTTACATCTGGGCTTCTTTTGCGTCTGCGTCTGTTTCCAGTCTCTAAATTCTGCGTCGTCGCCTTGCTTTAGCTGTCCCTGTTTCGTCTTTCCACCTGGTCGACTATCGACTTTGTGAGAGAAGGTTGCGCATTGTGTTGTCTTTGGGTTCTGGGGTTCATCTTTCTTACCGGACCGTCTGCGTTTCGCAAGCACCGTTACTTCGTCTTTGCCCTTGAACAGGGTGGCCTCGACAGCTCATCGCCGCGCTATATATTGCCGGTTGCGTTGCGCGAGCCCGAGATGGCTACATTCCCGCGCTTCGTCTTTCCGCTCCAGCAGCAGTCCCAGGACTTCTCATCGACGCCCACCATAGAGTGCACGACACCGGCGAAAGAGAGACCGCGGATTACGCTACAGACTGGGGCAAGAGAAGGGAAAGGGTATACGTTGTCGGTGCCTGATCTCGGGTATAGGAGGCCTGAGCCCTCGAGGACTATTTCGACGCCTCCGGATTCACCGACGAGGTCGCGGGCGTATACGATGGGGACGGGCAGGTTGCCGAATCTGCACGATAGCGGGGCGATGACGCCGCCGCCTACACCGACGAAGGGTTCGCATTCCAAGTCTGATTCAGCATCCAGTTTGAGGGGCTCCTTTGATAGCGTGCGAAGGGGCAATGCGATTACATACAGGTGCAAACCTTCTATCGATGAAAAGGAAACGCCTGGAAGCACCGAGCCCCGTCACTTTCCCTACTGGACGACGGACTACGAGATCGAGGTCGACCACAAGGGTAGAAAGAGGCCCCTCGGATGCGGTGCTTGGAGCAATGTCTGCCGCGCTACCCCACGCCCACCGAAGCTTGAAGGACTCGCGCCGTTGAATACGGTCCCTGGAGTGGATATGACTCCTCCAGTGACACCTGTTCATTCGCGAAATTCGAGTCGTTCGGAGGCTCAGGTGCCGCAGATACCTTCAGCGTATGCAGTCAAAGAACCGTGTGGACGTACGGCACAACGAGTGCTTGGCGATGAGTGCCGCATCTTGTCATACCTGTCCAGATATCCAGATGCTGAGAAGTACATTGTTCCTTTCTACGGCCAGGACACCCGAACCGATGCGCTAGTACTAGGACTCATGGACGGCACGCTAGAAGACTGGATCCAGAAAGACCTGGACAGCCTCTCTGAAGAATCTCGCGCGGCGAAGCTAGCACACGTCTTCCCGACCCTCGCCGCCCACCTCCTCGACGGCTTCATCTGGATATCGGAAAAGCACTGCACACACGGGGACCTCAAACCCGCCAACATCCTCATCTCCTCCACCCCCTCCTCTGCAACCTCGACCTCAACATCACCACCCCATGCCGTCTACACCGACTTCTCCTCCGCTATTCTCTCTACATCCAGCACATCCAGTTCCCCGGTAGGCGGCGCAACATACGACTTCCTCGATCCCGCTCTCATGACCAAGGCCTCGGCTTCCACCCTCCCTACACCCCAGACTGATCTCTGGTCCCTCGCTGTGACGCTCCTCGTACTCGCTATCGGAAGCTCACCGTATAGTCGCGTGACTTCGAACGAGTTCATGAAGAAGGAGTGTATCAAGCAGGGTACACCGTTGGCGTATATGCGCCAGGGCGAGAATGGGACGAGAAATGGGAAGAGGATGGATGCTTTGGAGGGGAGCTTGGGGTTTGATGTTGAAGAGTGGCTTGGGTTGGTGCTGGTTAAGGATGTGATGAAGCGGGCCGGTGTTGACAAGTGGCGCGCTGAGCTGGGTTCTGGAGGTGCGAAGATGGGTTTGAGGATCTAAGCAAGAGACCACCAGGTTCTTGGACGCTCGACCCGCCTGACATATTGCGCCCGACCGCGCCCGGTTTTGACATGGGCGCACTGTCCTATTCATCCTCCTGTTTACTGCTTCGCCGCTTTCAGTCCTTCGATTTACGTTGTTTAATACTTCGCGTCCCACTTCCTGGACGCTTTCGACGCCCTCCCTTTCCGTCACATCCTCATGCATTCATTTTCGGACGAAGGATATTGGCGCCGCACAGGGGCGATGAAGTTTTGTTTCTTTGGACATTCGCTGATACCCCAATTGCTATTTTGGGCATATACTGTCGTATCATGGTAGACTTCGTATTCGCTTCTGTTGGATACCCATACATTGACTTCAGACTTTAGAGATTAGATTTGCTATGTTCTGCCTTGGGAACATTAGAATTAAGCCATGGCTGTTCTGTTCGAGTTGGGGTTGCTAGTCATTGCTCAGTTGGCCATCTCTGTATCCCACCCATTCCGCCCACTTAGTTCTGTGGAATCAAGACACCGCGATACCGCATCTTCCCGTCGCGCAGCGTATCCATCGCTTTCGTAATACCCGCTTCCGTCATCGGAAACTCCATCAAAACCGGCTTAATCTTGTGTTGCGCCGCAAATTCAAGCATGTGGCGGTGCACATTTCGTGCGGCTACGACACTACCTTGGATAGTAATGCCAGACTGGATAAAGGGCAGATGGGGGATAGAAAAGTCATCAAAAGAGACGGTCAGAGGGAAAATTGTGCCTGTGGGTGCCATAATGGGGAGCATAAGTGACCAGTCTGCATTCTCGTCAGCGGACAGCTCTTACACAGACTTGGGGGTAGGGCAGGGGAGGGGAACATACCATTTGGGGCGCTGGTGGTGACGAGGAGAACATCCAGCTTGCGCCCAATGTCAAGCTCCTTCTTCCCCTTCATGGCGACAAATTCTCTCGCCCCCAACTTCTGCGCTTCCTGCTTCTTGCTATCTGAGCTTGAGAAGACGACAACGTCGCAGCCCTTCTTCGCCGCGAACTGGATCGCCAAATGGCCCAGACCGCCCACACCCATGATGCCCACGCGATCAGTCGACTTGATATCGTACGAATGGAGCGCGTTGAACACAGTCGCGCCGCCGCACATCAACGGTGCCGCCTCCGCATCAGTCAACTCGTCGGGAATGCGGAACAAAAAAGACTCTTTCCACACAGCGTGCGACGCGAAGCTTCCCTGGTCCAGATTCGCTTCGCCATACATCTCGCGCTCGGGGCAGTACTGCTCTTTGCCTGTGAGACAGTACTCGCAGTGGCCGCAGGAGTTGTGTTCGTAGCCCCAGCCGACGCGGTCGCCCTTTTTTAGGAATTTTGTGTTGGGCCCGGTTTGCTCGACAACGCCTGCGCCTTCGTGGCCGAGCACAATGTCGGCGCCTTTGTAGTGCTCATCGGTGCCGCAGAGGCCCGAGGCGGTTACCTTGATCAGGACTTGGTCGTCCGTTAGGTCGGGTTTTGTGGTTTGGGATTTGACGATTTTGCCGCCCTCAGAACCTTTGAAGACTGTGAAGGTGGGCATGTTGGAGGAGGCTTTTCTGGTGTAGACTTGGTGTTGTGGGGGATATGAATATATGCGATGATGCGGAGGTGACGCGAAGATGAAATGAAAGACAGGAGCAACTGCAGTGGTAAAAAGACCCCTTAAATATCCAGACAAAGCCCAACTCCATACCCACCCCTTACTCACCACTCCATCATTTGAAATCAGGCCGCAAAGAAAAACCCAAAAACGATGACGTCTATGTAGTGTCCACCCGACTTGGCCACTCAAAAACTTCACGGCAGCGTAGTCCCGCTGCATCGCCCGCCGCTACCCACAGATCGGGACATACCCCGTACAAAGCAGTGGCATCTAAGTGGACAGGGTCTTTACGATCTGGAGATAACGGGCTGCACAGCACACTGCCGTCTGCAGTGTTCTGGTTTACTCATCGTGAGCGATTCGCTTGTGCAAGATGGTGCCAGGCTTGCGGGTGCCGGATCGGGTTAAAGCGAGGAGAGGGACCGGAGAGGTCGGCGAATGAGAGCATTGTCACTCGGGGTGCTTGGAAAGCGTATGGGAGTGTTTCCAAGGTTGACAGAATCGGGAGAATCGAATGCCTGAGTTTAGATGAATGGGTTTTTCGACCGACAAGGTTCGGAGTCGATGATGTAATGGCGCGTTATTCAGTGGCTGGTTTGTGCGTTCGCCGAAAATTCTCTTCGTTTCGGGCATGTCGGGATGCTGTGACCGCCATGTGAAAAATGTTTTTTGAAATCAAGCGATCCTCCTGCAACAACACCAAAATACGGACGAGAACTCGGCATCGGATACAGATCGCATATGGTACTTCACTGCATTCGACGTCTGCATAGTCTTTGAAGACAATGCTCTGTACGACCGAGATTGATGCGACGGGCCTGGGAAGCCGCTCGCACAACCCACGATTAAGGGCTTGGCAATCTGCGTCGCACACCGGTAGCTTCAGTAGGTAATACCCTTTGCAGCGGATCTCGTTCGACTCGATTAATCTTCTCGGAAAGCGTTGTGGATGGTAGTGGAAGATGTGGCAGCCTTAGTACCTTTTAACTTCAATCCGTTCTACCACTCCGTCTCTTGATCCCATAGCTCCGTTGCCTACGCCCGGGTCCGTTCGGAGGGGCATTGACATTATGAAGAGTTGGTGGTGGGCAAGCATACCGCTTTAGGTCTTGCAGATGTCTCACCCCAGCTACGAGACTTCCCTGGTCACTTCAAGCATCGCAACGGTTGCGGGCAGCGTCCCGATCCGTTTGCACGCACGTGATAGCGCGAGTGTCCGCGATCCCTTCCGCCTTCACCCTCACCGTTGTTCTGCGCTTGTTGCCTAGTCTATTTCAGCGACCCACTCTAACACGAGAGCTGCCTTACCCACATCCTACATCCACACTTTCCACACTCTTTTAGACTCTTGCTTCAGCATCACGATGCTGGTCTCTCCTATCACCGTGTCTAGTCATCCCGACATCACGATTACGGTCAAAGGGCTGCCCGACAAGACAAGCGCGAGGCCACGCAGTGTAGATGTGAGGTCAAGGCGCTGAAGCGTTACTCGGAATACTTCGACAACAGCCTCCGACTCAACAAAGCAAATGGCCATGAGTCAACGATACTGGAGGGTGACGACGCCAGCGCTGTGCACGTATGGCTTACTTACATCCCCGCGGCCAAGAAGGGCGGGGAGGAGCGTGGAGAGGATGATAGACCCTTCGCGAATGTCTCTACCGATGAGATGAGCGGCTTGTTCCACAAACCGGCAATTCACACTACCGAAATCAAGTGTGTTTGGAACGTCATCACCGCTGGCGACAGGTACTTCTTCCAGGCTTCTCTTCTCACTGATTTCTTCAGCCGGTGGTTCGCAAAGAATATCAAGATCGACGACGACCTGAATCCAAAATTCGCCCGCCAGCTAGCCCTGCCGTGCTTCATGTTCGATTACGCCGAGGGCTTTGTCGCAATCACAAGGTGGCTTGCGTACAACTATGCCGGCCAAGTCACCGAGAACCGGCCGCGGGGCTTCAAGTGGAAGCACATGCACCTGTGCCCTCCCGACTTCGTTGGTACGTCCAGCAGTGTCTTGACAGAAATCTGGACACAATTTACCAGAAATAGTGCGACCAGACATTTGTCTTTGTACTGTATATCCTGAGTTCCCGAGTTCTGCACCACTAATAGCAGCCTGCAGGTCCAATGAACCACGCCCGCGGCGGCCTAAAGACGCGTCTCCACGGCGGTATATAGGAGAAAGTAGGTACTATCCTCGGCGAAGGCAGTTCCACCGTAGCCTGCCCGCACAGCTACGAAGTCGCAGGCCGCTACTTTGCCGCCCTTGTCCGCGCCGAAGCGTACCCACTCGAGAAGTACTTCCCCAAGAACAGCATCAACACCATCCTATCACGCCTCGACTCATTCATTCTCAGGCGCGTCGCAAAGTGCCCGCGGTGCAACATCGACTGTGAGGACTATACTGTTATCGCGATAAAGCGCACGCAGAAGAACTTCGATGGCCTCTGCATCGACTGTATGGACCGAAGCCGACTGAAGCGCGATAGCACGGATGCGGATTATTGGAAGCATTGCAAGAGCGTGGATGGCAAGTGGGATCACAAGTGTCGCGTCGATCATGGCCAGCAGACGTGGTATGTGAGATGGTGTGGGAGGGATGAGTTTCGGCGCAAGTTGCTGGACGAGCATAGGGAGGAGAGGCTGCGGCGCGAAGGGTTTTAGAGAGGGACTGATGGGGCTTTCGCGCGCTTTGGTCTGGAGCTCGAAGGTCTTGCGCGTATTATGAGACAAGTGGAGTCTATGAGAGGACTGCGACTGCTCGATTTTAGGTTCGGCAGAGAGGACATTTCTACGAGTATGTGACTATATACTAGCATTGCTTCGTCCTCCATTGCCCCATGGGAATAGGGCAAGCTGCGTAAAGTACGGCTTAGCGGTACGACGAAATCAACCAGACATTGCAGCAGACAAAGATCATCCCGTTCTTGAACACCTCCTAAATCCGCCACATCGTCATATTCATCGGAAGTTTGCAAATGGGATCAGAGTTCAAGATGTCATACGCAGCTCCTTCCCAACCATCCCACGCCACATGTGCATCTGTACTTCGTGATGAGGACGCACCGTCCGTTCAATGTTGACCAAGTAAAATGGGTCAAGCTTCAGAAATACCAACAACTAACAGTCAGGCCTCGGCCACGAAGCAAGCATTCCTGTCCAACGCCTCGATGCGCTCCATACGCTTTGCTAATCTCGACAAAGATACATCCTGATCAGCCTAAGGCGGTTATGCAGGGGCCGCCGGACCAGTGTCATGAACACCGACCTTCATCATCTTGGGCCTCGACACTAGGTCCATCTTCACGCCACCAAGGCAATCCTCCTCCTTCTCTGGATCTGGGAAGACCTGCAGCAAGTGACTCAGGATGACTCTCGGCTGACAGCCTTTCACGGCTGGAATCGCATCCCGCAGCTTCACCACCTGGCTGAGATGGGGGTCTGGCTGAGTAATCTCGCCGCCGGCGCCGAGTGGTTCTTTGAGCGCGTCGAATAGAGTGCCTTCTGGCAGACCGGATCTATCCCCTTCCATTTTGGCGTCTTCATTTTTGGTCTCGGATACTTGTGCTTTGGGCCGGGCACGTTGGTCCTTCCGCCCAGGCATCAAGACGCCGACGAACTTGGCGACTCTCCTGTTGTAATTGTCTTCTCCCATCTCCTCCTTGACCCTGTCGAGCACTTTTTCCCACTCGATATTCAGCCTCTTTATCTCGACTTTCAGCAGCTTCTTCTGTCCTGAGCCGAAGGTGTAGAACTCGTATCGAGTGTTCTTCCACAGCCTGACGAACAACTCTCGCTGTTCAAACACTTCGGGTGTATTGTGGTGCTCTAGCACGGCAGCTAGATACGCGATAACGAAGCGGCGCGCTGCGGGTGGGAAGTGTACGACACCAGGACACCAGGGTTCGGATGAAGTGCGCGGCAGCGTGAGGATCGCGAGGAAGATGGCGATGTTCCAGCGGTGTGAATCATGGTAGCGTTGGAATTGGTGCACTTCGTCGAGGCGGTAGTAGAAGATTGCGCGTGTGACGTCGATGTGTTGGAGGTTTTCGTCTTTGATGGCGAGGCCGTGGCTGGAGTTGATGAGGGTGCGTTCGGTGAGAAAGAAGGCGAGCTGCAGGTCAGGTGGGATGCTTCCTGTTGTGAGTCTGGACGTGTGTCTTGAAGAGTGCAGGCTTACTTTGGCAACAAGAGGGTTTTGGGCGTCTGCTTGACGATATCGGCGAGCGTGAGAACGGGAATGTGGCCGTTTGGGATGTCTGACAGCTTGCGCTGCAGCAACAATAGCAGGTCCCGTGTATCCTCGTTCGAGTCATCCTTAGACGCGGTATCGATTATTGTACCCATTGGCGCGCAGTTGTAGTCGATGGAAGTGTGCTGAGTAGAAGAGCAGTCTAGCACCGGGTATATTTAGCTGTCTTGGCTGGAAGTGAAAGGCGCGCCATGTTGCGGTTTATAGTCCAGCGTTTGGTTACACCGCGGTCTCTTTCACTTTGTGTTGCCGGGTAAACATGCAGGGAACCGTCCGACTGTTTTGCAGAGGTTGACCTCGTCGATTATGTGAAGCTGAAGAATCCGGAGATCACGAAAGGAATCAAGAAACCTTTCGGTACTTGCATTTCAGAAAAGAAGTCGGCTCCCTGAAGGCTCTTTTTTGGGCTGCGTCGATGCCGATACTGAAGGGAGCCCTGTCCTTGCTGACAATCCACACGTCGACATGCATCTGTAGTTACCCGAGTATCAAGGAAGATGCGCACGCTGCCATGATTGCCTGTAAATTTTAAGCCTGACCTCATATCGGGAAGGTAAAGTCGTCCATGACCGTATCCCAGAGCAACTCGTGCTGCGACAAATCCGGCGCTGGGAGCGAATTCGGCGACGCAATACTATCGAAATTGAGAGAACTGAAATGGAAAGTGTTCGACAACGGTATCGGATTAAGTCGAATATGTTCAACGATTTGCTGAGTTTGCGCTGTCATTTGGGGCTGGGAGTCATAGTGCGGGAAGTCGGGTGCCTGTGTTGCCTCGGCCACATTGTCGCGGGAGCAGGGGATACTGGGGCCGGCACTCTCTTGTGGACCGGTCGCATTCAACACATGCTCCTTCATCTTTTTCGTGAATCCGTGGAGGAGACTGCGCTGAAGGCAAATCATGGAGAAAAGCGGATCGAAGACGGGGTTCCTGCATTGCAGAGCGTTCGGGTCCGCTGGGATCGTGAATTCCATCTTCTTGATGAATTTGTCGAAGAGTGACTGTACTTCGGCCTCCCTTGCCACGGTGACTGGATCCCATAATGAGGTTGTGTTGAATCCGATCGGCAGCGTGTAGGGCTCGTAGGGCGGCGGATTCCCGAACTTGTCACATTCTAATTTGGATACCTCGCGATGCACAGGATCAAGATCTGTCTGAGAGTGACGCTCGTTGTCTTCTAGGAACACGAGCTTGCATGCGACAATGATCGCGTAGAACCAACCGGTCCATGAAGGGAATGCGAGATGGTGTAGGGAGTCTTGAGGGATGGCTATCAATGTAGATATATTAGCTTTAGACAACCTGCTACGTCAGAATTCGTACCGAGAAGTCCAGTAAGATAAGCGTTCATGGCTCTTAAGCAGTGATATAACGCTACCGTCCTGCTGATGGAGATCGCGCTTGTTTCGGACAGGGATGGTGGTGTCCAAAACGTGCCATGAAGGGCGCACTCATACACCCAAATTTCGACGAGGCACATTCCCAAATACAGGTTCTCTGCAGCTCGTATGTCAGCTTTGTATCCATGATATGGTACGCCACTTACTGTTCTCTTTTGCACTAGCGCTGACGGAGTTGCGGATACGATCCAAATCGCTACGGAAGCTGAGAGTAGTAAAACTGAGTATCATGTCTCCAGTGACCTCCGCGTTTTCCATGTCGTCGTACGAAAAGTAGTCATTGATCCGGCATGTGAGCTCACTTAGTTCAATCAAGGGCGTGATGAGTTCGTCGGAGGAATATTCCTTGCGCTCAGCAAGCAGAGCGCAACACTGCGTCATGTATCGTGTATGACGCATGGTACTACGCTTGCGCCACGCTTGTGCAAACCTAACTTTACGTTAGACCAAAAGTGCTAACTCTGGACAATGGTTTCCTACGCGACGGCGAGGTAGTAAGTGCCGAGAAAAGCACGCCTTTCTGCAAAAAGTCCTTCGGAGCTCCATTTCATCCCGAATTGCTTCTCTGAGAATGGCATTTTCTGTGTCTTTTCTTTCCGCGACCTCGAAAGACCCAGATCCTGCACCATGGCAACGCACAGTTGTATGATCGTAGCCATCTGTTGATTGGTTGGGTTATAGAAGAAATGATACCTGGAGACATATATCAGTCCGTGAAATCACAAAGTGGAAGAGCCAGACGGGTCCTTCAAGGCGAACAGAGTAAGCAAACCTACCATGCACCATAGATTAGTAGTCCTTGCAAGATCTCCAGGCTCTTGTGCGAATGCCGAAGGATGCGCGTCGCGATCTGCTCTTTGAGCTCTTCAGAGAGGGCCCGTTGAGTAGCCGGCGTTCTGTATGTTGTGACAGTCATAATTGAATGGAACAGGAACGGAAAATCATTTCGCAAGGTCATGGCATCTGTGGTCGTAGGTATTACAACGAATGGAAATGACTGTATGAATGATTCGCCGAATTCCTTCAACAGCTTCGATGCACTATTCTGGGAAAGGACGTCAGCTTCGATTGGATCGTATGGTTTGAAGAGCTCTTCATCAACAGGACGAAAGTCTGGCGTCTCCACTGGTGTAATGTAAGGCGCTGATTGTGGAGTGGCTTCCGGCGCATTGAAGGTTGTCTGTGGAGAGGCACCCTCTGTAGCGACGGTCGGCAGGTGCGACAAGCTTTGCGCCTGGCCGATGCTGACATTCTGCCCATTGGCTGCCAGCAGATTGATGAGTGTGTCGACACGTTGTTCAAGCTGTTTGACACGCCTTTAGAATGTCAGCTACCACTCACGTCGCTTCGGTTCCAAGGTTGGGCAGGGTTATCGAGGCGCGAGGCTACATACGATCGCGTTTTGGGCCCTCTTTTCCGGATCGTCTCTTCAAACACGCATTTCTTGCCCAGCCTCTGACATCGATAACATAGATCGGTCCTATCCTCGAACGGCGAACACTTGGCCTTCGAATGGGTACACGTCTGGCACGCCTTGCGCTTCTTGGTATCGTCCGGTGGCATAGTGGACGCTCGTGAACGTAGATGAATAGTCAACAAAAAGAAGAACCGGCAGCCGTCGGGAATTCAGGAAGTAGATATCTGGAGATGCGACGGGACGACAGGTAGCCCATATTGTAGTGAGGGAAGGTAGTATGCACGGGCCATCTCCACAAAAGCCGACGGGACCGGCAACTAAAATTGCGCCGAGTTCCCGTCTCGACTCATGTCTCGCATCGCATAGCCCCGTCGCTCGTCCTAGCTTTCTGGTCATCGTAAGCCAGAGTGCATCAAAATGCGGGCCCCTGTATCTCGGAAGACTAGACAAGCCAATAACACAATCGCGCCAGAGCCCAGGCGCCAGAGGATCCAAACCTAGCCTGTCTCTCATATCACCGCAAGGGAGAAAAGCTGGAGCTATGCCTTTTGATCATGTCCACAAATCATTGACCTCCATCCTACGGACGAAATGGACCGAACCTGTCTCGTTGAGACCTGCTCGGTCGCAAATACTTAACCAAACCGATCGCAATACTGACTGTTCGCCTGCACCGATGTCCTTCTTCGATCTTGAATCACCCTAGCCCCCCAATGGCTTCCTCGCTCCAAGAAGACGATTCTATACAGGAGAAAGGTATAGCAGACGCCAAAGTCGACGCATCGCTCGAAGATGTCTCCAAGGTCGACGACCCCGACAAGGAGGCCGAAGACAACTACATGTCCGGTGTCAAACTCTACATCCTCATCTTCGGCCTCGGTCTCGCAGTCTTCCTCATGGCCCTTGACATGACGATTCTGGTAGTTGCCATACCGTTAATAACAGAGAAGTTCCAGTCCACGGCAGACATCGGATGGTACATGAGCGGGTATCTCTTGACGTTGTGTTCGTTCCAGCCGTTGAGTGGCAAGCTGTACTCTAATTTTTCTCTCAAGGTACGCTCATTCGTGTACACTGCAAAATGTATTGAATCCGGAACGCTGAACTTCTGCAGTGGACATTCTTAACATTCTTCCTGATCTTCGAAATCGGTTCCCTCCTTTCTGGCGCCGCTATATCCTCTTCGTTCCTCATAGTAGGACGGGCTATAGCCGGCGTGGGTGCAGCAGGGCTGATGAGCGGCACACTGTCCATCATCGCGGTCGTGGTTTCGATGCGTCTTCGAGCTCTGTATACCGGGATCGTCTCCGCCATGTTCGGTGTCTCCACCATACTAGGACCCCTCCTTGGCGGCGCCTTTACGGAAAACGTGTCCTGGCGTTGGGTATTTTACATAAATTTACCTATCGGAGGGGTTACGATTCTTGCGCTCATGCTCATGTTTCATCCTCCGACCCGAAAAGTCGAGAGTGACCCCTGGAGGGTAAGGGTCAAGAGGCTCGACCTAATAGGGGCCATTATCTTCATTCCAGGGGTGATTATGATCCTTATGGCGCTCCAATGGGGCGGTCTAACCTACCCATGGAACTCTCCTCGCATAATCGGCCTCTTCGTCGGCGGCGGCATCCTCCTCCTTATCTTCATAGCCTGGCAATACCGCACCGGCGACAAAGCCATGATACCCCCCGCCATATTCACCCAACGCACCGTCTTCTGGGCCTGTGTGTGCGGCATGTTCGGCATGGGCGCGCAAACAATGCTCAGCCTCTGGCTCCCAGAATGGTTCCAAGTGATCAAAGGCGACTCCCCCGTCGAATCGGGCATCCATCTCCTCCCTTCCATGCTCGCACAAACTGTGGCCGCGATCGTTTCTGGCGTGGGCATCACATTGTTGGGGTACTACAACCCCTGGATCATACTCGGCCCCGCACTCATGTCCATCGCCGGCGGCCTGCTATCTACGCTCAAAGTCACCTCGGGAAGCGCAGAATGGATTGGGTATCAAGTCATCAATGGCCTTGGAGCTGGGTATGTAACTCTGCAGTACGAGGTCGGACCCGAGACATTTACTAATTTGTACGTTCCGACGTTTAGATGCTTCATCACTGGTCCAATGATCGCTGTTCAAGCCGTCCTCAGTCCCGCCGACACCCCCGTCGGCATCGCCATAGTAACATTTTTCCAAATGTTCGGCGGCGCACTCATGGCCGCGCTCTCGCAGACCATCTTCAACGAGCAGCTGCTCAAGCAACTCGCCCGGAATGTTCCAGGTATTGACGTCGGCGCGTTACTGGCTGCGGGTACGTCGGCGATTCATAAAGTTGTGACGCCGGAACAGCTACCGGGTATCTTGGAGTCGTATAACGCTGCGCTACTGGATCCGTTTTATCTGGGCGCTGCGGTCACGGCGTTGTCGTCGGTTTGTGCCTTGGGGTTGGAGTGGGTTAATGTGAAGGGAAAGACGCTTTCACCTGGGGCTTAGATTTTACTTGTATAGTAAGAGGCCTCGTCAAGTGGGGTTCGCAGGATTTGCGAAGTAGATAGATGGATGGCAGATTAAACGAAGCATACTCCACTCTTGCGTATCTGGATATATCTCAGGGCTTGCCCTTACCTGAGACACGGTGTAACCTGCAACGATGAGGAACAGCAATGGAACATTGTTGACGGATCCGTTTTGCCTGTACCCTAATCTACTTTGCGATGCGCGGCAAACTCTTGGCTCGACCTGGGCCGACCTCGTTCGAATTAGCAGTCCTCCAATTCTTTGATATCATTTTACTTAATCGGCCAATGATCGTTTCACCTGGCATTCCCGACCAGGCCAGTACAACAAGCTGCAAATAGTCCCCGATATCACCCCTCGAGGGCAATCAAGACCCACTATCCCTAAAAGCGAAACGCCCTCTTAGACAACCTTCGCCTCCACACCCACCTCACCCTCTCTCCCTCCTTCCAACTCCAAACCTCCCGTCAACTCAAAATCCCCCAAACCGCATAATGATCTGTAACCCACACAAGCTCGTTCTCTTCCTCATTGTCACTATCCACGATGTCCACCTTCCCTACCTCTTTCTCCACCCCTAACCTCTCAAAACCCTCCGGCTTGATTGCCCCCATGAAAAGGATCTTATCTATTTAACAACACCCGAACTTCTTCCTCATCTAGTCAGGCACTTTATAACCCCACGTATACCCCTCATGGCTGTCTTCCTCGCCGCCGAGTTTGAGATACGTGTCTTTGAGGTCGTAGTTGAAGTGAAGCGTGCGGTCGAAGGGCTGGATGGCGTTGAAATCGCCGGCTATCAGGCCTGCGGCGACTGAGGGGGAGTGGAGGAAAAGGATGCAGCGGCGACTTGTTGGGGTCGGATTGGGGGGTCGGCGACGAGGGATTCGAGATGTGTGTTGCAGAGTCTCAGTACCCTTTCTTCCCCTTCACCACCCTTCTCCTTAGATTTAGACAGCGCTACATCAACGAACAGCCCATCCCGCGCCATTCCGCTAACCCGCGGCTTCCTCCACACATCCCGTATCTTTAGTCGTCGATCTACGAGCGTCGTGGTGCCGTAATACGAGCCGCCCCAACTCCTCGCATCAAAATCGGTGATGTAAAACCGTCCCCGGATCCATGCGGTTTCTCGGATGAGATGGAGTCTGAGGGCGTCATTTCCTGCAGGAAGATGACTTGCGGGGTTGAGGCTGGAGCGGTGGAGAGGAGGCGGGAGAGGTAGATGAGGGCGGCCGCTATGCGCTCATCGCCGTAGGGTTGATGGAAGTCAATGTTCCATGATATTAGGCGGAAGGCTTTGGGGTTGATTTCTGGGGCGTTGGCGGAGGTTGGGGTGGGGTCGGATGGCTGCTAGGCGGAGCCGGTGTGGTGCTAGTAGGGTTGAGAATGGCTCATTCTTGCTACAGTAGATATCGAGCGCTGGTGTGTGGTACGTTGGGTGGGGCTTCATCAGAAGTGCGTGGTGTTATTTGGTGTTTGTGCCGGGGCGTAACTAGGCAGCCGCGAGGTAACATTGTTTGCAGCGAACGGATTGAAGGCGCAACAGATTATGCCATCGAAAGCAGGCAATGGAGGTTGAAGAGAAGCTGAATGAAGGTTGAACGCAATCTGATCATGGGAATAAGGGAAAGTTGCATCTGCCTGTCTGTACGTACGAGCGAGCACGATAGTCTCACGGTTCCTAGATAGATAGATAACTGTTCTGACGAAGAATATCTGGCAGCATACGTGGAGACGGGAAGAGGGTTGGGAGGCCAGAGGGACAGCGCAGGTTCGATGTTCCAAGTTCAGATGTTCGAGGTGAACGCATTGGCACGTGATAAGAACAAGGATCCCCTGCCTAATTTCCCCTTCGCGTAGTGATTTCGCGAACCTCGAACTTGAAGCTCAACGAAGCCATGCACCCACCCGCGTAGCACCCACCCGCGTAGCTCCACCCGCGTTCCACCCACCGACTCACTCATCCCACGGCCGCTCTAACAGTCGCCGCAGCGTATTGCTAATCGCACCCTGCCGCAGCCCTCGCAATGGGCTCTCGCCTTCACAATGCTCCGATCGTGCTCGACAACGGCAGCGGCACGATCCGAGCTGGCTTCGCAGGCCAGGACCTCCCCAAATGCTTCTTTCCTTCGTTTGTCGGCCGACCGAAACATGTACGGACCATGGCGGGCGCGCTGGAGGGAGATGTGTTCATCGGACCGCAGGCACAGCAGTATAGGGGGCTGTTCAAGATAAATTATCCGCTGGAGCACGGCATCGTCACAGATTGGGATGACATGGAGAGGATATGGCAGTACGTCTATACGGAGGAGTTGAAGACGGTCAGCGAAGATGTGAGTGGCAGCGATAAAGGTTGACGAGGGCGATTAGGCTAACGGGTGTGTGCCATTATAGCACCCAGTACTCCTTACAGAGCCACCGCTCAACCCACGGGAAAACCGCGACACCGCCGCTCAAATATTGTTCGAGACGTTCAACGTTCCCGCACTATATACCTCTGTCCAAGCTGTCCTTTCGCTATATGCGTCGGGGAAGACGACCGGCCTCGTTCTGGATTCTGGCGATGGTGTGTCACACGCGGTGCCTGTGTTCCAGGGCTTCGCAATACCCAACAGCATCCGACGGATAGACGTGGCGGGGCGAGACGTGACGGAGCACCTGCAACAATTGCTGAGGAAGAGCGGGCGCGTCTTCCACACCAGCGCGGAGAAGGAGACGGTTAAGGACATCAAAGAAAGGACTGGCTATGTGGCGCTGGACCCCGCAAAAGAGGAGAAGGAGTGGTCGGGCGCCGCGCGGTCGGACGGCAAGAGCGCCGAGTACACGCTGCCGGACGGGCAGAAGCTTAAGGTCAGTCGGGACGCTGTGCGACGTGTGGTACATTTGCTAATGCTTTTAGATTGGCGCTGAGCGGTTTCGGGCACCAGAGATCTTATTCAACCCCGAGATCATCGGGCTCGAGTACCCCGGCGTGCACCAGATCGTGGTCGAGGCGATCCACCGCACCGACATGGACCTCCGCAAGGCGCTCTATGGCAACATTGTGCTCTCTGGTGGCTCCACGTTGACAAAGGGCTTCGGGAACAGACTGCTCCACGAGGTGCAACGGCTGGCGGTGAAGGACATGCGCATCAAGATCCTCGCGCCGCCCGAGCGAATATACACCACGTGGACGGGCGGCAGCATTCTCGCGGGCCTGAGCACTTTCAAGAAGGTGAGGCTGCCGTCATGGACTGCTCGATTGATGCAAAGCTGACATGATGCAGATGTGGGTCGAAAAGGACGAGTGGCAGGAGAACCCGGATATTATCCACACCAAATTCGCATAGGAGACGCGTTGTGCCATCGCAGGCCGCCATTTGCTCATGTGCGGTACCGCGGCTCTCCCCAGGCCGGCCTCCCGCCCCCGCAATTCCAGGCCCTATTCGGGTCACTGCAGGACCTGTTAGTCATGGAATCGGATTTGCAGTCCCGGGGACCAAACATCACGCACCGGTCCCGTCTGGGCGCTCTCAACGATCGACGTGGTCAGCCATGCAACACCATGGCGGGAGGTCTAAGGAGTAGTTTATTTCCCCGCATTTTCGAGTCTTTTTCTGTTTCTGTTACTTAACGCTTCTCACGACATCGCATCCTCCGTTGCGAGATTAAGCGGAGGCCATGCAACGGGGAGGCATTGAGCGTTCCGGTGCATCGGGGGCGTTTTGTGCTCATTCGGATACCCTATCGTTTCGGGGCATAGTGTGGCAGCGATTGAGAGGGCGCATTAGCAACGGCAGCGTGTACAGCTACAGCTTGTAGGGTCGCCAGGAGACGGTGAAGCAAAGGATGGAGTCACTCAGTCAGCCAGTCAGTCAGCGGTGTACGTGCCAAGGATCGTGAGTCTTGGTAGCAGCGCTCTAAAACCCGGTGACTTGGTGCCTGCGCAGATTGAGTGATGTGTTGGAGTAATGGCGCCAAATTGCACCATGTCACACAGGCACACGACGAAGTGACTGGCTACCGGCAATTTCGCGCAGGCTGCGACAGGGACGACGGGATGACAGGGAGCGAGTAGAAAGGGGCATCGCATCATCATGAGATGGTGATGGTGACATCGCCGCTGGGTTCTTTGCTGGCTCCGTCTCGTCTGGTGACCCGGGAAGCGACTGCCAGTTGACGCCTCACCAGCAAAACTCACGATACTCGACGTCATGCGCTGGCGCGGCGTCGGCTGGCGAAAGAATATGCTCGCGCGTAATCGGTGCATCAGCTGGGCAAGTACAGCGAGGCGAGGGCGCGGTTCCTGCAGCGAGTGCCGGGCTGTCCGTTGGCTGCTGCAGGCGGAGCCGTGCGATGTCTATACAAAGAAGATGCGCGAATTGGGCGTGTCCATCCGGGGTAGAGTCAGCTAGGTACACCAGCCAGCACGACAGGCACCACACAAAGTGCACCAGCAAGGGAAGCTCCCTTGGTTCACCGAAGGCCAGGAACCACCGGCTCCAAGGCGGGCGGCGCTGAAGGAAAACTCTGCCTCTCCACCCAGGCGGACCGCATCGCGCACGCATTGTGCCATTGCGATGTCCATGGCGTCGTCGAGGCGCGTCGCAAATTTGCAGCATGATTTCTCGCTGGTTTCTGTTACCCCCAGGAAACGCTGGCGATCCAGTCGCGGGCGGCGCAGGGCGTCAGGTGCAGCCGCAGCGTTGCAAACTATTACGCGATCGTCTGCGGAGCCAAGGCCGAGCGCCGACGCGCCTTCGCTGAGCGCCGACGCAGCGCTGCGTGCTTTGGCGTGCTTTGGTGTGCTTTGGTGTGCTTTGGCCTTTTCTTTGTTGCGTGTGATCGAGGGACTGCCGTTAACTGCAAGGCGCGCAGTCTTCCAAGGGGGCGGGCGGGCTTGCGTGACCCGGCCTGTTGTCATGTTGGTCACGGTTGTCGTGGTTTTCCGCGACGGCGCCTGGAAAATTCTGGCACAGCTGGGTCGTGACCCTGAGCACCTTTGTGTGCAGCCTGCAGACGTATATAAGTTGGGTTGCCGGGGCTCCTGATGTTTTGTCACCAGATCGCAGCACTATCTATTCACAGAACCTCACTTCCATCTTCCGATCTAAGACAGACTCAGGTCTATATCATCGCCACCCGCGACTTTACTTTCTCAACACCACAACTGCACCTCCACCAAGTCAGCTCCACAACTCATCTGCAAACCTCCACACCCCCACACGAAAAACAACATCAACACCTCTTATCTACACCAACCACATCAAAACATCAAAATGCCCGCTTCCTACCGCATCACCGAGCCCCACCCCACCGTCCCCGCCTCCGCCATCTACTACGGCCGCGGCGGCGCGGGCAACATCACCCGCGTCCAGGCCGTCACTGCCGGCCCCGATGCCTCAGGCCCGGCATCCCGCGTCAAGCTCACTCCCCCGCCGTCCAACTCCCGCTTCCTGAGCGGCCGTGGCGGTGCCGGCAACGTCCACCGCGAGAAGGAGCGCGCCATGTTCAGCTTCGACGAGGAGCTCGCCCAGCAGGAGCGTCTCCGCGAGCACGCTGCGCCGGTCTACCACATTGGCCGCGGCGGCGCTGGCAACCTCGTTGACGAGGTGCCGCGCAAGGCTAGGACCAACTCCACCTCCTCGAACGGCAGCGACGAGTCCGAGGGCAATGTGAGGAGGAGCATTGAGGGCGCGTGGCACAAGATGTCGAAGCAGTTCTCTCGCAGCTGAATGGCTCCGGTCTGACGACGACGTCTTCTTTCGACTTTGAGTATTCAGCGATTTCTTCCTCGGCATCCCGGTGTTCTACGGCCCTTAGCATTTCCTCGACGAGAGCTGGTTCTGATTCTCTCGCAACAATCTCCGGCGGCAGCATTTCCAAGCATGGCGTTCAGGAGCTTCTTCCTGACTTCCCCTTCATCACCATTAGGACATCTCTCCTCCCACAAAAAGTTCTTCGAGTTTTCATCATTTCCGCGACCAAACAACCATCGAGGGCGTTTCAGGGCATCGAAAAGGGGAGTACCTTTTGATACCCATTGAATGCCTCGGGAGAGGGCTTAGCATTTGTTTACATCACTGCGAAAACAACCAGCGGCGGAGGATATACCCCAGGATGCCGGTGAGGGCTTGTGGACGTGGGTCCACATTTTCATCCTTGTTTTGTCTTTTGGCATTGGGAGGCTTTTTGCAATGTGCGATGGAAGAGACGATAGGTTAACCTAATTGAGACGGTTCCACTGTTCAAAACTTGCTAATGAGTGCTGACGTGTGATGTGATCATGACTGAGTTAACGCTGAGACTGGCGGCATGCAACTTCAGATCGGCTTCCCCGACTGAACAATATAGCATCCATCTGTCACACCAACTCCTTTATACTACCGATCTCATACAATGTCTTTCTAGCCTTGATCGATGCCACAAGTAAAACTCCGTCAATACACCATTAAGCAAATGCACCTTTAAATGTACGGCCTTAAAATAGCTTGGCCCTACTAACCTATCTAAAACATAATAGAAAAAATAATACCAATTTTAATAAATATTTTAATACTTAGTAATACTCTTAA
This sequence comes from Lentithecium fluviatile CBS 122367, assembly GCA_010405425.1. Lineage (NCBI taxonomy): Eukaryota > Fungi > Ascomycota > Dothideomycetes > Pleosporales > Lentitheciaceae > Lentithecium > Lentithecium fluviatile. The sequence continues at coordinate 802,330 of MU005585.1, forward strand.
TACTACCTTTGCTATTATATAACTTAGCTATTGTATCTTTTACTAGCTTTTATTTAAAAATAGCTGCTTTTATTATATTTTATACTTAAATAGCTAGCTAGTTAATTAGTTAAGCACTCTTGCCTACGCAAGCAGACGAAACGTTAATGCTGCCTAACCCCTTCCTCTCATCTTCTGTCTCGAATAAATTGTCCCTACCACCTATCGCCTATTCCTCCCCTGTACGCAACCCTTCCGTCCGTTCTTACAGCAGCTCCCCAGCATACGTGGTAGATCGCTCGCCGCTCTCGCCACCAGATCTCGCCACAACGCCACAATCCGCCCCATCCAATGCCTGGCCTCGCGCGTGCTTGGGGAAAGACTTCTCACCAGATCTTACAGGTTCCCCAGAATTTCGGACGGGGCGAGTGTCGATGACAGATGATGAGGTCACACGACGTGTGATATCATATTGCGTAATCAGAAAATTGCGTTCTACACTGTCCGCGCAAGCTGGCACAAGTGATGATGCTTCGTGCAAAGGACCGTGGTACATCATTTCTACTCTTACGCATAGCATAAGTAGATAGAATCAACAGAACAGGCAAAGCAAGCAGAGCAGGTTCGCTCGCGACTAGCATCTGCAATTCCTAGCGGTTCTATCTGAAGCTATCCTCGTCTGACTTACCGACCCAAAAGGAAACGCTCCTAGATATGCCGACCCAATCTCAAAACGAAGCACGTGTTTTGCCCAATGTGCCTTCTACGGAACCCTTTTCCTCCCTTGAAAGAAGAGAGCCAGGCCCAGGGCGGCACGCAGATCCACTTCCCCAGACAAAAACTTTTCAAATCGAAAGAAATAAACTATCAATACAAACTTCAGAAATCCCCAAATCCCATCACTGACCCAACGTCACGCTAGCCTGCCTATCCTAACGCCGAGGTGGCGCCCCGCCCTTGCTACTGTACAGCATCTTGAACCCATTCTTCAACGCCGTCATATCCGGGTAGATGTTCTTATGCATCTCAAAAGCATTCGGAATCACCTTGACCGGCCAAGCACCCGGCTTCTGCCCGCGTCCCGGCTGGAAGCAGAGCCAGAAGTAGCCCGGGTGCCTGGGGACGCTGCAGAAGGCGTACATGAAGCGGGTGGGGTTTGCCTCGCAGTAGTTGGTGAGCCAGAGTTCTGCGGATCATGTTAGCGCCATGTGTTTTGATGAAGTAGATAAGAGGTAGCTTACCTGTGTCCTCCTTGGTGCCCTTCTGGAAGCGCTCGTCTTTCATGATCTCGGTGACCTTCTTGGCCATGGCTTCGACGTGGTTGACGATTAGTTCGTCTAGATCCGAGTAGATGGCCTTGCCGATACGCAGCTGTTTGCCGACAGAGTATTCTGTCTCCTTGTTCATCTCAAGCACATCAATGTGCTGGAAGGAGCCGTCGGAGACCTTCCAGGTGACAGCCAGGTGGTCAAATCCCTTGGAAGACGGTCGAATGACCACCTCTCCGGGCTCTTTACTGCCAAGATACTCCTCGGCTTGCGCCGAGTTGAACGAGAAGAAGAGTGGATGATTGACGACGCGATTAGGTCGACCGGAAGCAACCTCCTTTTCCCTCTCAGCAGCCTTCTTGTCCGCGAGTTCCTGCTCTTCGTCCCAATCGCCTGGTGTGTGCTCGAAGAGGCGGGGAGCCGGTTGTCGGATAAGGTCTTCGCGAAGAGAGAGCTGCGCCGTGAGAACTTTCCGATTGAGATACATGATCTTCGCTCGCACCACCTGGTTGGGTGTGAATACATCGCGAGGTGCTTGACGACCGCTGCCGACACCTTCAGGGAATTCGGATTCGGAGACGCCACCTTCGACGCCGCACTCAAGCTTGACTTCGATGTGGTCTTGAAAGGTGCGCCTGATGATGACTGGCACCACCATACCTTCGGCTAGAGACTCCTTCGTTTCACCCGTGAGCATGGTGAAGACCTCGTCACCAGTCAAGATTGCAAAAGTTTGTCGAATCTCTTCGTAGGGCTCTGACAGTTCTGCGCGGATGGTTTCCAGGGTCGCACGCTTACGATTTCCGAGCTTTCTCTCGATCTCGGATGCGTAGTCTTCCAGAACTAGCTCGTGAATAAGGTCCGTTTGGTCGTCCCGGACCATCCTTCGGATCACTGCGCTGGAGCCGCCCTCGTCCACTTCTGCCTTGATGTCCTCTTCGTCCATATTCATGGCGTCTGCGACCATCTTGCGGGCCAACTCGTAATCTTCCGGATGGACTCTGGTGTTGTCTAGGTAGTCTGACGACTCTTCGCTCGAGTCAAACGGCAACCACAAGAAGCTGGCGCAGTTCTGAAAGACCTTCGGGCCCATCGCTGCCTTGAGTGGCTTATCCTCTTGCAGCGAGACACCCATCAACTCGTAACGAGATAGAATCTCGTCGCCGTTCGCCTGGATAGCTTTGACGAGCCGATCGGCCTTGCGAGGGCCCAACCCACAGACGTAGGGTAGCAGCTTCGACATGTACTTGTCATCATACGAGTCCGGCAGGTTGATACCGACCAGATTAACCATATCTACCATGGCGTTTTCTAGGCGGTCCAGAAGCTTTTCTTGTGGTATGAGGGTTTGGTTCTCGACGAAAGGTAGCGAGACAATGTCCTTTCCGAGAGATGCATACTCGGCTAAAGGATTTTGCAGATAGCGACCGAGAGCGATGCAATATCTCGTAAGCGGCGGATATTTGGGGAATTCGCCAGCCGCACGCGCGCTATTGTAGTATAGCCTGGCCACTTCGTCGTTGACCATGATCACCTCCAAAGGTTCTGTCTTCTCTGCCCCATCCTGGTCCTCGTAATTCGGTCCTTTGAGGTCGTATAGCTGGATGATTTCCTGCAGATCCTTGTACAGCTTCCGCGTTTCCACGGAAAACCCGCTGATTCCTACCACGTCTGGTCTACGGCGATTGCATACCTCGACGAAAACCTCGACGTCCTTGCCGTCGGGAATGCCCCGCTCGCGATTGCCAAGCTTGAAATCAACCAACCTGCCGCTGTCAAGGACTCTACCATCGTTCTCGACATACGCCCACATTATGGCATCGCCTCGCTGGCCTTTGCCATGCGAAAGGCAAAGGACATTAGGCACAGAGCCGAGTTCCGATCCCCGCGGTTTGTAGGGGGCTTGATCGAGCTTGTTAGAGTAAGCGTCGCGTGCGCGGCTTGCAAGTTCATCTTCGCAACGCGCCCGTAAAGTTTCCTTCACGCCAGTCGCGATAGTAGCGTGCAACTTGTCCAGGGCGTTGTCGACGAGTTCTTTTCGCAGCGAGTTCCACATCTCTGACACCTCGCTGACGTTGTCCGAGACAATATGATTGTACAGTTTCCGCCGGAAGTCGTCATAGTTCGCCATTCGTATCCTGACGTTGATCAGACCCTCCTCTTCTGCTTTGAGCATCTTCAGAAATAGTTCCGGTCGTCCGTGTAGGTCCAGGAAGGTCTGCTTGCGGAGGTACTTGAACTCATAATATGGGTGGTCCTCGGTGATCTTCCGCATGCCCTTTTCGGTCCGGATACAGTTAATGTGAGCGTCTTGATAAAAGCTGCCTCTCATGAATCTCCGCAGACGAGGGTTCATCTGTAACTCCTGGGTATATAGTAGCTTTGCGGATCGTAGAAGGGTAGCGCCGGTTTCGGGGTACTCGGCCAAGCTCTCAGCGAGATCCTCCGGCTTATTAGGCGGGTCCTCGATGAAGTGACCCCCTAGCATTGAGCCTTCAGCTCTCTTAGCAAAGTCGTCTGCTGTGATGCCGATGGCTATAGCCAACTGGCTTGACTTGCCGCTCCGGAGTTTGTCGTAAAGGTTTCTGGCATTGTTGGCCCGCTTTTGAGTGCCGTTAGTGGCAGATTCCATGCGCACGTCATTCATCTCCTGAGAGTAACGGAAATGAAGGTAATCTTGCAGCTCCTGGATCTCCTCAATGGTGACGGCCTTGTCAACAAGATCCTCGATGACAGGATCCGTAATGTCGGGATGGATGCTCTTGAGATTGTCGTAGTGCCTTTGGAGCGCCTCCCGCTTCTCGGTGAAGGCGCGGAACTTCAAATCCAGATCAAAGACTTCCCAAAGCTCGCTCTGGTTCAGAAGGCGCTCTGGTCGCGCATCGCGGGGTGCTCCCATCTCATCTTCGTCATTCTGCATATCGGAGGGCGCATGAATCAAATAGTCCTTCCGGTGGTTGAAGATGAAAGGAACTTCATAGTCTTCTAAATTCAGGAACTCGAGGACTTTGCGCACTGCTTTTCGAAACGGCTTCTCGAAATAGGAGTCCAGTCGCTTCTTCGGCCAGAGGAGCTTGGTGATCCAAGCGGCCTCCTCACCGAGCCGGGCGTCCATGGCTTCTTCGGAGATGTCAAGCTCCTTGAAAGGCTTGCGGGCCAGCTGGAGACGCTCCGGTACGTCGGTTTCACGGATGATGTTATCCTCGTCGGTCAGGAGACGCTCCACAAGCTGCGATGGCTCGAAGACGTCCTTGAGCTGCAGCTCGCGGCCGTCGCCCTCTTCCTCAGCGTCCGCGGTTTCCTGAAGGTCCAGCGCCCAGTCGTAGTCTGTGCCGTCGCCGAAAGCCGCCCGGTAGTCTTCTTCGGCGCCCTCGTCCAGACCGGAGACCTGCAGAGCCTTTGTGATCATGGACACGCCCGGCTGCCCGACCTCGCGGTCGTCCTCCTCGATTTCATCCTCGAACTGGTCCTCTTCGATGAAGTCGGCGAACTCGTCCATGCCCGGTCGCCGTCGGTCGTCGACTTCCTCCTCGGCTTCCTCATCATCGGAGAAGATGTTGTCAACGCCGCGGGCCCGACCAGGGCGCTCCTTGTGGCCGCGCTTGAGACGCTTGTACTTGGACTGTTCGGGTCAGCATGTCGTAGGGAGGGGAGAGCAAACCTTCCATACCTGCTGCGTCTCCCGCGGCGCCACCTCGACGCCAATGAGGTCCAGATCCTCGTCATCGAGCGCTTCGTCTTCCTCTCTGTTCTTTCGCTTCTTGCGTCTCCGCCGCTCTCGGCGGCTCACCTCTCCCTCATCCTCTTCGTCCTCGTCGACGACGAAGCCGGCTCCTTCCTGCCAAAGTGTCAGCACAGCAGCTACGCGGCTACAATGAATTACAAACCTCACGGAGCTTGTCCTCATCATCTTCGTCTTCTTCCTCGCTCGAGTCGTCCACGCCATTTTCTCCGCCGTTGACCTTTTTGGACGATGCACCCGCCTCATCAAAGTCATCGTCCCCTTCCTCGCTGCCTAGTTCTGCGTCTAGATCAAAGAGCTCGCGGGTGGACATGGTGTGCGGTCGGACAAAGGAGCGTTGAGAGGCGGTCGGTGGAGATGGCTGCGGCGCGTTTTGGGGAGTCGAAGGCGACGATGGAGCTGATGAAGCGCGCGACTGGGGCGCTCGGGAGCTGTGGAGGCGGATGGGCAACGAGCGCGCAGGGGAGCAGAGGCAGAAAGTTGAGCAGGTTGCGGTCGCTGGAATTGTTCAAGCCGCACGCGCACGTGATCTGACGCTAGTAGCCCAGCGCTAGTCCGCTTCCGCAGCTAGCGTTCAAGCCACAGTGGCTGGTCCTTTCACCTCACATGCAGTCAACTGGTGCTGGTACTGCGAAGCGAGAACCAAGGATCCGGGGTCACTGATCGCACTCACAAGCAGGTTGACTTCAATGACACTGCACCGCGACATGCTGCTGGGAGAGAAGAAATGCCAGCTTGTGCGTCGCGTCTGCTGTGTCTAGCATGCTGTCATCCCGTCTCGGGCATCTGCGTCTCTGTACACGCGTGGAGCTCCGGAGCAGCAATCCAACGGGGTGAAGCACCGCACGAGGGGTCATGCAAAAGTGAAACCCTCCTGAAGAGGTACATAGAGCCTGCAGCTACATGATTTAACTCGCCCAGCGCCCGCTGTCGCGAAGCCGTCTGCGTCTGCGTCCGCTCTCTCTCGCCGCAGACTGTCCTGCTCTCGTTTTACGCCACGCTCTCCTGCACTTTGCTTCCCCACCAAGCAGCCAGAAGCGCCCCGCCTCCCGAGCGACGACTTTCACGATCCCTGAGACGGCAACCCCCCGACAGCCCACCCTCAGTCCACCCAGTCCACCCAGTCCACCGCGTCCACCGCGCCGCCATATTGGTCGCCTTGCGTCGGGCACTATTCTGTCTTTCGTTTTCCCCGGCTTGCTACAGCGGCCGTCCCGAAAGCGTTAATCCAATAGACGCTGTGGCCCTCCCAGTGCCTCCCTTTGACCATTACTGCTGTGATTGGCGAGACATCGCTGTCGCATCAGGGCGCCAAATTCGAAACAAAGGACGTCCGCCGCCTCCACCTGCAGCGCTGTTGGCTATTTTTTTCTCTCTTGACGGTATCTTGAAGCAGCACCTGCTGCCGCCGCCGCTGCTCCTCACCCCGCGCGCCCCCCAACTGCGCCCGCCCGAACCGCCACCATGGCCGACTCCGCGTTCAAGACGAAGACGATGAAGAGGAAGAACGTGAAAGGCCTCGCGCTCAGCGCGCCGCCACCCAAGCCCGCACCCTCGGCCGGCGACTCACAGATACCCGGTGCCATCGGCCACGACGAGAACCGCACAGATACGCTCGAGATCGGCGTGGAGTTCAGACTGGACCTCAAAGCCGAAGATCTGATAGTGCTGCGAGAACTGGGCTCCGGGAACGGAGGAACTGTGAGCAAGGTGCAGCATGCCGCAACGAAGGTCATAATGGCGAGAAAGGTGGGGTTGCGATGAGGCCATGCTGCTGAACACGCGGGTTAATCTCTGGGCAGATCATACACGTCGAGGCAAGGAACGAGGTGCGGAAACGGATCGTGCGCGAGCTGCGGATCATGCACGACTGCAACTCGGAGCACATTGTAGCATTCTACGGCGCTTTCCAGAACGACACTGGAGACGTGATTATGTGCATGGAACATATGGATGTTGGGTGCGTGCAACCATGCGGAAGTGACGTGTGACGGCTGCTAACACACAGCAACAGATCCCTTGACTGGGTCTCCAAAACCTTCGGCCCCGTGCGCGTCGACGTGCTGGGCAAGATTGCAGAAGCCGTGTTGGGCGGCCTGACCTACCTCTACTCCGCGCACCGCATCATGCACCGAGATTTGAAACCCTCGAACATCCTGGTCAACTCCAAAGGCCAGATCAAGCTCTGCGATTTTGGTGTGTCCAGCGAGCTGGAAGGATCGGTAGCAGAGACTTTCGTTGGAACAGGAACATACATGGCCCCGGAACGGATACAAGGCTCGCCCTACACCGTGAAGTCTGACGTGTGGAGTGTTGGTCTCACCTTGATGGAGCTGGCCATCGGCAAGTTCCCCTTTGGCGGCAGCGACGAGGATGGAGACGGTCCGGGCGGGCCGCAAGGCATCCTGGATCTGTTGCAGCAGATTGTTTTGGAGCCGGCGCCGAAGCTGCCGAAGAGCGATGCATTCCCCTCCATTTTGGAAGACATGATCGCCAAGTGTTTGATGAAGGATCCGGCCGAAAGGCCCACGCCGAAAGAACTTTACGTGAGTGAATCATCATCGCTACTCCTGGCGTACATACTGACAGCCCTAGGACCACGACGCCTTCCTCCAAGCCGCAAAGCGCACTCCCGTCGACCTAGAAGCATGGGCTATCAGCATGATGGAGCACAACAAACGCAAGTCACACCTCGCGCCCTCGGCGCCCTCCTCGGCAGTCCGTGAAAAACTCCGCTCAGAGCGCTCAGAGCGCTCCTCCCCAACGAAGAGTGAACATAGACATTCAGAGTCTAACGGCTCCGCACCCACACCCCAACGCCCCGCCTACCCCTCGCGAACATCCAGCACCGCGAGCGGTCAGAACATCATGTCTTTACCCATTCGACCTGCGCCGCCACCTGCGGGGAGCCCGCAGGTTAGAGCGCCGCCGAATGGGGGATTGCCGCCTGCGCCTAAGAGGTGGAATAGTGAGGTTGGGAGTGAGACGGGGAGGGTTGGATAGAATGGTAATGTTTTGGAATTGTTTCGATGGAATTGGGAGTTGGCTTGGGACGAGATGCGCGATCTTTGGTTTTGGTCGAGCTATGTGTATGTGGTGGCAATTTGGATGATGGATGTGGATATTTTTTGGTATTTCTTTTGTGCGAGGTCCTGCATTATCAGGCGTAGTTGTTTGTTAGGTTGGATCGACGGATTGATTGATGTATGGAGATATCTACATTAGGTACTAGAACGGGTTGAATAAGAGATTTATAGCGTTGCGATGAGTGTTTTGGAGCTGTGTTGCCTAGCCTTGAGGTCGTGGTTGGACCTTCCTGCCATGTCGTAGCGTGCGTCTGCGATATCACATGCAGTATAAGCAGCTGCAGGCACTTTTAGCTGCCGTCTGCACCTGCACCCCACTTTCCCACATAGGCCGTGAAGCGGCTCTGGTGCATGGCAGGGGTATGTGAGTCGTAGTAATTTAGAAGTCGTATATGCGCAATGTGGACAGATGGTGTCCTTCTCGTTCACGATGCTCTCTCGGATTGGGGTTTTGGATATACATTCAAAGAGGGATCGTACGAGAACGGGGTATGGGGTTAGGGGATAGATACTAAGTGGTCATGCCTTGTATTTATGTCTGTCTCTAGCATGCGTTGTTGAGGGAATACCCGACGGCATGCTTCGGCTTTCGCGAGACGATAGAAGGTAAGAATGGAGCAAAGTGAGCGGAATTATATCCCGAAAGTGTATAGCGTGGCAAGTCATTGTTGAGGAAATGAGAACTTGATGGAGAAACATCGAAACTTTTTAATCGTGGCAGTGTTGTCTTGTCTATTGCCTATCATTTGGCTATCCCACGCCAGCGACGTCTTCCGAGCTCTATGGCTCTAGCTACGCAGTCTTAGCGACGCGATAAACTTCCAAATCTTGGCTAATCGACTATCTAGAGAGATGCTCTGGATTGTACGTATTCACCCACTGCCCCACGAGTGCGTTGCATAAGAAATCGTACTCGCAAAAACCCATCGTGATGTGTCAGCTTGCATACTCTAGGCCAGTGTATTTTCATCATCTGACAATCGTTGCGGCCGTTCCCCCAGACACAGCTCCTGTGGCCCAACCAATCCAGCTAGTGCATGCAAATCCGTGTCCCAACAATCTCAGCCAGCATACATCTCGCCCTTCTTCGGCTGCTCCACCTCTTTCGTCGAGAACGCGCAATGTCCTACACCCTCATCATCCATGCCAACGACACCCCATTGGAGCTTCGAAACAGCAGCCGTATACCCATCAACGTGGTCTTCTGCCAGATGACATGCCGCGCTGATCGCCACGCTGCAGCTCCCTGCGAGATTCATACCCTTCTTGAACGGCACGAAACCAAAGCTGATGATTACCGCAATCATCAGACAACCTAGGATGATGACAGTGAACATGGCGATGGGCGAGTATCCGCAAGACGACCAATCAGCCAGTCCACCAAATCCCGAACCCGGGTTCCCGTCCGAGTCGTAAACGACTATAGATACGAGGAATATACTCTGCGAAACGAGCCAATGTAAGACGCCGCTGAGCGCCATTAGTGGGAATGCGAAGCGGTAAGGTAGCTGCAGGAAGTACGTCGAGCGTTGTGAGCCCGCAGGATTGCGTGAAACCCTCAAACCCTTCCTGTGGTTGGCGTAGGTAGACCACTCCTGGCCAAGAAGCATACCAGTGAAGAGGCCGTTGTAAGAAAAGTAAAGAAAGGAGAGGATTGGCTGGGGGCTGTTGGCGACGAAGATATTCCCCAACGTGGTAGATATATCATATTGGATTATTGCGCGCGGATCGATGGCGCCGAAACCTAAGCCTACCTGGGCGGCGAGAGAAGGTGAACCTTGTAGACCCATCGGCTCTCTCAAGCCGTTCAATGCCTTGCCATAGAGAAAACCGACAATGGTTATGATGACGGCGAACCTGTTATATCAGCAACGAAGTAAACCATAGCATAGGAAGAAGTACATGGTTACGGTGGTGATCCGGCGTCTAAGACTCGTCACGTCTTTCCACCAACGCCGATCTGCCGTCCACTCCTTGCGCCCACAGAGAAGTAGTGTCTAGACTTCTTCACTTCACGCATGGATAGGAGACACATGCCCTTTGTTGTAAGATCCTCCTTTTTTAAGAAACTCGCTACTGCGTCGCCCATCGTCATCAGCGGTTCTTCCGCGATTCCAAATGCCGTATAAAATATCAGGACGGCCTTGAAGAGGTTGAGTACAGTGACGAGAATCGTAATCGAAGGCATGTACTGTAGCTTGCAGTGCCCAGTACGCTCGCTGAGGCAATAATCCACAGGAAATAAAACTGTCCAAGAATCCGATGCGCTCTTGACGTCGTCTAGTTTGTCCAAACATCTTTCTCTACCATAACTGTCGAAATTATTAGGCATGGAGCATATCCAATCTAGAGGCAAGAACGAATGTTAGCAAGAGTATCGTAAACCCCATGAACGCAAAACGACAGGGATCGTAAGAATTGAGCCTCTGATGTTCGTGCTCATGACGACTTACTAAACATATATGGGGCATGCTCAGGTAAAGCTGCGTTGTTGGCCGAGACATAATCGATCGCATAGACACGCGACCCACCACTGCCAGATTCATTCGCTGGCGGAAATTTGTCGTCACTTCCCACTAGGAGCACATTCCGTCTTTTGCTTTGAAGCATTACAGCGTACTGCTCAATGCACTCTATATTTGTCAAATTGTCAAGCGTGTTATCGCGTGCTTTTTCCCACATCCGGCGAACGGGTGCAGACTTCATGGACCACGGCCCCTTGACACTGTCGCAATTGAAGCACTCCGGATCCTTGATAAAAGATTCGCTGACGGACAAGGCAAAGTAGTCATTGGCAGCAATGGAGCTGAAAACTGCTGAGTTATAGCTGTTAAAAGTCTGCGTTCCCATTACAAACGAGAGAATGACTGAAGCTTACAAGAGGTGCAGAGGGAGAGACGAAAGACCAAGCAGAAACCACAATATGACCCTCTTTATGCTAATACGGCTCAAGTTGTGGATGCTGGGAACTCCAATGTCTAGCCAGACCCGTCTTGCATGTGCTTCGTCGACTTCCTTCCGTGTAGGTGCCGACAAACACTGCATACAGTAATTGCTCGAGCTGAGTAGTATCGTGCTCAGGATATTAATGAGCAGATGAAGCATCCTATTGAGACGGTCGACTCGATCACAATCGCCCTCATACAATACGTTGCCATTGGCCTTGCTGTGAACGGATCCCCAGACTGTAACGAAAAAGTTGATGAGAAAGACGATCGAGGCTGAGATGGCACAACTGATGGCGCCAAACCTCCACCCGGATTTCCATCTCCTTGCTCTTTGAACATGATCCTCGGATGTGCTGGTACCGATGTGGCCATTATCGCTGTCGTACTGAGAATGGTAGGAAGTATCTTTTTCGAACCTGGACGAAGTGGAGCGGAGAGGTCGGAGCTCGATTGAGTCAGTCTCGCTCAGTTTCTGTCGTCGCCAGTGAACCCTTCCGATCCCAAGCCGTCGCGTGTCGCTTTCTCGGAGTTCTGTGAAGGGGGACATGTCGGGTGGGTAAGCTATCGTCGACGTGATTGGCTGATCGGCAAACTGGGATTCTGATGCCGACAGTCCAAAGCTAGCAATTTTGTAAAGGCTCTTGCAAAGTTGATCTGTGTTTTCATCTTATGGGCATGTCTTTAGAATGCAGTGGCCAGGCAGCAGTCTGCCTTGTTATTTTTAGCGCAAACCGGGCCTGTGTCTCGCACGAACGCTTCGAGCAATTTCGGGCGAAGCCTCAGCATACGCCCCGTCCATGGTGATGGCAAGGCGATGCCACCGAGCGCAGCGATACGAGCATGGTGTCACAGCGAAAGGTGGGACTATATGGAGAATAGTTGATCGTTTTATCTTCTACACTTTACCAAGTGGTCACGAGGGGTGGTCCGACTCATCCCTAATCCTCTCCCCCGCCCCCAATGGGGCCAGATGCCTGTTTCGCCGCCTTCGCAGCGACGATATCATCCACCCTCAACAGCAGACAGGCGCTCTCAACTGCAGTCTTGACACTTTGCTCCTTCACGGCCATCGGCTCCCACACCCCGAATTGCTTCATGTCCACAACCTTGCCAGCATCGCCATCAATGCCCCAGGAGCTTCCGTTGTGTTCACCATCTTCGTAACCTTCTGCGTGCTTTGCGCGGAGTTGAGTGAGCACCTTGATGGGGCTGTTACCCGAGTTCTGGATGAGTGTGCGGGGGATAACTTCCATGGCCTCAGCAACGGCTTTGTACGGCCATTGCGCGACGCCTTCTACTTGTTTCGCTCTCCTCTCTAGACCGACTGCGACTGCCATCTCGGTTGCACCACCTCCGGGGCAGAGCTTTGGATTCCAAATGACGTTACGCGCGACGCCCATGGCGTCGTGGAGGTTGCGTTCTATCTCGTTCAAGATGTCTTTAGATGGACCGCGAAGCAGTATTGTGCAGGCCTTGGGGTTTTTGCACTTGGTCAGGAAAGTGAAGTATTCGTCGCCAATCTTCGAGATCTCGAACAAACCACACTGAGTACCAATGTCCGTCGCTGCTGCCGAGAAGACAGAGTTCACAATGGTTGCGCCTGTTGCTCGCGCGATACGATTGTTGTCTGTCTTGCGCACTCGACGAATGGCAGTGATGTTGTGTTTGACAAGGAAGTGTTGTGCGAGGTCTGTTCGCATTAGCCTCAGAGATGTGTCCAGAGGGTGGTACCAACATACCACTGACGCCCTTCTCGGTAATGACCAAGTCGGGCTTGAGCGCAATGATAGAGTCGCACATGGCTTTGACCTGCTCCTCCTCAATCTGCAGGATGCGATTCCAGTCCTCCTCTTTGCTGATCTCGATGTTGGTCTGGCTTTCGCCCTTCTTGTACTCTAGAGGACAATCTAGGAGCAGGACTCTTGGGTTCTCTATTCTCCGCCTCATCTTGGGATGTGTGATGTCCTTGTTCAGCATGACGCCGTCCAGCACTTGACTGTCTTCAATCTGCCCTCCAGGGATCTTCTCAATGCGAGCGTAGCGCTTAATATCAACCTCCTTTTGATCTGTCCCCACGTCCACCGAGACGGTGCGCACGGCTTTGAGTGCCAGACTGCACATCAACTCAGACCACCGCGAAATGAACTTGGTGCCAATGGAGGCTTTGATGAGCTGATACATAGCATCGTCGTCGTTGATGTCAACGTCCACCGCAATCTCGTCGATGATCTCGAGGGCATCGGCGAGAGCGCGCTTGTACGCTTGTATGATGACGACGGGGTGGATGTTTCGCTCGAGTTGAGGCAGAGCCATGGCGAGCATTTCACCAGCTGTAGCTAGATTAGTCGTGGTTCCAAAAACAAAAGCAGCCACGTACCTAATATTATAACGGTGGTGGTACCGTCGCCGACCTCCTCATCTTGCGTGCGGCTCAGCTCGATCATGCTCTTTGCCGCCGGATGTGCCACTTCGATCTCTCGTAGGATAGCATGGCCGTCGTTGGTGAGGACGATGCCGCCCATGGGGTCGAGCAGCATCTTGAGCATCGCTTTGGGGCCCAGACATGATCGAATGATGTCGGCGACCGTCTTCGCGGCTGTGATGTTCGAGAGCTGTGCTTTGCGACCGAACTGCCGCTCCCCGCCGGGCGTCTGCGTGTCTGTCATGCTGTCAGTTGCCGGCCAAAGCACTGTGGGGGGGGGAAACGTACTCATAACAACCACCGGTGCCTGCATATTGACTGTTCTAAGCTTCTAGAGCTACAACGAGGAGAAGGGGTGCAGGAAAAGGCAAAGTGGGGGTATTTGCTGCGGGTGCCTTGTAGCTCAAGTCTGCTTTCCAAAAAACGCGCCCAAGCCTGCAGCGCGGCGAGGGTTTCTCCGGCTGCCGTGCGGGACTTACCGCTCACGCTAATGAGTAAGCAATACTGCTGCAACCTGCAACAGTGTAGGCCGATCTTACCCTGCCGAGCCCCTGCCTCATCCGGCCACTCGCTTATTGGCTAAACACGCCATACCGGCCTGGGCATCGCGGCACCCGCATTCTGCTACTGCACTTGAGCCTACCCCAGCCACTCACGGGACTTGGTGCGGAGCTTACAAGACCTGGCCCTCTCGCGCACTCAATCCGTCTTTCCTCCACCACACACCCACGCTTCTCTTCTCCCTCACCTTGCGCCGCCTTCAGCCTCACTCTTTCTCTCACCGTGCCCCTTCCCACACCTCACTTGTCAGTCTGTCCATACAAGCCACTCATCTCTTCCATTGGCACCACCATCCATCCTCGCGCGCATCCCACTCTGCTGCCGTCGCATCTCCATCTTATCGTCGCCCAGCGTGACCGTGACTCTAGTCGCAAGCCTTGGCGTCTGCTCAGTACTGAGGCAGACTTTGTATCACTGAACATTCTTTCCCCTGCTTTAACTACTAAACACACAGTGACCATGGGTCTCAACTACTACGCCTCGTCGCCCACCGTGGTGCTCCCACCCCAACAAGCCCACGACTACTTCGCTCCCAATCAGCGCGCTCACTCACCGGGTACCTTCCGCCCCAAGTACCCTACTCCGCCCTCGCTCAATTATCTAGCCGCCGTGTCCAATGCCACAGCTGGTCGGAAACGATCCATCGCCGATGTCGACGACCCCGAAGAGAACCAACCAGCTGGAGCTGTCGTCGCCCAAGGACCGACGAAGCCCAAGCCTGAACCTATCTATGGCCCAGGGATGACGCTCATCTACCCCGATGAGCCTGGCTTCAGCATCGCCGCCGAATCGCAAACCGGCACATGGTGTGAAGAGAAGAACGAAACCGGGAAGAAGGCGCCGGCTGTCCGACCCATTGCCGTGTCGCGCAAGTCGCAGCGAATGGACTCCGCGACCCACATCACCATCCCGTCTCTCAATGAGATGAACGCCGTGAAGTCTGAGAGCATTATCGACGACAACGGCAACACCATCGAGACGCTTATCGCATCGCTCGGCGTAGGCTGGAAGAACGTCATGACCAACCCAACGCTCCGCGATGCCGCGCGCGCCTACTCGCGTGTCATCGAGAACCACTTCGACCTCTCCGATGCCCTCGTCATGCTTGAAAAAGAATCACTGTCTGCCTATCTCGTGCGCGCCAAACAACACGGTGTGCAAGGCTACTGGCTCTTCTCCGATAACCTGCAGTGGTGCCAACTTGTCGGATGGTCTTTGGAGCGAACAGTGCACAACCTCATGGCCGGCCCTATCCCCCAAGTCGAAGGAGAACGCATCAACGCGCGTCAGCGGACCCCCTCAGAACCCGCGACCCCGCCGGCGCAGGCCACGGAGATGCCTGTCACTGTTGCCGATGTTGATGTGATGGAAATGTGACGGAACACCCTTCCCGACCCTCCACTGCCCCTCTTCCTTTTTGCGCTTCTCTTTCTGCACCATGTACGGCAACGGCATCTTTCGGTTCATCTTCGCACATACGCTGCTTCGGTCTCGGTCGGTCTTCGGGGGACATCGGCGTTTGGCGGTGGATATGGATCTGCCAGCTGGAAGGCGGATATCATTGACCCATGTATTTTAGCTCTGCTCTCTGCTGCGACAGCTTGATCGCCCATCTGCGGTCGCGTCGCTTGTACTCACCTACTAAACCAAAGCACTAAACAATCAAAAGAAATATTACTAAGCTCTTGTGCCCATTTGATTCGTGCATTTTCATCTTCGCGCAGCTGCCGCGATGGTCTTTAATATCGGAAAGGCCGCCGAAGCGCCCGATAAGGCCGACGTCGCGCGAACACGAAAGCCTCGCGCCGCTTCTCCCGCTAGCCCCTTCGCATCACCGCGACAACAGACTGGACGGGCCATGTCGCGAGAGTTGCCTCCGCGACGCTAGCGTACTCGACTTGGGTCGGCTCCTCTTTCTGGAAAGTTGGAACTCGCACCTGCCCCTCTCGGTCTTGCCGCGAGACTACCAATACCGTACCTCTGATGGGATGAACGGTGGGTATCGTACACCGCACCATGATACAGCAATAGCGTTCGCGCAAACCATCAACCCAGCTGTTCTCTCAGCAGATGCGAAGGCCACCTCAAGAGAGTGCTATGGGGCTGGCCTTGAAGCTGGGTTGATTCGGTTGCAACAACTTTGAAACTGCAAGCAGATTTTGAGTTTTTTGTCCACAATGGAGAGATTTCGCATTGATGGGCCGCTGGTGCCACTGCAGGTGCAGCTGCGCGATCAAGGGGTTTTGTCTGAGGTTCCCCGAGACCATCCATCGCAAGCGATTCAGCGTGAGAGCCATCGCACACCGCGACGCGACGTGGGATGCGGTCGACGTAACCAGAAGACAATCACAGAGGACATTGAGAAGCGAACGAAAACTTGCCCTGGTGCAAACGAGCTGTCCTTGCCAACAGGCCGCAGAAGTTCATCGCAAGAGACCAGACCACCCCCCGCGGTGAAATCCGAAGTGCATTCCTCGTACGAAGCGAGTAACCAGACGCAAATTGGGCGATCTTTCAGCGCTTCACTGCGGAGGCGCCGCTTCGTATGCACCCTGTACAGGCAGCACTGCCGTTTCGGCCGCGAACATAAGCCAGGGTTGTGGCTTGAAGACCCTCATCTCATCGTCCATGAACTGACTATTCCCACCGCCACCAATCGCATTGGACGGAGCTTCGTTGTAGTTACAGCTATGCTACCATTCCACGCACTGCTTGCCTAGTTAAGATGGAGCTCGCGACGAAGCGTTCAGCAATGCCACAGCCGATATGCTCTAGCGCCAAGATGATTCGCCGAGAGCCAAGGTGGTGGAAATGCTTATGCCTTGTGCTAGACCTTTAACGGTTTAGTAAATAAGCTACACCCTCGTTTCGCTGACATGAAGTCTGGAGGGATGCTCAGCCTTGCGAGCTACCGACGGATTGCGTAGGGGTGTGGCTTGCAGATAGTGGGGTTCGAGCATATAGCAGGAGAAAATTGCCCAGTATTAGCTATCACATTCGCCGAGTCCTCAATTCCCTATCTCTTAGGTCTTCAGCAGGACCATTTGCACCACTTCCAAGGTTTCCTACTTCTTCCCGCCGTTTCGATACCGCAGCATGAGCGCCGCACATCTCGTCCTACGGAAGCTCTTTCACGACAACGACAACAAAAACTCCTCAAAAGCCGTCTGTCCTACAGAAAACACCCAGGGGCCAGATATCGTTCCCTTCGTCGGAAATCTCACGTTCCACTCCTTCGCCTCCATCCTCTCCGGTGCCTGCGCAGCAGCAAGTCTCCTCATTGCCCTTACTATCATCGCGCTTCACGCCATCAATTACTCAAACCCCATACAACAGCGCCAAGTCATCCGCATCATTCTACTGGTTCCATGGGTCGCTATCTTCGCCTTCCTGACCGTGTGGCAGAGCGGCGCTGGAGAGTATCTTGTGGAATCGTTGGACTTTGGGTGCGCGATTGCGATATCGGCGTTCCTGTTGCTGTTGTGTGATTTTGTGCTTTCTAACAAGGGGAGCTCTGATGAACTGTTTGGAGAAGGGGCGAGCAGGAGAGGACAATTCCGAGGAGAGAGCCCGGTGTGGTTGAAAGTGAGTTCTTTCACATAACTTTAACGAAATGTAGCTGACGTATTCGACAGCGCACATGGTACCTGGTGCTCCAATTCATCCCAGTCAGCATCATCGTCTGGGCCGCAACATGCATTACGGTAGCAACGGGCATCTACTGCGGCGCTTCCAACAGCCCCCACTTCGCCCACATCTGGATCAGTGTGATCAAGATGGTCAGCACTATCGCCGCTGTTCTGGCCGTCTTGAAATTCTACAAGCGCATGAAGGCGCATCTCGCCCCGCACAACGTCTTCCTCAAATTTTTCGCCTTCAAAGGAATCATCGGCCTCAATGTTCTCCAAACTGTAAGTCCCAACCTTCCCACTCTCCTCTCCCAACCTTCCTCTGACATTTATCCCCCAGTTCATAATCAACATCCTCGTCGGCAACGGCACAATAGCCCCTTCCAAATATCTCACCTACCACGACATCAAAACCGGCCTCCCATCCCTAATTCTCGCCTGCGAGATGCCCATCTTTGCGGCCTTGCTGTTTGTCGCGTTTCCTGTGTCGGTGTACAAGGGCGAACAGAGGGGCCCTGCGGCGGGGCCGTTGGTGGCATTGGTGCAGACGTTTGATATGAGGGATTTGGGGAGTGCGTTTGTGAGGGGGCCTATGCGGTTGTTGAGGGAGCAGCAGTGGGGGATGGAGAGGCAGAGCAGTTTCCCGTTGGCCGCGGAGGAGGGATTACCGCCGGCCGGGTATGGTAGGGAGGGATTGGTGAGAGTCTAGGGATGTGGGAGAGGTTTGGAGGTGGGGGCTGTGGTGTGGTAGTAGACACGAAGTTACCGAATTTCGTATTACGTGTTAGTGGCTTGCTAACTAACCCTCACGTGTGCAGCACTGAGCAGGTCGAAGGGTCTACCCGCACTAGTCCCATCATGATTTCCTTCTCCCATGCACATGCACACGGGCTCATTTCGTTCTCAACACAGTTCCCCCACCTTAACTGAGCTATCAGCCTCTGCTGCGTCAACAAAGGCGATCCGCAATCGACAGACTCGGGCTCACAGAACGATTTACGCCTCTACCTAAGTCATCTCAGCTTGTAAAAGGGTTTCACGCCGCTAATCTCAAGTCTTAGGTCGGTTAGAGCGAATGCAGCGACTCCGGAATCCATCTGTCCTGCACTAATTCCCGAATTGTGGGGTCAAGTATGCGCCTATCTCGATCACTTCACCCTGTGGATAGTATTTCGCAAGATCTCATGCACCCTAAGGGTGGAAGCAGAGCTGGAATTTCTACGAACACGTCGTCCGGATCTCTGCATTGTCTGCGAAAGAATGAATTTCACATTCACCTACGGTATTATTTCCACGGCGCGGCTGCTTGGGTTTAAGTCTGATGGTTCGCCTGTTAAGTTTAAGGTATCGATGACTACTCATCATCAAGCCCTGAACAGAAGTCGTGAGCATGAGAATTCTATAACCAAAGCTCTCCGATACCTGGATATCGAGTTCCATTCAAGGCTGTCCTTGTCTATAAAGTACAATATGACCGTGATGCTTAGCAAGTACGTTGCCCATGTGGAGATTCCAGATATCAAAGTCGACTTTAACACTTACGAGATCTCGTTCGACTGAAGATGTTTCTCACTCGGTTCTTCGAGGAAGAGGCTCACGTGCGGGCCTTGGAGGGAAAGCACATTTCTCGCCTCCATGGCCCTTGCCACCTCTGTCCCGCACTCGTCGACTACCTTCGGAGAGTAGAAAACGTCAAAAGCATGTATCAGCATGCATATTTCCAGCGACTGGCGCGGGCGCACAACAACGCTGGTTTGGAATTCCGCCTTTCTAACAGCGTCCGTCAATCTCTCGCCGCGCTTGTCGAACGGGAAATGCAGCAGCGCTACCAGCATTCTCTCAGCTACCGTCATCCTTACGCCACTCCGAGACGGATGCGGCCACATTCTCTAATTCAGTCAAGTAGCTGAGCCGCTTTAGTTCTAACATCACGGGCAGAACCTCAAGAGCAAGAATTCAGGGGCTAAGAAGGAGCTTGGCTGGGGAACATTTACTTCGAATCCTTGAGTCGTTGGGAAGTTTTTCTTTAAGCCGGGATACAATAGAATTAGAAGGCTAAGCAAACGTGACAGCAGGCGGTTTTTCGTGTCTGATCCCAGTACATAATAAACAAGACAACAAGCCGGTGGTCGCGCAGCTTCCCTAAGTTAGGTACAAAAATATCTTAGAGCTGTGCCGACTACCTTGCTATCTTTGGATCAGTGCCAACAGCTTAGTTAACATGTAGAACTTCTCACATTCCTTAGAAAACGCCTTTGGCTTTGGAACCATGATTTATCTAGCGACTACATCTCGGCAGTCGATTTACAAGAAGTCTTAAGTTTACACTTTCACATATTTAGAGCACGCTCTCTACACCATCCGTTGAAACTTATTCTCACTATCTGGTTAGCAATGTCCCACTTGTGTTCACCCTTCTTGGTTTGAGGCGTGCCAACCGCCTTACATATGATGTGCTGGCGTATGGCGCTGCGTTTCAAGCCACCCATGCCACTAGTGCCACCACCATCACCTTTATTTCGGTCCTAGACTGAGCCCGTTCGAAATAGTATGGCGAGCGCTGAAATAAAGAGTAGCTACGAAACCTCCACGTACTTTTGTAGATATGGGTCAATGTATAGGGAAAGAGTGGGTAATGTTGAGCTTGGAGGATGTGAGCAAGTGTACTAATAGCATGAACGAGCAGTGCCAGACCATAGTAGATGCAAAAGGAGGACATGAAAAGTGGTAAATTTGTCAAACCTAGCTTCGAAATTGTGATGTGATATATTGATAATAGATGTGGCGTCCTAGTCGACTATACTGGAACAAAAACTTCTAGTGATCCGTCACACACCTTTCCCCGCTCAACGCAATAACCATTGAATCGCGCTTTTAATGTATAGGCCCAAACTAGCTAAGCCTGCACTCGGCTGCTCTGTAATAGTGGACAGCCGAGTCGATCTGATCATAAGGTTACAGAATTGACTGTGTTTGGCTAGGCAGATAGCAGTAACCCATGTCCATAATAGTAAAGCCTATGGAAAGATCTATCTAGTTACTATGGACATTGTATTTTCAATGTCTGTCATAGCTCGTTGTGATTTTCGCGATGCAATTTAGCTTGCCCCCGACAGCTGAAGGCAGATGGAACGGTCCACTCGAAATCGATCGTGTCCATCACCTCATGCGCAAAGCGTGCCACGTGGGTCAGGCAATCAAAGACCGAACTAAGGAAATGCGCTTCTCGGACCAAGACTGCACCGAGGATTGTCGCGAGGAGGTGGTGGAGAGCATCGTCCTTTGCGTCGTCACCGTACACAATTAAGTGATGGATCTGCATTGGGAGATTGACATTTGGCGGTGCATTAGCGAAGAGATATCTCAGTGTGTCTCTCAGTTCGTCCAATTGATTGTCCTGTTGGGTCCTTAGCCCTTTTACAGTGCCTTCGATTGTGTCCACTAAGCCAATTTCATCGATGGCATACAATCCGACATTGAACCAATGAAAGCTGCAGTCCACCGCAAGGACAACCAAAGGCTCCCCATAAAACCCAGGTACAGTGTTGGGCATGTGTGCGTACACTACATCTTTGGCGGTCCGTATAGTAGGTAATACTTGACGAAGGCCGAGAGCCTGGAGAGCTTCCTGAATAACGCTCGCGCGCCCCGCGACATCATCAAGGCTAAGTGCGACAAAGCAGATGTTTGTACCGAGGTAAGACTCTACCGCGGTCTTGAGGGTTGATAACAAGACCTTGGTGTTGATGACAAGTTCATGGCGACAAATATCAACGTCCAACCCAAGCGCAGATGGCAGAATGTTCAGTGCCGGAGAAACATTCAACAGAGCGAGCTATTTTCAGCAGCTACTGAGGCGGTGTTCTTTCTCATGAAAGCTTGGTACGCCGGAGGCCCTTGGACTTGGGCTACAGGGATGAATGTTCCGTCCTTAAGGTAGATTGCGGCTATGCTGTTCGCTACTGTTACAGAAGAGCAAGTGAGGAAGAATGAAACGACTGACCCATAGTCGGGCGCTAGCCCAAAGGGTACCCAAGGAGCGGGTGGACGGGGCGGGTACTGAGCCGTAACGTCGAGTGCGGTAGCCAGGAAGCGTAACGCATAGAATAGCCACCGGTTTAGAGTCCAGCCCGCCATTTCGATGCAGATTACAACGGTGGTGTGAACAGTCGACGAGACAAGGCGGAGTCATGGGTAGTAGGAATTCGAAGCGAGTCTCCTCCTGTTTGAGACCTGGGATGTTTGCGCTGTTGAGATAGGACTACGCCGCTTATTAAAAAAAACGTATTGGGGAATGATGCTCTTGTACTACGCCGCATCCGTTGCCAGGATCCCACTTCGGTAAGAGAGCCTACTAGACATGCAATAAAGTGGTGCAGTCAAGGCTGATTGGTTACCTAGATGATTAGTTTATTTATATAATCCCGCCACTCGGGCACGTAGCGTGGTGTAGCTTGCAAGGTCTACACTTCTACGCATCGACAAGTTTATACAAAAGAAAAAGAAAACTTATCCACGATAAAAGCTTTCGTCTGGCGGTGCGAAACCGAGCTTAGAAGGGCGGCTCATCTACAGGTAGCCTTCGCTCCCTTTTGAATACGGTTGTACCTAATTCCCCGGCTCTGTTCTCAAATGCTCTCAGTTTTAGGGCGGCACCATGGCACCTTCGGTTTAAAGGCCATCTGCCCTTCCAGCCACTCCCGTGGCTCTGGGTCAACTTCAGAGGCACAGTCAAGGCTAACACTCAGGAATGCGATAGGGTGGTGTGGTTGAGGCTGATATAGAGACATGAGATATTATTCTGGATTTATGGATGTAGCACTAAGACTGTAAGGTTACACCACCGGATTACTGTACTCCAACGGTGGCAAAGTATATATAAATTAGACATACGACCCCATTAGAACAGCAAAACACTCAGATCACCCCGCCTAGGAACTCAAGCATTACTGCAATATCACTCTCGTGTACTCAAGATGCAATTCTCCAGACTTTTCAGGTCTTACTCTTATTCGCTCTATTAGGTTCTGCTACGGTCATCGTCTGAGGAACCTTTGATCCAGACAATGCTACAGCGTCTGACTCTCAGGAACCACCAAAGACGCTTAACATTCCACCTCAACCCGAGAACCCTTTTAAAGCGAGGTTTAAGATAGTGCCCGATTTATGCACCGACCTCCAGAAACCCTCTCAACAATGTATCCAAGATTTGCAAGCCCAGCCCGGAGGTGTTGTCGCCTTCTCAGGTGGCGAGCTCAAATGGGATAAGGATCACGGATGCGACCAAAGGCAGATGGACAAGTATCAAACTGCAGCTTGGGATGCTCATGCGTTAGCTGCTTTCACTAACTTGGAGCCGGATGAACACAACGCGAAAGACATTGCTCTATAGGGAATGTGAATAGGTCTAGACTTTCCCACTCGGCAGAAGCGTATTGCCAGTGCGTTTAAAACCCTACCCTTGGCTTGGTTATCTACTTACAAAGCCTATAGACAATTTTCAGCGAGCATCCAGATTTCTGACTGAGAAAAATATTTGACATAATTCTCAGTTGCAACGACCCAAAAAGAGGACAGCAAGGGCATTAGTAGCTATGCATGGAACTACAGAGGGTGGTTTAGGTACCGGTACTATTACATCAACATGTGCGGACCATTCTTTACCAGCCCCAACTTTATGGACAAAATCCATCAGATCAATGAGGGTCTAAAAAATTAAAAGTTTGAGAGGGCACAAAACGATAGGTGGCAGGTGAACACAGGGATGATGTATCTCGATTCTGTCGGTCAGCCGCATAGTAAGTTCTGGTTGATATACAGTAGATTGCAAGCGCATCGCATTCTTATTCCTGTATTATTAGTTAGAGTTGAGGCGGGAGACTTACTGAGCTATAAAATTCAAGGAATACTTTAACTACGAGGAAATGGAACCCTTCTCCTCGCATTTGAATTCACCTTGGACCGCGGACCAACCGCGGAAAGGATTCACGCAATCTTCATCCGTTGTGATAACAGAAGGAGCATAAACGTCTTGTAGTGACATTCGGTTGATTTATTGTAAATTAAATTGTTTAACAGCGCCCCATATCCTCCACTTCTCCGCTCCCTACTATCCAAAGAAGGGAACTTTGGTTGATTATGATGGGTGCGAGTCCTCTGATTTTACTTGAGCAGGCCTGGAGGCATGCAACCATGTCTTACAATATGCATGAAGTCGTGCTGGAAACCCCGATCCACGAAAAAGTATATACGATTGTTCTCTATATACAATTTCAAACGAATGACTCATTATATCCTCATCCCCTAATTTCCTATGTTCTTACAACCCCAACCTAAGAAGGAGGCA
The DNA here is from genome assembly GCA_010405425.1 of Lentithecium fluviatile CBS 122367. NCBI lineage: Eukaryota > Fungi > Ascomycota > Dothideomycetes > Pleosporales > Lentitheciaceae > Lentithecium > Lentithecium fluviatile. The sequence goes on from MU005585.1 coordinate 826,311, forward strand.
CCACAGTAGGGATCGGCCCCGGCCTCGGCGAGCGCGTGAACGTCGGGAAACCACCCGTGGGCCTAGGACCAGTGGGAAATCCAGTGGGACGGCCGGTCGGAAAGGGAGGCACGACGGTCGGACGAGGGCCGGTAGGAAGACCGGGAAGACCGGTAGGCCTAGGAACGACGGGGAAGCCGGTCGGGAAAGGAGGTAGGGGACGGCCAGTGGGGAGACCGGGGAAACCGCCAGTTGGCCTCGGGCCGATGGGAAAGCCTGTAGGGAGACCTGGAAATCCGGATGGCAGGCCGGTAGGAAAGCCAGGGAAGCCTGAGGGGAGGCCCGGTGGGGATGGGCGCGTAGGCGGGATTGGTAGACCTGTGGGAAGCTTAAGTCTCTGCGACGTGATTGAAAAAGGGGAGGGAAAAGAAACATACCAGTAGGCACAGGAACACCAGTGGGAAGTTGGGGCTCCGCGATCGGGGCAGCAATAGCGCTGAGGGCCGTTAGCAAAGGTTCCGCGTACTCCAAGTGTGGCACTCCTACCCAGCGGCGAAGAGGGAGGCGATGACGGAGATCCTCATTTTGACCGACGAATCTCAAAAACGATAAAGATTCTCGTAAAAAGCCTAGAAAGATCGAAATTGAAACAGACGATTCGACAACGCCCTCTCCATTTCGTCCACACGCTCCCTTTTATGTCTGGTTTGGAATGCCCAGTCTGCACGTTGAACACCATCTTCTCATCCCGGCCAACGTCATACCCAATCTGCCGTTCCGAGGCCCTTTCGTCTCGCCACCTGCATCTCGTAGATGAGGCTCAATATGCGCTGTAGCACCTCGCCTGCTCCATACACATCGCCCCTATTTTCGCAAACATGCGACTTACTCCATGCGGCTGCGTAATCTGCAGAGCCCTGGGGTTGAGATATGTGGAGAAGCCATTCGATCCCCAGTCTTGTTGTGGAGGTTAATATACAACCGACGGTAAACCTGGCACGTTTCTTGGCTAGACGTTTTGAATGCAGCTCAGCTAGGTGTCTCGTATACAGGTCCAAGTGCTCCTCGAATTTCGTAGAATGCCATGGCTGTGGCGCGATGCGGGCCGCCGAATAGCGTAGGCAACATAGGCCTGTTCCATTAGATGGGTACCGCCGATCCTATATAGAGGTCCTATCTCAAGGCGCGATCGGCCAATGACCCTGCTTGTGCGATGCAGGACGCAAGAATCCAGAGCATGAATGGCGCGAAAACTTCGCTGTGGTTTCTATCCCTTGAACCAAAAAGTGTTGGACCCAAGGTGCATTTTAGCCTTATGAGTTCCGGCGGTTGCTTAATGGGCTAGCAATGATCAGATCTCGGAGCAATCGCGAGTGACTCTGATTCAGATCATTGGGGTAGGCTCGAGGTGTTTCTTCTGGCTTTCATGGTGATTTTCGGTGTTCACCCACAAACTTCGAACCATAGCGGACGATCATAAGAGCCAAACCGAGGACTGCAACGCAGAGAAGCGTGGCGACAAATTGCTTGCGCCGAAGATCGGTGTCCTGTTGTACCTCCAGCGGCAGTGAAACTAGGAACCGACCGTGATCTGCGGTTGCGCAAATTAGTCGGTAGTGCGAGCTTTCCGTGAGCAATGGCAATCGAAAATGCGATTTCCCGAAAGGCGAGTCCGAGCATGACGTATCAGTGATGCACATGGCTGTGATATGTCTCAATTTGATACCGAAGGAATTTCGAAAAAAGCCATGCATCGCGACCGGACGTCGAATCTAAAGTAATATAGGGTGCACCCCTGCGTTGTGGGAGTGCATGAACTAGCCGGGAATAGATTGAGGTAAAGAAGCACTAAGACATGATTCGCTGGAATTGTAAATGCTCCTGATTTCTGCCGCCTCCGACTCGCAGCGAGCTCCACGGGTGGATGGCGATCGTCCGGGACTTCGACAGGTAGCGTATTTCTTGTGCTTCGGGAAAAGTTGCTGCTGGCCGTCTCGTTGCCACACCGCGCAACCTTATCAATGCAATTTGAAGTACCTCCTTGGCAAAGCAAGCGGGCGACATTGCACTGCCGGGAATTTATCTGTTCGCGCCTTCAATGAACGCGGCAGGCGCGAGGGTCTGCTGCCGTATCAGAGGTGCAGCGATGGAGAGTAAAGTCAGGAATCAATAGGGTGTCGCTGCCGTGTGTAACGTTCTCATTTAGTTGTCTATCCCTAAACCGGATCAGCCGTCAATCGTGCTTTGCTGAGCTTGCCCCAGGCAATGCACTTAAGCCTTATTTTTGTGCGGCTAGTACACCTCGCTGAGTGACTTCCTGTCTGCCTCTTGCATCTTGTCAATATCCTCTATACTGATCTTCTTGCCCTCCAAGGCCTTGCTCTCTTTGTCAGCTTCCCTCTCGCCCTCACTGTTTTCGACAATCATGTCCCCCTTGAGCGCCTTCCTGAGAAGTGGCAGATTTTCCCCACCCTCCAGAGTTGTCGGCGAGACGGCTTTGGGAACGTCGCTCAGCTCGTCGCCATCACCCAATGCGTCGGCACGAGCACCGAGACCCATACCAGATTCCTCCATCCAGCCTTTCTCGGTATTCTTGCGAGCCGCTTTCCGTTCCCTACTTTGTTGCCTCGCCTTGGAGTCTGCACGCATCCTGGATTTTCCCGGCGAGCCATGGTGATGGTTGTGATGAAGATGATGCATTCCAGGGAAGTAGTCCGAGTCATCGGAGAAACCCTCGCCAGTGATGCTTTCGCTTGGGCCTCGAGGGTGTAGATGTCGCATGATTGCAGCGGTTCTAGGAGCTGAATTATGAAGGCTGCGCGGTATTGCTGTAGCCGCCTCTAGCTCGCTGCTTGCCGGCATTTCTTCGCTGGACTCGGAGGAGGCGTCGTCCGACGCATCGTTTGGCGATGCAGGCGTCAGAGGTGGGGCGGGGATCGATGCGGATTTGCTCGATTTCCGGACCGGCTTCGGGGTAGGCTCTTTGATGGTAGGCGTGTGTTCCGCTTCCTGTGATGCAATAGGATGATCATCTTTCTCGCCATCTAGCTGTGCAGCAGGGAGAGGGGGCATGGGAGGTTGGTTACCCAAAAATTCAGCAGTGTTTTTGCGCATGACCCTCCGCGGATAGTTCATCTTATCGTGGTTGCAGCCATTAACACAACCGCCCCAACGACGTGCCGGGATGGTGGGAGACGAGGTGGAAACGGCTGACGTTGGCGTCATCCGGGATTGAGTCGGCGTGGTCCCGTTGGTAGAGCCGGTCGTTGCGGCACGCTTTCTGAGATCGGACCATGTGCGGAGTTCATTTTGCAGAATATACTTTCCGTTGGCCGGATTCTGCTTCATGATGATGAACTCGCAGTGGTTGACATTGCGCAGATCCTCGAAGTATTCCACGGACCAATGATACCTGGGCGCGTCAGTCGCTGTGCACATCACGACCCCGCCAAATGCCACCTACCACTTCATGAGAAAGACTCGTGACATCATGCCATGGGTGACGAGCACGCAGACACTGGGGAAGTCGGGGTCTCCAAACTGCCTCCACAGGCTCTCATTGAAGCCACTGACGCGGTCGTAGGCATCGGCGGCGCTTTCTCCATTGGGAATGCGATAGAAGAAGTGGCCGTAATCGGCTCGCTCCTGCCACATTCTCTCCATTTCGGCAGAACATGGTTGGAAGTTGCCAAAATCCTGTTCCCGAAGCCGTGGCTCCTCATACACGGTGATCTTATGCCGTGGGAAGGGCGAGGGCGTGGGGTCGTCGGAGGTCAGGGTGCGGAGGATGCCTTCGGTGGTCTCGCGAGTACGGCGATAGGGTGAGGTGAAGAACTGGAGAGTATCGTCGGGTTTGAGCAACGAGCGGAGCTGTCGTCCTGCCTCCTCTGCCTGTCCGTGGTAAGGAATTGTTAGCTATCCGTCCGGACTTGTGTGAGCTGGTGGGGTAAGAAACATACCTGAGTCCAGCCGTGTTGTGTCAGCTTGACTCGGTGGTCGGGGATGAACTGGTGAATGTCGCGGTTTTTGTTCCCTTCAGACTGGGCATGCCGGACCAGTATGATCATCTATGTCCATAAGCATCCATCTACACAGGCGATTTGTAAGGGTCCACTCACCCGAGGTTTGCCCATGATGAGCGCTTGATTGGGGGTATGAGACTGTTGTGGCAGGGTTTCACTGAGATATGGCGGTCAGTGAATAGAACAGACAGACAGCAGGAGAGCAGAATTGTAGCAGCGGGGGGCGAAGTGTGAATTGATGTTTCATGATATTGCGCCAGCGGTGGGCGACTTTAGCTGCGCAACAGGCCCCTATGCCCCGCCGTACTGCAATATGAAAAACTGATGGCCCAAGCGCGGCTGCCAAACATTCGCGTCACGCAAGTCGCTCAACACCACTGTCTTTCACTCTCAGCCGCCGACAAGCCTCACGTGAGCCCAAAGCCGCTGCACTAGTCGCTACCATATCTCACCCCTCCCGCCCGAATAGCAACCGCGACCGCGTCTGACTTCACACCACCTCGCCCGCCATGTCGGAGCCTATCCCCGAGTCCATCCCCACCTCCGCAGATCCCCGCTCAAAGCGACCCGTCAAAAAGCGCGCCCTCACTCCCCGCGGAGGACAGGCGGCAGAAGTCGAGGCCCTCTTTGCGAAGCCTGATCGCGAGATCCACGTACCCGGCTCCGAAGCCAAGAAGGGCCTTGCGCCGCCGCCCGAGATTGTCGCCAACGTACAAGGCTCCAGCGCAGGTGCGGGCAGCGGCGAGTTCCATGTATACAAGGCGAGCCGACGGCGGGAGTATGAGCGTCTGAGGCTCATGGATGAGGAAGTGAAGAAGGAAGAGGACGAGAAGACATTCCAGCAGCGGAAGGCGGAGCAAGAGAAGAAGGATCGGGAAAAGACGGAGAGGAACAGGCTGAAGCGGGAGAAGCAAAAGGCGCGCAAGGCAAAACAGAAGAAGGGGCAGAAAGATGATAGCGGCGGGAGCGAAAAGGAAGGCACTCCCGCCGCGGATGCCAACAAGTCGAAGAAGAAGCTAGCGCCGAACACAAACGTCCCGAACGCTGCTAGAGAGGAGGATGACCAGGTTCTTAATGGCGGTGGTGAGGTGAAGAATGCGGAGGAGGTCGGGTTGGTCATCGAGGACGATGATTGAGTGGAGGAGAGGTCCGCCTGGTTCCTCAAAGCGTTGAGATCCCACATTATTGATACCCACGAGATTTTGACTCGGACCCGCTGAAGCATTCAGCCAGCGTGTTACCAGCCGCAGAAGGTATCCTCATGGTGTCTCAGTCACCGTAAGCTCTAGCTGACGATTGCAAGTATTTGACAAGCCGAATAAATGCAAAGTGCTTCTCAGCAGTGTTCTTCCACAATTCCGATTCTTATGCGCCTTGCCGAACGAGTACGCGCCGTCACATATATCGCCCGAAAACATTATATATCGCCAGTCCCAATGTTGAGTCTCGGGAGGGCTGTGGCTGCCCTTTCAGCCTCCGATTTCCGCTACGCCTGTGGATCTTCTGCGTGACCCGAGATCAATCTGTGACCAGCTTCCGCAGGCCGAACATGCTCGCTTTATCTTAGCAATGCATCAGTAGTCTCGACCTCATCTCCCTCAGCCCCTTAAACGCCTCCCTCGGCTTCACGTCCCAGTCCGCGACCAACTTCTGCAGCTCCTCCGCGCGCAGTCAGCTCGTAGGCAGCAACTTCGGCAGGGAGGCCCGCCTTACTATTGATAATACGGAGAAATATTGTGCCTTTGATATCTATGAGGCGTTCGTGCATTGCGCAGCTGCGACTACCAGGGCATGCTTACCGCGCTGGTGGACCGCCGGCTCAGGCTTGAAGGCAGGGGAATGAACGGGCAGGGGTTGGAAGAGAAGGTGGTGAGTTATAAGCCTAAGCCTTTGTTAGGCCTGCCGAGTCCCGTTGGGGATGTGCTGGTGCCACAGGGCCTGATGAAGGTTAATTTCCGGGGTCCGGGATTTGAAGCGCATGGATAGTTTGTTCGAGGTGAGCTCGATTGGGGTTGGGGGGACGGGTTCGCTTGTTGTGGCTTTTGCGGTGGGTGGCTTGAAGATCGGGTTAAGGCAGTGTTGAGGATAGGCGGGGTGGAGCGGTGCATCGTGTTCCTGCTCGAAGACTTCTTCAGGTTGGAATGGAAGGAGTGTTAGTTGGCTATGAGTGGGAAAATTGGTGTTTGCTCAATTGGATAGAGTCGTGCGTGAGCGACTTGTCTGATTGACTTTATCCTGTCTGATTACAGCCTAATAACAGTAACAGCAACTTAATGCCCAAAATGAAATCGCCCCAAACTCCAAACCAACCGCTATGCAAATCCTCGAAAGCCTACACTTTCCTAAACAAACTAACCAAAAACCAAAGCCCTCACTTCGATACTCTCCCTGCCCACAGCCCCTTCCGGTGTCCTCGGATCCACAAAGGCCGAATGCGGCACGCGTCCCCACCTACCCACCGTTTCATCACTATCAAAGCACTTCAGCAGCAGCCGGTCCTCATTCTTCATGCCAGACCAGTAGTACCACTTCTGCCCCGAATTATACCTCACAGCTGCTGTCTCACCATTCCGATCAGGATACCGGTGCTCAACCGGAATAAGGTCCTCGTCGCGGACATGCGCACTGTCGGCCACCGCAAGCGGATGCGTCATCACGGGTCCGTTCAGTGGGCGCCACACGTTTACGATGCGGTAGCGGCCTTGCAGCAGGGTATCGGCTTCGTCGGGGAGGTGGTGTCGGACGCGGGCGGCGGCGGAGGAAGGCGTTTGGTCGATGTGTACCCTTACAACGGGGGCGCGCGGGGCGTCGGGGTTGGAGCGTCTGATGGTGTGGTCGAAGAGGAGCACGCGCTTAGCGCCGGGTAGCCTCTCCAGCAGCAGTTTCTCCACCTCCGGGTAGTATGTACTTTGGATCTTCGCGTCGTCGGTGAAGTCGTACTCGTCGGATGGCACGTTTTGGACTGTGTCGAAGGCGTTGTTGTCCAAGTTGAATTTGTGTTCTTGGCCTCGAAGGTCGTCGAGGGTGACGTTCTCCCATGCCTCTCCGAAGTTGCGTTGCGGAACACCGGGTAGCGGCTCGACGTAGTTGTGGGGTTTGGAGCCGTCTTCTGGTGGCTTGTAGAAGGAGAGTGAGGCGGTGACGGGACCGCGGGGGATGGGGAGGCCCTGGAGATTGACGTCTTCAGTCTTCTTCGTAGAGAGGTCAGGCGTGGCGCCGGAGACCTGGTGCGCGGGGGTCGGGAGTGGAGCGGCGGTCGTCATGACGAGGGGTTCGGAATGTTTGATGGGTGTCACTTTAGGTGTACCGTGGTATTGTAGGTAGTCAAAGCAGACGAGATACTAGCTGAGGTCAATCAAAACGGTGAGTTGCTTAAAAACTGTTGTTCTGATTTACAGGCTCGAAGCGCCCGTACATATATCCAGAAGATTAGAAATCTAGGAATCGATTGCAAACGCCGTCCGCACAGTCTGAACCATGCTTCGCTCGTACGGCGCTGGACCCCTCTTTTGCGGAGGGCGTGGCAATGATGCCATCGTGCTATTCCCGAGGTTGTCGCGCCAATCGTAGTGCGTCGCTGCCAGCTGGCTGACAAACGGTCCTATTGCGTGATAGATGTAGATCAGACCTGTGATTAGTGAAAGGCGTGCTTCTGCGTTGGATATGATGGCGTTCAGAAGGTGGAAGAGATTTGAAGGTGTAAGAATAGGTCGGGTCGTAGTCGGTGGTAGTTCGGACCTCGGATGTCATCAGATCTCGCAGTTGGGAAAAGGACGTCAGATCTTTCCGCGAGCCTTGCAACGCACGAATATGCACGCAAACAATCAATACGGCGATGAAACATCAGAGTGCCAATATATAAAGGCCATTTCGAGCACTTATTCTTCGCAATGGACTCGTCGTTTGCGGGTTCGTTTGGAGAGTAACGCGGAAATCGAGTAACTGAATGGCAAGCATTCTTAAGCCTTGGTACTTGAGCTCCAAAGAGAATGGCAATCGGATAGTTGAGCAGCCTGATATTTTCTATGTTTCTTTATCTCAGTCCGCTTCGAGCTACAACATTTCGTCTCCGTGGACCCTTTTCCATCCTGCGTTCACGACGACATGATTTTGACACCTTTGTACGACACTCCTCCATCCCTTTAACATCGGATTGCATCCTAATCCTGACATCCCACGATGCTCCGACTCTTCTCATGCAATCTCTCTTAAGCCCGTAACAGTCTCACGCAAATCCCCAAGGCATCCTCTCAGGTTCTCATCAGAAACATGGCTTCCGGAAATGCCGACAATGAGTAATTGAAGGGGCTCGAAACTTTTCGACGTGTCGCACGTCACTGCCATAGTGACAGGGGGTGGAACCGGTATCAGATTAATGATTACACAAGCTCTTGTCGCCAATGGCGCAAAGGTGTACATCACGTCGCGACGGGACGAGGTTTTGAAGCAGACCGAGAAGCTATATAATAGCGGACTAGGACAGCTCATTCCGCTCTAGGGCGATGTCAGCGATAAGAGCAATATCAAGTGTCTCTACGACGAGATGTGCCAGAAAGAGCCGAAGGGTATCCAGCTACTCGTGAACAATGCCGGTATTGCGTAGGACGACAAGTAAGTAGTTATGGTGTCCATGCTGATTCTGGCTAACACGCCTGAAGGACCAAGTATTCCACGGCAGGCCAGCCGGAGATGTCCGACCCACAAGCAATCACAGATCACTTCTGGCAGACCGAGGAACAAAGCTGGGCTGACACCTTCGAGACCAACGTCACCGGAGTGTATTACATGACGATGGCATTCTTGCCTCTGCTGGAGAGGGGTCGTGAGGTCACCCCAGGTTATACGTCCAGCGTGGTAAACGTGACATCGATCTCGGGCTTCATGAAAGGAAACAGCTCGGGTCAATTCGCTTATGCGTCCAGCAAGGCTGTGGCAACTCATCTCACACGCATGCTGGCGACGACCTTTGCGGAGACAAAAGTGAGAGTGAATTGCATCGCGCCGGGTGTGTTCCCAAGTGAGGTATTAGTTGGCTCTCCACACCAAACATCCGGTGAACTGATGCTTCGCAGATGACTACTGGTGAGTCTGGCGAGGGCAACAAGTCCGTGATCGACAAGGGCATGTCGAGTCCCGCTGGTTGGTCTCTTGCATATATGCCTCGAACGTTTCCTGATAGCCCGCAGGCCGTCCTGGAAACGATTTCGACATGGCTGCATCGACCCTCTTTTTGGCTGGCCCTGGTGGCGTCTTTTCAACGAACAGACACTATTCCCTGATGGGGGTAGGCCTATCTTCGTCTCTCCTATTGATTATGCTGATCGTTCGCAGGAAACACTCTCGTTCAGCCGGCTGTTAAGTAATGAAATGCGCATAAACCGTCGGCGAAGACGCCTGTGTAATTTTATGTGGGCATCTAATGTTATCAATCATTTCTCGTAGCTCTTTCCATGCATGTTATGTGTATCGAGGAGCGCAAACTCCCCCGATCTTTATGTGAGGTGGTTCTTGGATTCTCGCGTTCCCTGGATGCGGTATCCTCGTACTTGTCGGTAGCAACTGGCGCGGTCGACGCCGATCCCGATGTGCCGACTGCCTGGTATTTCTCATTGCAGGCAGTGTTGGTCGAGCCTCCAGATCTCTCCATTGATCTTTCGATCGGAAAGCTCCAGTTTTCTGCGCCTTCATCACGACTAGCCCGGCCAGAACCACTGACAAACAACTGATACCAATGAGGATGAATTTCGCGGCTAGCTCATTGGGAGTCAGCGTCCTTATCGCCGCGGCTTAGGACTGCCTTGACTTACAGCGGTACCACATGCAGGAAAACCGTACAGTCTGTTGGGGTCCTCGAAAACAGTCGGGAAAGCTTCACAAATATAGTACTCCGCGGTAAAAGTTGTTTCTTTCCACTGCATGAAGTACTCCGGCAGTTTGTTCTGCCCTTCTCTGACGAAAACGTAGGTCAAGAACGCAACGGAGCCGACAGTATTGGCGATAGTCGCAATACATGACATTATGGCCAACTTTCGAACCTATCAGCAAGATGTCAGGAATCAAGCCCTCCGTTATCGGATTAATGACGCACCTTGATTTCGCCGACGCCGCACCAAAGTAGCACGATCCACAGTGTGGCCAACAAGGCGGCCACCAAACCACAAGTTCCCACAGTGAACTTTGCGCTTGTGGGGCCGGTGTCCAAGTTCGACGGGTCCATCTTTACGAACGCCCATTCCGCGAGGCTAGACCCGGGATATTGAACCTCGAAATGGCGGAAGGCGTGAAGGTACTGCGCAGTGAGTGCTACCTCGGCACCAGAAAGACCTATGAGAAGAATAGCCGCAAGAAAAGTCCCATAGGTAAGAGGCGTGAGTCGCGAAAAAGACGGAATGCACATTGTTTCGTTTCCACTCCAACAAAGAGGAGAAACCAAAAATCGGAGGTTGCGGTGGCAGCACCATCAGATCATATTCAAGACAAGAGCGCTGCGGACACCGGTGGGGGCCTCAACCCGCACAAGTACAAGGACCGTCGTCATGATCCATCATGGCTGGACAATGGATAGACGACTCGGCCAGTCGCTGCCTTGCAAGATGGGGCGCTGTGTTCTGCGCCTCTGTTAGGCGTTTTGTGAGACGTGTCGCGCGAATCGTGGCGTGGGGTATGAGGATTGCGCGCGGCGTGGTGCAGTACGGGGCACCGGACGGGGGCCTGGGAGTGTGCAGCATTGATACACCTGATTATGGCGTGGGCTGGTATATTTGGATTTGACGATCGGCCTTTCTCTTTCATGTTGTGCATCTGCTGTGGAGAGCATCACACCGGGTTGGCCCCCACTGCAGTGTCACAGAGGTGCGACGTCTCTCTTGTTGTATTGTTAACACATTTTCGAGGTTGCATACGGATGCTACGAGATTGATTGGTAGGTTTGGAGTGGGTCAAGCCGGTGAGGATGCGCACTCGTGAGGTGAGGTCCTTGATGCGGATCCCAGATTGGATCCTGCGGCGATCCTGCCATGTCCGTGAAACACTCACAGCCACAGCGACGTTGTCCGTGCTACAACGTGAAAAGTGCTGCGGACCTATCAGTACGTGCAGGGTCGAGCCATATCGCATGGGATGTGCTGGTTGTGTTTTATGCTGTGAGGCTTTGGGTTGGCGGTTTTGGTGTATTCCTTAGTGGATGAGATGGTGGAATGGGTGATGTCGTCTGCACTGATGTAAAAGTATGTAAACACCATTTCGCATATCTTTTGCGCAGGCACATCCACACTTCCGAAATCTACAATCGTTTTGTGTCTGTTCAATACTGCAAATATGTTCTCTCTGTCAAGATGCCTACTTTTGGGGCCGGTATGCCGCCGGAAAGCTAGCCGTTGCGGCACAGCAGCAAGGCAGAGACGTAGCACCTCCACCTCTTCGCATCCATAATAAATATTCCACACCACTTCATTTCCAGCACCATCAGAGACTAAGAGATTGATTGCACAATGTCTTCACCCCCCGTCCGTTATGGAGGCTACTTTGATACATATCCCAACATCCTGGTGCGCAACCCCCCCTGGGTTTTCGCCGCACTATGTATTGTCGTCGAGGTATCCCATTTCATATTATGCTCGCCACACACTCGTTCGAACCGCGAACGTCAACCGCTGCAGACAAGTTCCCGGAAAAGTGCACTTCTCCGCCTTTGTGCATTCGCGCTTCTTCTACTCTCTACCACTGCGTTAGTTTTGAGCGTGCGCTCATGGCGTGACTGGCAACCATTCCCTGGTTACCTCCTGGTTTCCGAGACTTCGACTCGAAACTCGGAGACAAATCAAGCGACTCGTTCGGCATTCTTCGGCTTGGATGAGGAGGTGACAGTGTACCAATCTCTAGCAGCTTTACACGGCTTGGGGGGCTGGGAACGGGTACAAGGATGATGTCTGCCACACTCAGTTGGCCGAGTGGAGCGGCAAAACGATCGAATACAAGTGGTGTGCGCCCGAGGTGGTTGCCTGTCATGTGAGGGAGTGGTTTGGCTTTGTAGACAATCGTATGAGGGTGGTTTGCAGTGAAGCGGTAAGTCTAGGCGAGTTTATTCTGAGCCATGGATAGCAAACTGATCCTGGGATCGCAGTGGGTTACGAGATGGTGTGTCTCCGCGAGTATGGTATTCTTGGTAGCTATGTTGGGTCTTCGTGGGTGGCACGTGTACAGATGCAAGTATGGGGCTGATGGTCGGGACAGGTATGAAGCGTCGGAGAAGAGTGAGGATGTGGAGAAACTCCATTGATGGCTGCTCTGATCTGAAAACCACTGTAAGTCATTCTCAACAGGCTCAAAATCTCGTGCCATCGGCGTTGATATTGGAGCTGGCGAAACGGCACGCAGGGCTTAAAAGAGCAGTGCGGATCGGGTGATTATATATGGAGTGTGCTTGTAGAAAGCGAATGAGTAACTGTAGACCTCCTCTTCGACTCCTGTTATTGCTGTTCCGGGCTTAGGAATTGCAACGGTCGCGGTTGCCCCCACTCATCGCAGGGACAAAACCTCCATGCTCCGCGGTGCTTTCTGGAAAGCCAATACGCACTCAGATACGGGAGGAAGAACGGTACAAGTGGGAAATTTTCGCATCCTGGTTGAGTCTTGTCGAAGCTGCCGAGAGCCATTGGCACGACGGTGTTCTATAAAGAAATCAGCAGAGCCAAAGATTGTCTAGTCGTGATTCTTGCGCCTACCATATCAGCCCCCTTCACGAGCTTGTTCACCAACTCTTTAAACACCTTCTTCAGCTTGTCCCCATCAATCATCTCCAAGCTCAATAATGACTTGATCTCATCATGCAAATGCTCCGTAAGCGCAGGCGCAAAATTATTGATGTGAGCCTTGACCACCTTGCCATTGTATACCTTACGCCCCTCTTGGACCTCGGCGATGTAGTTTCTTAGATGTTCCAAGCCCTCGGCAAACACCCCATGCTGCGCGATATTCGTGTTCATCACGCTTCCCTCTATTCCCCCCTCTTTCGCCAGCGCTTCCAGTTGCGGAAACAGGTACGTCTCCTCGCCATGGTGGTGATGGGTCATATCGTCTCCCCAACATTTGATGAAGAACACCATATCCGCGATGTCTTCTGGTTTTTGGACGTTCTCGCACTGCAGGTAAATGGCGTTCAACAAGCGGATCAGTCCGTTGTGGGCGTTTGCCATGTCCCAGGCCATGTATTGTGCTCCAGGGTTTTCGCTCTACAGCTGTTAGTTTGGTGTTGTATCGGGGGTTGGTAATCTTACAGATGGTGCTCCTGGCTGCCCTGGTATTGGCAGGAGCTGGAAGGGTTGGTCCGCCCAGATTCTAGCCATCTCGAGAGGCTATAGAAATATGCGAATGGGTATGGGCACGAAGAATGAATAGAGGCACGAAGAATGAATAGAGGCACGAAGAATGAATAGAGGCACGAAGAATGAATAGAGGCACGAAGAATGAATAGAGGCACGAAGAATGAATAGAGGCACGAAGAATGAATATAGTGCCGTCACCTACCGTGCGAGAGCCTACATCCCCAGCCCGATGGTACCGTACCGTGCCACACTATATACAAAAGCGTATACACAAAGGCGCTTGCAGTCGACTAAATCTGGACGTGCAGCAGCCATTGTAGGCAACCATTGCGATCTGTATAGGAGATAGGGGCCAGCTTTGACGTTCTGCTCTATTTCAGGCCTTCCGATTGTCAGCGAATAACCTATCAGCGAAAGATGTGGGATCACTTAGCTAAGTTAGGAGCAGCAAGCTTTATGGCTGACCTGGAAGTGGGCAAGTGCTGATGTAATTGGGGCGCAATAGTGCATGGATGGTGATAGCTAGACATGTTGGGGTTTAACGTTAGATTCGATAGTGACTAAGCAGTGTCATGTGACGCCCACTCCTTCGAGCTTTCAAATGTTCAAATGTTGAATTCTCGGATTCCTTGTCTACGCCCTCAGTCTTAATATTCTGCTTCTCGAGCAAAGAACACGTGGGTTCTATTGGCATCTTACCCCGAGGTCCAAAACCCACATGGAATGTACGCGTCGGGCGTTCCTGAGCCTTCAGAGATTAGAAGCGCCTCCCACTTTACATGACCCATGCCGGCAACCCTACCTTTCCGCTTCCGAACAGCGATGACGCGAGCAACATGATAGACGACGCCGTTCGAGTGATGAGTGGAGAGGTTGAAGGGAACAGCGGTGTAACTTTCGGGGCTCCAAATTTCCATTACGACTCATCCGGACTTGGAGCTTGAATCAGTTTGCCCACACATACATGGCAGGCTTCCTGCACCTCCATTCAAAGTGGCCTGGCGATGATGACATCTGATACAAAGAGCGGCATCGCGACCAGAGAGTGAAGTGCAATAACCCAACCCCAAACTCAATATGTCCTAATCGATAATGATCGGGACGGGAGGATCATCCCCACCACGCCATCCGTCTCATCCTCACCGCATGACCTTACTCCTCCCATCTCTCCCCGAGGCACCTACCCCGCACCCTCCCAAGAAACAAAACAACCTATGTTTCGAAACAAGGCCCCCGCTCAAGCACCCCGCTCTGATTGGCCCGCCCAAAACACCAACAAAGCACTCCCATCCATCAATCTCCGCATCAGACACGACTTTCCAGAATGCGTAGAGATCCGATGAACCAAGCATAGCCACCTCATATATGTGAATGCGCAGCGCGTTGCTTGACCTCGGGAGATGATGAGGACTACGGGTGTGCACTGCCTTGGACAATATTACGCAGGAGCGAGAGCGGTGGATTGGGGGTCCTTGAAGGTGGTGTAGTTGCGGCACTACGTATGCGGCATGAGGCAAACTCATCGATGGGTTTGATGAGAGGGCCAGGTGGACGTCGGAGAAGTATAATCTGGCTTCTGCTCGTCGTTCCGTGGCTTCTTTTTGCTCATCTGCTGTTGTTCGGTAAGACAGACACGTTACTGGTTCCTTCTGGGCCTGTCCATTCTTTACATCACGCTCTTTCTTGTTTGCTCGGTCTTTGTTTCCTCTCCGATAGATTTATTAGGTATTTTCGGATACTTGAAGCAACACGAGCACCACCGAAATTATTCATCGTTGGTTAGCAGGGTATGTTATTACGGGCATTCATATCTAGACATATTGAATACCCTATCATGCAATACTAACCAAGTTTTAAGCTACGATATCAATACTCTACCTCAAGTGCACCGTAACACTTAGCAAAATGCACGCCACTGCCCTCTTCCTCGGCGCTGTCGCAGCAACAACCATCGCCAACCCCATCCGTAAGAATCGCTACGTCTGGGAACCCGCTCCCGGCTCCACTCCATCATGCGACGCCTCAAGCGACAAATACCTTCCCATATCGAACGCGAGCTTTATCGCCACCGTAGCTTGCGAACGGATGATGCCTCCCTGCGCACATCCGTACCTTTTGCCTAACGGAACGGTTTGCATTCAGTCGGATTGGCCGCTCAATGAGACGAAGACCGTGAGTCTGAATGAGACGGTGATGAGTACGGGGGCGACTGTGGCGAGTGGGTGGACGGCTGAACGTGAGTCTCTTGCCTTCCAATCGTTCCATCCTTGGGTCGCTGCTAAAACACAATGATAGTTACTGTAACTCCTGCGACACTTGACGCGCGCTGGTTTACAGGAGACTGTCACGGCTACTTCGGCCAGCTTCTTTCCCAGCCCGCGCCTGAGGGCTGCTCGACCGGGGGAACTGGGGCTGGAGCTGGGACCATCACCGTTGGAGACAATGCATCGCTCGAAGGCACAGTGTTTAGTGTTTCTTTCGCCGAGGGCGCATAAGGGCCACCCACCATTTCTCCTTGGCAATCGGAGGGATGGCTTGAAATTCGACTGTTACTCGTTGTTTGGTTGATCGGCGTTCAGAGGTTCCGACGATCTGATGGAACACAAAGACTTAGGGATTTGCCTTTGGCGTTAGGATGAGTTTCGGAGATGACTTTATCCTCATGCATATCTCTCTACCCTTTGGTAGGTGCTGCCGGCAGCCGTTACAATTGAAACATGCGCAATGCTATGCCTTTCTATTCGCTCGCATCGACGACGCTGGCTGATGTGACATACTGGACTTCATGCAATCGCCCTCGATCCATACATCTAGTGCCATCCTTTCACCCTTGAATTCTCAGATCTACAAATACTTCACCTCCTCGGCGCGAGTGCAAACTTCACATCTACGCCACCGCATCACACGAAATCCCAAACCTCAAATCCCCCTTCACATGCCGCCAACCTCATACATTAAAACCCCCCCACCCCTCCATTCTGACATCTTACATGCCCGACTCTTCACCATCTCTAACTCACACCCAGCACACATTCCGTGGAATTTGTCATGGCACAGGACCCCCACTCCACTGCCACACTCTCCCCCTTCCAAGATCTCAGAATTCGTGTTAACATCGATCCCGGTAGTTCCTTCTCCGTGACGCCGGAGCCGCAGAACCAACTAGCTCCTGGACAGAGTCCTCATTTGCGACCTGAAATCGGCCTGCTGTCGCAAGTGCCTCAGCGGCAACAGCAACAGCCTCAACTGCAGCCGAACCTGCAGCTCCAAGCGCACGCAGAAGCTGCGTTAGACTTTCAGCCTGGGCCAGAGCAAGAACCCCACAACAGCGACGACAACAGCGAGACCGAGACTGAAACCGAGACCGTTTCCTCATCCTCCTTCACCGAGGAGTCGACCTCAACCGAAGAAGCCGAAGATGAGCCCCCAAAGATGCCCAACCGCATCTTCGACTACCCCGGCCAGCCCCGCCCCGAAATCCCGTACCCAATCCCTGGCCACCCAGGCTACTTCTACGGCCCAGGCGGAGCAGCCATGTACGCCGGAGGCCAGACACCTTTCTCCGGGCCTAGCGGGCAAGAACTGACGCCAGGGATGGAGCAAGCGAATGCGCAGTTGATGATGCAGAGAGTGGAAATGAGTGGGAATAGGACTGTGGGGGGATTGCATTTGAATGTTTGGCAGCAGCCTTATTGCTCGTGGGGTTGGAGGTGGATGTGAGCGGTGGAAAGGTGGGAAGGGGTGTGGTTGAGGGAGAGTGGGTGGGATGGATTGCATGTAGGTGTTTGCATTGGAGATACCTACTCCGCGGATGGTGTGATCTCACATCCTAATACTACATTTGTACAATATGATGTTCAATCTGCTGAAGGTAATCCATGCCTTCCTCAATTATGGTTCTCGTTGCTCAGAATCCTTTCCACTCCGGCAGCGGGGAGCTCTTCAGCAGTGGGGACGACGAAGGGGCAGCGTGTGCCGGGACTTCGTAGCTCTCTTCCACTTTGACTGCCGGTACCGGGACGTCCTTTTTCCTCCGATTACGTCCCGGGATCGCATCTGCCGCATTGCCTCCCTCGCTCTCAGCGATAGCCATCTGCTCAACGAGGTGCCCCGCATAATCCTTCATCGGTTGATCTAGAGATTCTATGAAGCGACGCAGGTACTTACCTGCTTCCTCATGCGCCGCGTGACCTGGGGGGAGAGAATTGCGGGTCTTGAGGGCACCCCAGACCTTGGGCAGGACCTTGTAGAGGTTCTGCTTCGCCGTCTCTAATTTCAACCGCTTGGTGTGCTGAACCAAAACCTTTGCTGATAGCTCGATGAGCCGCGCGGCCGTTTGTAAGCGTTGGTCCTGCGGGTAGGAGAGATCCTCCAAGGCGCTGTGACACGCAGCCACTGTCTCATTGCATTCAATCCTTCCCGGTCCCTTAAACCAGTTGTACCGTGGTTGGAGGAGCTCATCGCGTTGTAAGATATGCAATCCTTGTACGTTTTGCGGAATCGCAGCGGATGACCGACTGACAGGAGCGACGAGATCCGACCGGGGTACCATGTACGGGAGAGCTGGAGAGGGTTGGCGCGTTTCAAGCGCTATGTGGAAGCCTGGAAAGATTTGGCCTGGATTCCCTGGCGCCAGACCTGTGACCCGGTAGGCTGCAGTAGTAGAGTCGGGTCGGAGGGGGGAAGGGAACACAGGTGCCGGTGCGGCCGTCGTGGCGGAATAGCCCCGGTGGAGGGCAGGGAAGGGGTTCTGCAGGCTGACATGGAATTTAGCATATCGTCTCGTGTACTAACTGGTTACGTACGACCGTCCATGCTTGTTTCGCTGATTCTCCTGAGCCTGCTGAGATTGCTGAGGACTATATGAGGACGGCGGTTGCGGGCGCTGCAGCTTGGGCGGCTCACGAATGTCCCTTCCGTAGACGTAGTCGACATATACAGGGAAGGGATGGCACTCGCGCTGAAGCTCTTCCCACTCCGTCTGCGGACGCGGCAGGCCAGTGGTGTCCATTACGTCCATTGTGTTTTGTGTCGCGGGTGCAGTGACGAGGTGGGTGTGGAGTTGTTTTGGAGTTCAGCGGCTTTGAGAGAGCAAGAAAGGAAAGAGCAAGAGACTAGCCCGGCGACAAACGCCCTTCACCACCAGAGTTTCCGTCTCATCAGGCGCACTGCAATGCATTTGGGTCTGCGAAACAACCTCTACGTCTGCATGCTTCCAACCCATTCGACCATGTATACGGTAATAAAGAAGGAAAGCTCGACTATAGACACAATAGAAGGAAAACGGCGTGTGCGAATTTGCACGAAAATAGCTATCGCTATACAAAGGTTTGTACGAAAAAATACCTGCCTCGGTTACCTCTGACCAGATGCTGGATGCTGCGGCCTTTCCAAAATCTAGGAAAGACAGCAGATAGATATTCAAAGAAAACTCCAAAGTGCGCCAGATCCATCCGGAGCGATATTCCTACGGTGGATTTTTGTGACGAGTCTATGAACAATAGACTGAAATCGACCTCGGGTATGCCAGAGAAAGCACTACGACGATCTTTTAGAATCATCAGATGTCGGTGATGGAGGAGTGAAGTCTGCGTGCACGGTCTCGACAAGCACACATCTTTCGGAAAGACATTATGCCGATCCGGAAAACATCTCGAAGCCTGCCCACCAAATCTCCTCGCCCACGCTCTCAGATCGCCCTCCTCGCCTTCGGTCGAACATGACCGACGCTCCAGAGACTCTCGAAGCCCCGGAGACGCTCGAAGCCCTACAAGCCCGCCACCGAAAAGAACAGCGAGACCTCGTCTCCCTTACCACGCAAAAGAAGAAAGCTGCGACTAAAAAAACACGGAAGGGCATGAACGATGAGTGTGGGCGGCTGGAGCGGGAACTCAGAGAGCGGCATACACAAGAACTCGCTATACTGAATGGAGAGAAGGTAGAAGAGGAGCCAGCGCTGGAGCAGGAAGATGAGGGCTCGGAGGCAGGGAATGAGGTGGGACAAGCCAACGGCATCGAGACGGCGATAGGGAATCTTTCGATAGCCTCACCGCAGAGCGAAGACGAACCCCCGCAACCGAACGGCGCAAAAAAGAAGCCCAATCGTGCAAAAGCCCGCCTCGCCCGTCGCGCCGCCGAACAAGAAGCCCTTGTCGCCCAAGCGAAGGTGGAGGCAGCCAAAATGCCCGACCTCCGCGAACAAGAGCGCACACGCATGGCACAGCATTTGGACAAGCGTAATCTGAAACTGAAGGAGATACGCGCGGATGGACACTGTTTGTACGCTGCTGTGGCAGATCAGATGGAAATACAAGGCCTAGGGCTCACGCCGCGCATACAACCGAAGGTCATAGGGCCGGAAGAGGAGAAGCTTCCTGATTTCAAGAAGGTGCGGCATGCCGCTGCGGAATTTATCGCGCAGAACTCAGACGAGTATGCGGGGTTTATGGAAGAGCCGTTGGAGCAATACCTGCAGAAGATTCGAGAGACGGGTGAGTGGGGTGGGCATCTGGAGCTTACTGCTCTGGCAAAAACATACGGCGTTAAGATCAATGTCCTACACGGAGACGGCACAGTAGTTGTTATCCCGCCTGAGGACGGCGAGGACGGCGGGGAGGCGAAGGAGATCTGGCTGGGGTACTACAAGCACAGCCATGGATTGGGCGAGCACTACAACTCGTTGCGCAAGACACCTTAAGAGGACTGGGTTCTGTATTATGGTACAGTTCTAACCCGGCATCTCCAACATCCTTTTGAGAAGCACGGCTATGCTCCCTTGTGTTTCCACAGGCTCACCCGATCTTTCACCTCGCCGTTGATGACACCCACCTTGTGCGTCCGCGCAGGCTGCCAATGTGCAACGCGTACCAGTGTCTTCTCCACTGCCTTTCGATCCGACACCAGCGGCTTCTGCCCCTCGTCATACGATATATCCTCGCCCGGGAGCTTGAAAAGCTCTTCGTGTACGATAGATGGGAGCGACCATGGAGGACCGCCGGACGCAGCGGGTTTGTGGGTGGGAAACTCGAGACAGATGAGCACGCCTGTGGACGCGAGGAGTTGGTGCATGCGACGGGCCCAGGCGGGGCGCAAGGTGGGGTGGAGAGCGCATAGAAACTACACATACGAACATTAGCATCGTTACGAACCCAAGCCATTATGCAGCCTTGCTTGCCACCCTGAATGCCCACAGCCCAACTCACCGTATTATCATAAATGACGTCAAATCCCTCCCCAATCCCTCCACACCCCTCAACCCACCCATCCCCATCCTCGAAAAAATTGCCCAACAAACATTTCATACCACCCCTCCCTACCTTCTCGTCCTTGACCTTGTACTCGCCCTCCAGCGGACCCTCGCCGGGATCCTTCAAATACCCCTCCGACACCCGTACGGCGTTCTCGCTAACCTCTATCCCAAAGCTGTCGTACCCGTGCGCAGCGAACAGCGCAATGTCGTAGCCCTTCCCGCAACCGGGCACCAATGCGCGTTTACGAGTGCCGTCGGGCTTGAGCGGCGAGCCCAGTATGGAGGTGCGTTCGTTGAGCGCGTCGATGAGAGCGGGGTTGGCGTGCCCACGGTCCCAGGGGAGGAATGTGCCTTCGGACCAGAGGTCGTCCCATCGCTTTGAATGCGCGGCAGCTTCGTGGCCGGTGAAGTGCGTGCGGAGACGGTCTTGGTTGGCGTTTGACAACGGCGCGGACGGGTTGGCTGACATCGTGAGCGGGAGGCTGTCGTACGGCCTTGTGTTGAGAGGGAGAAAAGATGATTCGGTGGTTTGATGTGGGACGAGACGGGATCGTGTGGCTGGCGTTAAGCTTTGGTCGCGCGGCCTCGCTTGGCCGATTGCGGGGTTACTGTGACATCTTCGCGCTCAATTGCAGGGTAGAAAAGCCCCATGGTTTCTATCGAGAAGACGATTATCTACAAGCTCTGAGATTTGCTTGCATGTCAAGATGGTCAGGGCAGTCAGTCCTGGGGTGGGCGTATGTCTCGGGCGAGGGCAAGGCCTGCGGTATACCCAAAAGCTCGGGATAGTTACACAATGCGCTAGGTAAGGGTGAGTCCTGGGGTATACCTATCTGGATATTAGTTACCCCTGCGAAAGAAGAAAGACAGGCAATGCTCATCGCCGTCCCTTCTCTTTGTTATTGTCGAGGAATTCATCCGATAACATCAACACCCAATGAGTAATTCCCAGGGGTTTTGCATCTATATCCCACCACCACGACCCTGAAAATCTTTACCAGCTCATCCATAGCTCCGATTGAAATGTTTCCGCAACCTAGAAAACGTTTTCGCCCGAGGAACAGTGCAAGTCGTGAGCCGGAAATAAGCTTCGATCGACCCCGCCAACCCCACCAAGCGCACCCGTTCCGCGGCGGTCAGGGGCGGCAGAAAGAAAGCGATGGCGAGGCGGGCGCTCGGTAAGTCGGCATTGAGGCACTGGGTGACCCACTACCACACCGCATCAGACATCTCACGACCGCTGCTAACGTTATTATGGCCACCTCGTTCCTACACTCTTCTTCTCCTTTCTCTTCTTTCATAGACACGCGACGTGGACCATCGTTTTGCGGAGGAAACCTCTCTTGCATTTTGACTCGCAGGATTTGCTTCTTTGCGGGGAATATAGAAGCTCGGCCGAGGCACGACGGATAACTAATCGCACCCTCGGAAAAAAGGTAGGGTGAATGCGGAAAAGCGAATATAGCAGTTTGCCTCCCATCTTGGAGTTTCCTGACCCACACCACCATGGCGGACCCTGAGAAGCCAAGGCCAGAGTCCTCAAGCGGGAAACATCTTTCAGTCGATTCCGTCGACTTTGGGAATCCGAAAATCGCAACGAAAGAGGTGGATATTGGATCGTCCCCAGATGACGCAATTTCAATAGCTTCGTCCCACGCGACCACAATCTCCGAACACGATGCAGAAAAGGCCGGAACAAGACCAGCACTACCAACATCGCTCTCTCGAACGACTTCAGTGTTGCCAGATGCCGTCATCGTAGAGCGTAAATATCGAAGAGGGCTTTTTGGTCGCTTGACGCTTATTCCCGAAGTCGAGAACGCGAACCACTATGCGCGAAAAACGAAGTGGTTCATCACTACCATTGTAGCATTCTGCGCTATGGCGGCGCCCATGGGCTCAGCGATTGTAATGCCGGTATTGCAGGATATTGGGAAGGAGTTTCATGCGTCATCAACAGTGGCCAATATGAGCGTGGCCGTGTACATGCTTTCCATGTCAATATTTCCGCTCTGGTGGAGCTCTTTTTCGGAAACGATGGGCAGGAGGACGATATACCTCATCTCATTCGCGTTGTTCACGGTGTTCGCAATCTTATCTGCTGTTTCGCCCAACATTGCGATGTTGGTTGTTATGCGGACATTCTCTGGGGGTGCAGCGGCGAGTGTGCAGGCTGTGGGAGCTGGAAGTGTAGCCGATATGTGGGAACCAAAAGAGCGCGGGAAAGCCATGGGACTCTTCTATCTCGGCCCACTCTGCGGGCCTCTCTTCGCCCCAATCTTCGGTGGCATCCTAGGAAAGACCCTTGGATGGCGGAGCACCCAATGGTTCCTTGTCATCTACGGCGGCATCACTCTACTTCTCATCATCTTCGCACTCCCAGAGACACTTCCACGCTCAGCCCTGAAACCCCCAGCAGCCAAAAAATCCCGCTCAGAAAAAGCTACCGCAAACGCCAACCTCTCACGTGTATCGACCCGCCAATCTGTCCAGCAAAAGACGCGCTCCCTCGTCAAAACCCTCCGCCGCCTCTTCCTCGAGCCCCTCTACGTAATAACCTGGCTCCGCTATCCGCCCGTTGCCCTAACTGTCTACTACGCCAGTATAACCTTCGGCTCCCTCTACATCCTCAACATCAGCATCCAAGCCACCTTCTCTAAGGCGCCTTACAACTACTCCACCCTCATCGTTGGCCTTCTCTACATCCCGGGATCCGTGGGCTACCTTCTCGCCTCCGTCTTCGGCGGCCGCTGGATCGACAAGATCATGCACCGCGAGGCGCGCAAGGCAGGTCGGTACGACGAAAATGGCAAGCTGATGCTCCGCCCAGAAGACCGCATGAAAGAAAACGCCTGGGTGGCAGCGATCCTGTGGCCCGGCGCGCTCATCTGGTACGGTTGGACCGCCGAAAAAGGCATCATCTGGCCCGTCCCTATGATGGCAAACTTCTTCTTCGGCGTTGGCTCCATGCTTATTTTCTCGCTCGCCAGCACTATGCTCACAGAGTTCATGCCGAAGCGTGCGAGCGCTGGTATAGCGATCAACAATTTTGTGCGGAATATTTTCTCGTTTACGGGCGCGGTCGTCGCGGAGCCGATTATTGGGGCGATTGGGAATGGCTGGATTATGACCATTTTGGGGTTGTGGAGTTTGGTTAGTGGGTGTGCGGTTATTTGGGCCATGGGGAGGTATGGGTCTAAGTGGAGGGTTAAGATGGTGGAGGCGCTGGGGTAGGTTCGTGGCCATGTATATGATGAGCAATCACAGATAGAGGTTTGAAATGTACATACGAAATGCATGTTTTCAAGTAACTTTAGAACCGACCAGTTGAAGGTTTGTTCACTTCACTCGCAGACATAACGCACGAGATTGCATCGACTCTTCTTCAATTGCCTGACTGCCTACTCGAGTCAAGCCCGTCGAGATGACTTTGCTTGCTAACGGCCCCATGCGAACAGAAAGCGCGAGACGAAAACTCTCGGCAACAATCCTGCCCACACTCCTAGAAGAGCTCACACACTCCAAAGATCCCACTCCGCTAGCGAGTCCAGCTAAGGACTCCACAACGGCGACATATAGTCGACCCCAGGTCCTTACGGGTCCTTAAAGTCGGCATACAAGCACGATCAGCGATTCTATGATAGCTCGTCCAGCTATCCTAGGTCCTCACAATTGGCGATCTAATAAGACTACCGCGTCCGTAAGGGTGCTATAAGGGTAGCTTAGCCTGTGGCCTTGACTGACGATTGCTTGACCACCCATTCGATCCAGGCCCACCACGGCTCCCTTGCAAATGCTAGCGGCCCCGAATCAGGCGCAAGACGAAAAGTCTCGAAAACACTCCTATCCAGGCTCCTTTCCTTCAGGAAAGATCCCCTCCGCTAGCGGACTGAGGTGTCTGTCCAATGACACCTCACCCAAATGAACTTTGTAAACTAGGCGCGTTTAGGCAGCCTGTACGATCTGGAAATCGGCGTCGCGAGTATCCGATGCCGACTTGCATCGTAGTCGTCATAGTCCGTGAAAACGGGAAGGGGGAAAGGGTAGTACCTCAGGGTGCCGTTAGAATAATCGAGGGGACCGTCATAAGGCTGTAAGGCTGCCATCCATTCAGATCAGTAGAGCGGGACCGTAAACGTCCTGCTTCGGTTGGGGAGTTGATATCAAGAGCAACCGGGGGTGGCTTCGACCACGGCTGGTGCGAAAGGGTCGGTTCAAAATATGTCCACCTGACTGTCACTGGGCGCACGTAGCAAAGGCTCAAGTCGACCGTGCTTGATCAGGTTGTCAGAATGGTTAAGTTCTTTCAATGCAGTATTCGGATACCCTCCTCCTAAGTAACTATTCTGCCGTTCGACGAAGGCGCGGAATCATGTTCGAAGAATTACTACCCGACCAGGAACTGCGGTGAAGTCAGCAATGGCATCGGGAGTGGTAGTTGGGCAGGCGAGGACTTACTGGCCAGATATTACCCCACTCGCGGTTGAGAGTGCAGCAGCTGGCCGAGCCTGCTGTAGTGGGGTGGGTTAAAGAAGAAAAGGTCAAGGGGCGAGCAGGCGAGTATCTATAGTGCAGGGGCGTGCCAAGACGGTTGAGTCAGCAGGCAATGTCAACAATGAAGAGCAGTCAGAGGGAGGAGCAGCCATGACGTAAGATTTCAAGTAGGTAAAGCAATTTCTCAAGCTCTCTGGACTTTGAACCAGCCAGTTTCGGGCCAATATCCTGAATGTGGCAGGAATGATGGCTACCATCATCTCAACCACCTTGGCAATAGTGTGGGATGTAGCCGCTATTAAAAACGAACAGCGTTTGCGGTACCTATGAAACAAGAACTAGTGTAAGCTTTGACATGGAAAAGTCTACCCAGGCTTCTGTCAAGGCACCATACCTGAGCCCTGCGCGAATAATGCCATAGTTACATCAGCGATCACCTCTACCACTTTGATTGTACACCTGAACGTCCCACTAGCATCGCAGGACCGCAGCCAAAATGGTCATTGAACTTGTTATCTCCACATTCTTCTGGTCCTAGCCACAACCTCCCTCATGGCACGCTTTACTCGCCCTCTAGTTAGCGTGACCTCGCTTTTCGCTCTCGTCTTCCTCGACAACTCAACCCCAGAGCATTACATCTTCAAGAATTACGAACTCGAAGGCCTGATCCTTCTTCTCTTGATCTACCTACCCTCCGCGGTCCTACTCTATATCGGCTCGGTCAAGCCGCGCACATTATGGTGGGAGTCTACTACGACGGCTTTCCAGAGTTGTCAACAATTAGGCCAGTCAGTCTACGTAGCCGGACCTGCCCTGATTAAGGAGGGAAGGTCCCTAAGGTTAACCTAATTAGCTAGGAGAGCGTTAGAGGGCTAAGTTAATCTAATAATTAAACTTATTAGTGTCTTTATGTATAAGAAGGAGTAAGTTTTTAGCTATTGTTATTTTACTCTCTTACTTAAAATCTTTCCTCTAAGATATACTTAGAAAGATCTATACTATTAGTAAGGTTGTATTTAAAGTCTATAAACCTAGCTTTTATCTAAGACTATACGTGCTAAGTTACAGAGTCTAATTAAGAACTTTATTTTTATCTCTTAGGCTCTATTATATTACCTGCCTTAAAGAACACCCTCTTATAGTAATAAGATAACGCTAAGATAGATAGTACGTTACTTAAAAGCCTTAATAGAGTAGGAACAGTAAGGTAGAATATAATATAAGAACTTACTAAAAGATAGATAGCTAATCTATACGTAATATATAGGCCTTTTAAGAAAGTAATTTTAAAAAGCCTTATACGTACTTTATAGGAGAATATAATTTTAGTAGAGTCTTAGCATAAGTAGGCGACTCGCCTATCTAGTTAAGTTGCCTACCTTATACGTTATAGCTTAAAATGATATATTAAGCTTAAGTTATTTCTTAGTGTACTAGCCTACTAACTAAACCGCTTTATCTTACCCTACTTCTTCTAGCTCTAAAGAGACGCCAGCTTTAGGGCCGTTCAAAAGGAAAGCTTGCCACTATACTGTATCAACAGAACTAACTGAACATGTGTCGCTTTTACATCTACACTTCGTTTCTAGTGATCAGCTTAATGGGCAGGAAAGCACCAATCACCCCGAGTGCTCGACGACACACCATGTCGTTGTACTCGGGCTACGTATGTTACCGGGAAGTCAGTAAGTGAGATGGAAGAGACAAACAATGAGAATTAGGAGTCTAACATCACTCATCGCCCGCCAAGTAATGTTTGCGCCTGAAGCGGTATATACAATGAAGGGATTACTTCATGTCGACACCTGTTCATTCCCACCATTAGTTCATTAGAAGAGCACTTCTGAACCTTACCACTATTGGATGGTAAGGAGTCATTTTATAATCTACTTGGACAACCGCCGCACACTATCCAGACTGCTATCAACCGATATTTCCGCCAACTACTCCTCAGGCGCATCTTCAACCTGACCCTCAGGAGTCTCTGCAGTGGTCTCGAAATAATCAGGCGTATCGAAGAAAGTATTATTCTCCTCATCGAACTCATCATCCTCATGCTCGACCTCATGGTGACCATTGTGCGCTCCATGATCCCGCTGGAATATCTCATCATCATCATGACCATCGTCATCATCAGAGTCTTCCTCGTCATCTTCATCGGGGTCGGTAGACGCGTGGAACTCGGGTTCATGCTTGAGATGATCGTTGGCAGCGGCCAGGAAGAATGGATGGTCTGCGTGGAGCGGTTTGCCGGTCGTTACAAAGCCCATCGGAGTATGCTCGAAGTCCTGGCCCTTGCGCAAAACGGCGAGCCATTCGTGCACTGCTTATCGTTAGTATGCTGAAAAGAGAAGTTAGGTTGTAGCACTTACGGAATGTTAGAGGGTTCTTCGCGAATACTTCCCGGCTGTTGGCATCGAAGTCCTCATCGGATGCCACTGCTTGCTTGACGCCGAGATAGGCACACAACTCCTCGTATTCATCCCAGCCGAAGTACAGCCTACCCGAAAATATCCCAAGCTCGATCTTGAACCATTCCGGAATTGTGAAGTCGGACGGAAGCGTTGGAGTGGCGTGGTAATCGAGGCTGTTGAAGTGAAGCATCCGGCGCGTGACTGGGGCGGAATACACGATCAAGTGGGTACCTCCACCAGTTTTGCCACGAAGCATTGGAAGCAGTGCATCAGCCTCTTCAGGGTTGACCACTAAGCCCACTTTGGTTTTGCGGTTCCACAAAACCCACTGACAGGGCCTCAGGAAGTTATCGTTCGCTTCGAATACCTTGACGGTCCGACTATATTGAGTGGACACGTACAGGCCGGGCGATGTGGAGAGCGCGTTGAAGGAAGAGCGGTGTTTGAGGCCAAGTGCGGTCTTCTGAAGAGCCGAGAACATTGGTTGGTAGGCATCGGTTCCTGGAATGAAGCGTCCAGACTTCACAAATTCCGCAATGTCCTTGTGGAGTCGGGGAATCTTCAAAGCCTCAAAGTGGACTGGGATCTGAATTTCGCGGACGCTCTCAACCTCGAATTCGACTTCACGCTCTTGCTCGACTTCTTCGAGGGCCGAAGAATGAATTGCGATGCCATGATCCTGAAACTGAATTTTCCGCTGCTCCAGTGCCTCGGCGTATGCCCTTAGGGCCGGCGCAAAAGACATCGTCTTGCTCTCTGCACCCCGCTTCAGACTCTTTGGCTGGTACAGCTGCTTCAAAGTCTGCAGCTCTTTTGTCCGCATGATGGACAGATATCGATCGCGTTGGTGCACATTCTCTAAGAACATCGGGTTGTCGATCTTCGCCTGAGCGTGCTGTAAGTAGGTATTACCCTGGGTGAAGTAGAGCGGCTCGAGCTGCTCAATGCCATTGCAAGATTGCCGCAGCAGCCATTGGATGACGTGAGATGAATCTATTGGACAATCCTCAGAGCCTTTCCGCATATCGAGGATGCTCTGATTAACTTCAGGGGGCGAAATGAAAGTCACAGCTTGCGACTGTCCAAGCAAGCGCAGCCGCATAGCAGCTTGAGCCAGTGCATCCTTTGTCACATGCGGTCCAAGAGTCAGGGCAGCTCTAGCATTAGGAGGAAGCTTGAGATCAGTTCCGCGGCAATGAGACTCATCCAAATAGACAAGGCATTTCTCAAGGTTCTCTGCGAATGGAGTTGCGACCAGTGGGACGGACTTTCCTTTCCGATAGAGTACCCGAGGGCGATGGTCGGTATCGAAGAAAACGGCGGCGTCAGCCTCGTGGTCGATTTTAAGCCATGCAGCCGCTAAACCTTGATTGCTATGCTCGAGGATCTGAGCACCAGCATCGATAAATATTCGAATTCGCTCAGGTTCATCAATCTTTAGGCCGGTCTTTCCCAAGGGGTTCAGAAGTTTCTCCAAAAGCTCGACTTCACTTAACCTCTTCTCGTTTGGTCCAACGGCTAGGATGTAACGTCGGTTTCGCTCAAAAAGAAGATACCATAAAACCTCTGCGTTGGTATGTGAGAGCTTTTTGAGTTCATCGTTCTGCTGGATCGTCATGGGAAGCTGGTGACGAGAATCGTTCGTGCCGGAAAATCCTGTGGTGCGGCATCGAAAATTCCCTGACTGGACCAAGTCCCAGCCTGAAGCTTGTAGCTTCATCGTAAATTGCTTGGCGTGTCGCGGGAACACGAAGTTGTTCAGATAGAAGTCAAGAAGGTACATATTGTATCTGTGAGACATTAGTATCGAGATTTATTGCATCGACTGGGTTCAAACGTACTGAACGTATCCGTGCAGATCGCGAAGCTGGGAAGAGTCTTCCACGTTGATCGCATTGTAGTCACGCAAGCTCCCTGGGAGTACTTCCGTAGCCCACTTCTCATACTCAATGCTGGGCTCATCTGACTTTAAGAGCTGCTCGAAAGCTCGCTTGAATTGCACAATGTCCAATCCTTGGTAGTAGAAAGACAGGCAGGTCAGGATGATGGCGGCATCGGGGTGACCCCATTCAGATGTGGGGGACGGAACTCCCTTAGCCTGTCATTTTCAGTATTACATTTGCTAGTTCGGATGAGAGTCATCGTATGAACCCAGGAGGCACTTACCTGATATGGGACTGCGATTGGTTCACGACTTGGACGAAGTCCATATTGAACATTCCATCGCTTCTTCAGCATAGATAGAAGAATGCGGTGGACAAAGAGCCCCCGAAGATGGTAGACCACGTTCAACGAATGCTGCTTGTCCTTAAACATGGCTATGACTTTCGCCACAACTTGCGAAGACACTACCGGACTAGAGATAAAGCATTGAATATCCTCTTGACTAGAGGCAGGAATCTCTGCGCAGGGCAAAAACACCAATTGTCCCCTGCAGATGTGTTCCACAATCTGCGTGATGAGATAGTCCTCTACGTCACTTCGCAAGAAGTAGACTAGGGGAAACTCGCCGACTGGCCGCTCCACCACCTCAATACTCTTTGGAAAGCGCATCTCAAGATCCTTTAGTGAATTTTTCAGTAGACGAAGGACAGCTTGGACAGTTTGCCATCGCAGAGGATGGCCATCCACCGTCATCTGTGAACCGGATGGGTAGATCAATTGGGTCCGAATGGCAAGTGATACGTCGCATTCGTCCAACACATCGCGTGCGTGCCTGTCGAGCCATCCTTGAAATTTGATCATCCTGGTCCCGTCCTCGAGATGGCCGTCGCAAAGGCGCTGCATGCCACTGAGCTTATGCGATAGGATGTGTTCCGGAAGCGCCAATAAAATGCCGTTGGATTTTCTGAGATCAATGTGCAGTTGGGCATACGTCTGCATCAAGGAGCGATCCGTCCGAGTCTTGCGCGAGAAGGGTACATGCATGACCTCACGGTTGAGCAGTCCGCCAAGCTTGGCTTGCATGACCTGCGCAGACTGCAGAAGCAGAGGACGTGGAACGACAATGCGCAAAAGGTTGTGCTTATCGGCGAGCACCGCGGCTACCATGGCTGTAGGATGTTAGCATTTTCTGTTCGACTGCGTATCAATAACATCACTGTACTTACGGAGAATGCATGATGTCTTGCCTTTGCCCATCAGCAGTTGCACCACCGAGTTCTGCCCAGATGATGGAGATATCGTGGTAAATGCAACTTCAACCTGCTCCTCTCTGAGCATCATGTTGCTATCAATCTCGAGCAAGAGCCAATCGACATACTCTAAAGGGCGCCAATTCAAGTGCCCTCGATTGGCTCGTTCATCATACAATTGTTGTTCCTTGTGCTTGCGAGCCGCGTCCTGTATTCGAAGTAGGCGTTGTAGGGTTGTGATCTTCAAACCAAGCTGCACGAGTGCCTCTTTTGCGCCCTCTCCGAAAGATGTCTCGGATGTGGAGCGCAATTCCGACAGAAGCGAAACAACAGTCATTCTAGGCCAAGTCCCACCATATTTGAGCCACGTTGCGCCATCATTTTCGCGCTCTAAGGCCCGACTGATGTTATCGAGCATTGTGTTGCAGGCTTGCTTAGCTCTGGCAATCTCGTCATCAACGGCGTAGGGGTTGAAGCTGGCTAGAGCAATAGAGGGTTGATTGATATGCTCTACTAGTGCGGCAATGCTCTGCTCCAGCTCCAGGCCGTACTTTTGTTGCACTGACGAAGAAGAGTTGCGGATACTGGACGCAATGTTCGAAAGCTCCTGAATTTGGTTATAGTCTTTTGGTACATTGCGCATGTTGGCGGGGCCGCATTCACTGGAGTGCTTGGCCACTTTGTGACTGCCTTCAGCTTTGATGGCATTCGTTCGGTCCGACAGCACTGTTGCCTTAGAGCTCTCAGCATCTAAAAAGACAGTACGGCTCAAAAGCTTTCGAAGACATGGCGTATCTTGGCTGCGGGCTCTGGTGGGATAAATGTTCGTGGAATGAGGGATCACGACGTTGGGCGAAGAGCCACCAGGAGCAGCCACGTTGAGTTCGTCGATACCATGTCGATTGAGAACAGTCTGGACCATTTCAAGGTAACGCGAAAACTCGAAGTTCTGGGCGAGGCGGGTCCATTCGCCTCGGACGAGTTCCATCGCTTGATCGAAGTCGAGGAGTGTGTCGTCGGCTGCCACAAGCTTCGACATATCGATTGCAACCTGTGGCCACTGAGCGTGTATGGATGTGGCCAGCTCAACGCAGCAACGGAGAGATGCTTCTTCGTGATTGATCCGCACAAGAGCCAGCTGACCTGGTTTGGCAGCCTTCGTCACGGGTTTTGCAATATATGGCTTTCGGGCTTCTTTCATGAGATCAGTCAGATCCTTGACGGATGGCGCTTCACTACCTTGGAAGTGGAGATAGGAAGGCCACTTCGGATAAGGAATGTCTCCCAAGTCAGGTATTACTGCAAAGGAGAGCACAACACGTAAGAGTTCCATATTAACGCTCGGAGAGAATGCCATGGAAGCGAAGAGGAACATCAGTCGGTATCGATCCCCTGGGCCAAATTTAGTTGCAGATTCCACCAAGGCACCCCAACTCTCTCCGAGGTTTACCGTAAGTAGATCGAAGAGCTGGACGCGATCGAATCCACCCACACAGCCACCAATGACAGGGTATTTCTGAAGGAGGGAAATGAGCTTGCTCGTGTTTAAAATGCTAGAGGGCCATTTGAATAGCAATGTCGAAACTTCTGCAGCATTGGCTCTGCCTGGACCACTCGTTTGGCCGTCCCTCGAACTGTAGATTTGATCGACTCCAGACCTGTGGCCAGACCTAGTGATAGCACGAGCCTCCAAATGAGGGTTCCCATGTGGGCATTGTGGAGCCTTGTCTCCAAGAGCGTCGACTCTCGTTTCGAAGAGAGCGTACATTGAGGAGCGCTGACAGATTTCCTCAACGATAGCCCTGTAACTATCATCTTGGATTGTCGTTGGCCAGTTCGATTCCCAGTAAACTGTCTCCATACACTTCAGACTTGGGGGATAGTATGTCCGGCGGGGCGTTAATTTGGCGATGCTAACCAGAAGGTCAATGACCCGGGATGGAAGGTAGGTCCAGGGTTTGTAAAGACCGGATTGAAGAAGAAAGAGGGCCTCTTCTCGACCAGTACGCCCGGTGAGGGGATCCGGCAGAAAGTGAGACGTGTACGCATGCCAGAGTGCTTTGCTGTAGAGCAACCGAGGCTCCGGCGGACATTCCAATCTCCCAAGCACATCGTTGATATCGAATTTCAGATACGTGCCATCATTTTGAATGACAATGCTAACGTGTTCAGAATCCTTCCTGCACATAAAGGGACCGGTGGGGACGAGAATGCTTCGTTGACGCCGATTAGCTGTCGAGCGGAGGACAATCTTACTCTTCAACCCATACCAGACCCCAGCGTCTTGAGAACTTGACGGCACTATCTCTGCGTCTAGCTGAGGGCTCTGCAGAAGCCCCGAGGCATTGACATAGAAATTCAGCTCCAAACGCTTCAGCTCCACAGACAGATGCTTCCTCGAAGGTTGGTAGACCGTGATGTTGGGAGCGTACTCAAAGTAACAGAAGTTCTGGGCGACAAGTGCACCAAGAGGGCTGTTCGGATCGACAAGCATAGATGCACGCCTCGTCGCAGTGCGAGTGCGTACATTCAACTTCCAGTTTCCATCCTTGGTTTTCCAAATATCATCTTGCCGAATTTCCAGAACACCTGTCCTCAGGTTCAACCAGTGGAAGCAATTGTCGATCAGAGGTGACGGCAGGTCGAACTGGTTGATGTTTCGGAAGACCTGATTCGGAACGAGCTCAAGAGTAACACCGGCTTGTGTAGCTCGCACGACGAGTTTACCCCCGCGGAGGCCAAGATGTATCCAATGCTTGTGCGGCATACATCGCGCCACAAAGAGAGACATGCCAGGCTCATACGAAGGGAGCACCCGCAGATTCAGCGTTCCGAAGAGCATCTCAATAATAGAGAACTTCCGATATTCTGCTGGAAGGGTTCCCGAAGCTTTGCCATCGATAAGCAGGTCACCACGAAGAACATGATAGTGGATGAGATGCGTCTTTTGCTGGTTCTTTGCTCTCATGGTAACCTCTATCCACCATGTGTTAGATACGGCGTGTACGTTCGGGGCTGAGGCAAGGAAATTGTCTGGAATGGGCCAGACGTCGTTCAAAGCGGACAGAAATGGCTTCCAATTCGCCAATATAGCACTTCGAACAATGGCTCGTATATTGTATGTGAACGTCAGGTCTCGGAGGATAGCATTACGCAGACCAAAAGGCAGCTGATCAAATCGACTCACGAGATTTTCTTGGAGGGTTACCGAAGCGTACACGAAGCATGCCAAAGTATCGTAGCGAAGAATTTGGTGTATGTCCCCCAAAGATCCTTGGAACGTGCGTTTGCACAAAACAGAGGCCCAGATCGTAAAGTTCGTTACCTCTTTCGAGCCGTTATTGTCGGATGATTGTAGCGTGCGACACCAGCTCCTGGTGGCTTCCCGGCACTCGTCAAGAAGGCCGAAGGCTTTCGATCGGATGCCCGTTGATACTGAGAGCGATGCCATCTTGAGGAGAATGGATATCATGACATCCATCTGCACGGGCTCTCGCCAGTTCCGACGTATAGCCATGATGCGGTGGCGGATCTGTTCGAGCATCTTCGTGCAAAACGCGCGGTCGTTGAAAACAATGTGAACATCGCGCAAAACACTGTCAGATGATGAAGGCCCGACCTGGAGCAACAGCTTGGTGACAACCGCCCAAGTTGACTCAGAAGAGAAATTGAGGTTTGTAGCACCCAGCTCGCGGAGCAGTGATAGCCATCGGGAATGAGTTCCTACAAGGAGTCCTTGCCATGCCATGAACTCGTGGACATTAAGATCCATCGGGCAC
The DNA here is from genome assembly GCA_010405425.1 of Lentithecium fluviatile CBS 122367. Classification (NCBI taxonomy): domain Eukaryota; kingdom Fungi; phylum Ascomycota; class Dothideomycetes; order Pleosporales; family Lentitheciaceae; genus Lentithecium; species Lentithecium fluviatile. The sequence continues at coordinate 860,705 of MU005585.1, forward strand.
TTTGTCTGACTGGAAAGGATCTTGTTGGATGACGGCCAATTGTTTTGGGCTATCCGAAGGGATCCATAAGGTGATCCAGGAGGAAGGTTGAGGGGAAAATGCGAAGAGTATGAAGGAGGGCCATCGCGAGTAGCCCAAGTCTGACTGCTGGTGTCGAAATAATCAAGCTCTAGACCACATGGGCGGCAGACCAAATTCAAGGCTACCGGGAAACCAGAGTCCGAATAATGACATTCTAAATGGGACTTCTTGGAGGAGCCCAGTGTAACGTTCATCTCGGTTCGATTGGCATATTTCTGGAGTTCAGAATAGGGGCGAACTAGGGTGATACGCTCCACAGCTTCATCTGGCGGGTAGGCAAAGGTCGCAAGCAACAACCAGGTGGCATCGCGGTAAGCCGCAAATGCCTTGGGACAGAGCAGCTCGAACACAGCTGCCTTTGCAGCGCACTCGGAATCTGGCAATGGGTTTTCAAATATCCGAATCTTGATCTGCTTCGCCTGCCACTTGTACTTGTGCTTCAGACAGCCACGTTGGTGTTCCCTCGTTACGGTGCCGTCGTCATGCGTGACGGTGATGTAAGGGCAAGTGGACTCGGCGATTTGTTGCATCAAGTGCTCATGCCTCTGGCTCATTTCACGCCACTCCTCTTCTTTCGCTTGACGTGCTTTATGGGCGTCACGATCAATCTGTTCTCGGACGTTCGCCATTTCTGGAGACATGTCATAATATTGGACGGCGAATGCGTCTTCAGCTGGGGTAGCAAAGATCGTCTTGGAGCCCTGATCGGCGCTTCTCAAACATCGATGGCTGAGGTATGTCTGCGCATCCTGAACGCGCTTCATATAATCCAATGAGAGCAGTTCCAGGGTATTCATAACTCGCGGGTCGAATCCGGGATGGTACTTCCTCAAGAGAGGATAACACTCCACTGCATTGCGATCCATCTGGACCCAGAGCTCCATCAAATTGAGAATCAGCCTACTCTTCAACTCCGGGTATCCGTCGAAGGCAGAGGCCACTTTTGAAACGTACAACTCAATCGCGTGTGCTAGTTGGCAACAGTTCTCTTCCGGATCGGGGTCTTTAGCCGCAGCGATCATGACTGGTGACACTTTAGCGTTCTCGAATCTTGATAAGCCCACATAGCGATCGACTACGGCTGAAAAGGGTTTCGCCTTGAGGACGGATTGCTCGTAATGTTCGATCAGCTGGAGAGGCGTCTGCACCAAGGGTTGATTCGAGGAAGGCGCTCCAGACAGTATCTGGTTCAGAACCGGTCCGCTGACAGGCAATTGGAGCTTCTTGGAAGCCGGATCGGCATAAAGTGGCAGGGGTCGGATAACACGTACGGTTGTCTCCCTGAAGTGCCTCCAATGATTCGCCAAGAGCTTCTCGGCCGATGACAACGATTTTTCAAACTCGGTGCGAAGATCCTGCAGTAGAGACCCTAAAACAGCTCGTTGGGGGCTAAGGGCTATCCGGCGATCCTGTTCAAGCTTTGCAAGTCGTCGACCGAGCTTCTGTTTCAAGAATTGAGAAGCTTCATTGGGAATGAGGCAGAGAGAATCCTCCAGAAGACGTGACAGGAAGATGCACATAATTATTTTGTAATATGTGTGACCCACTTCTGCACCCACAAGCTTGTACAGATGGCGCTGGATGGCAACGCGAACGGCCAGATAGAACGGAGACCTGCGCCATGGCTTGTGCGCCTCTCTGAAAGAGACGGTGTCCCGGACACGTTTCTGAAGGAGCTGTGTAGCATATCTGGCGCCGTTGGTTTCCAGAATAGTCATCAGCAACCCGGTGACTAAAGCTGGGTCTGTGGTGTCCCGTATCTCCGGTAAGGGTGCTGCAGCCTTGTATGTGACGGCGGCGAACTGCTTGACCGATTCAATACTAGCTTGTTCAAGGAAAGTGGCGAGACTCTCATGGAAAGAGTCATCACGCCAGACCGCAGGCGGTATTGAAACTGCTTGTCCCGGAAAGTCCCATTGCAGAGCATGCTCTGAGGCAAGAACCTCTTCGCTAGCTGCGGAAGTCTCGTAGGCTTCGAAAACAAGATTGGCGTCATCAGAGCTGCTAGTGTTGTACGCACCAGGAACGTGGAACTGTTCCGTCGACACATACCCTAAGTCTTTGTGAATCACAACGGCCGCGTTTTGTTCCGTGACGTGGAGAATGAGGGCGTAGTCTCCTTGTAAGTCCCTGATCTCCTTCACTAAGAGGTGTTTGTCAATTTTGCCGTCGACATTTAGCGCTTTGGAGGTGACGAGGGTCAAACGTATCGCATCGACGTAGCGTTTGTGTTCAAGGGGGGCCACAGCGATGGTTGCTTTTACCGCGCCGATAATGCGATCGAGCAGTGCAGACTCGATCAGGGACAGATTTCTATCCTCCCTTCCCGGTACATCTCGAGGCAAAGCAGCGTGGAAATACTGCTGGAGGAGGAACCCTTCCGGATTCGGAGCAGCCATGGCTGCGCGGCCGCGGTTCCTGAGGGGGTTACTGGATGTAGAACGACGAAGCTGGAGGCGAAAGATCGCAGAAAAGCGTGGACTTTGGAGGCGTCGTTGCGCAGGGTGAGGTGATGCCAGGCAGACAAAGGGCGTTGCAACAAACCGAACAACAAAGTTTGTTGTGTCGGCCATATGTTCTTCCGTCGGGTGCCAAGCATCGCGAGATTAGAGAGGTGGATGCGATAACGGGGGCGGTTCACTGTCGTTATAGCGCGAGTGCGAGGTCGGGGTGGGGCAGTGGTCCCCCCGCTCACTCGAGATCGCTGCGCTCTCCCCATAGTAAGCGACCGGCTGGTTGATACGTGCCGACAGGCAATGCGTTCGGCGAGGGAAAGATGGGTGAGGATTGGCGATAGAATGCTTGCGGGAATCCATGGAGTCGACTGCGCCAGACAGGAATACCCTTGCTGATAGGGTTCAGGGTGGAATTTCACCTAGACCCTTGGTGTAGCGGGCATTGGAAAGAGACGCCTTGCAGGCGATAAGCAAAGAGCGCGGCGCGAATGGGGTGATGGGTCGGCCGATGGACTACCTGGTGAGAGTCCACGACATCTGAATGAGAGTTTCCGGAGATAAACATGGAAGAAAGAGAAGTATGAAAGGAAAGAGAAGGCTTGAGTGGTAGGAGAGTAAGAGCAGGCGGCATTAAACCCCGAATGTGGGATACCTGGCCATCACACCGTCATACCCCAGAGCAACTGTCCATGCCTACGTGAGTGGTGAGGTCAAGGCGGCAGGAGCATGAGAACGGCCAATAGCGACCCGAGCGGCGCTGTCATCGTTTGCCCTCATTGCACGACGTGCGGGTACGACGCTCGCTCGTTCTGCAAACGTGCAACCAAGGATCCTGTCCCATTATCATCGTCGTGGATCCTCAAACAATAGTCACTGGTTCGTGTCTCTACAAAGTAAGCCTGTGCGAGAGTGGTGTAGGTTGGCAGAGGCAAACGGTGGGCGATCAGAGGAGAGGCATAGGAGGCGAGGCTCTGCTTGTGCGTCATTAGCTCGGGGTTCAGGGAAAACTGTGCAGTCGGCTTACCATCTACATAGCTACTCTAGCGGTGATAACGATATATCCTGTGAGGGACGCGTTGTTGATGTCCAAGATGCGACATCTGACGTTGAGGCCTGACAGACGTGATTGGGCCGAATTAGCCGGCGCAATTGCCGAATGCGACCCGTCGTTGCCGCCAATCACAAAATTCTTCTGCCATCATTCGTCAATCTGCCCCATTGCATTCTTTCATCCCTCACAAAATTCTGCGAAAAGCAACCAATGGACACTCCCGGCCCTCGATGTCCCTCCCAACATGGCAAAACCGCCACGGAATGCAAGCAGCCTCGCAAACGCCATGAGCAAAGAGGCAAGGTGCGGAGATAGGGCCGCCTTAAGGATTGGCGTTAGCGGAGATAGGCTAAGTACAAAGCTTTTCTCATCCCGAGCATGGTCAGATCGGATTTCTAATCTCAACTTCTCCCCTCTTTCTTCGTTCGTTTCGTTGCATTCGTTTGCTGATCAGCTGCTCGTATTTTTCGGCGGTAATTGGAGCGCGAGAGCAGGGTTGCACCATGCAAATCAATCAGAAGGAGGCCGGGGCCGCCCCAGAGTCAAAGGAAAACGCCACAACCGAGGCTGCGATCGAGGATGATCGCTCGTCCACATCTTCTGTGTCGACAGACTCGCTCGATTCTCAATCTGAAGTTGAGTCCATACAACGAACATTGAGTCGCAATGCCGGGCTCGAAGATGGCGACAAAGGAATGGCGCATATCACTACCACAACAACGAATATGACGACAGACCCGCGATTCGAAGTCGATTTTGAGGAAGACGGCAGCGATAACCCGCAAGACTGGACAATGCTGAAGAAGGGAACCATCATCTTTTTCATGTCATTTTCTACGCTCGTGGTCGTCATGTACTCGACAAGTTACACCGCTGGCATCCCAGGCATGATGGACTCATTCGGGATTGGATCCAAAACTGTAGTCGTTCTCGGCGTCACAACATATCTCGCGGGTCTGGCAACTGGGTCACTGATCCTCGCGCCATTAAGCGAAATGTATGGGAGGAGACCGGTCTATCTGATCGCAGTGCTCATGTTCACCGTCTTGATCATCCCTTGCGCCCTTGCGCAAAATCTTGCGACTGTTTTGGCAGTTCGCTTCTTTGGAGCTATCGCCGGTTCTGCTATGATCTCCAACGCTCCAGGCACCGTCGCAGATATAGTCAGCGATGAGTATCGCGCTCTAGCGTTCTCGATCTGGAGCATAGGACCCATGAACGGGCCCGTGGTGGGCCCGCTCATCGGCGGCTTTGTCTTCCAGTACATGGGATGGAGGTGGACTAACTGGGTGGTCATGATCGGCTCGGGGGTGTCTTGGTTCATGGTTCTCCGTATGTGCACTTTTGCGCATGGCAACGACGTGGACTAACAGACGTTAGTCATTGGAGAGACGTATGCACCTGCAATCCTTCGGGCCAAATCAGCAAAGAAGCGCAAAGGCACTGGTGAGGAGCGCTGGTACTCACGCTACGATGAAAAGAAGAAATTTTGGCCCATGCTCAAGGAGAACCTCATTCGACCCCTCGAAATGAGCGTCCAGGAACCTATCTGGTAAGTCCTGAGGCCCTTCAATGAAACATCTGTACTAAGCGAATCAGCATTTTCTGGAACGTGTATATTGCCCTTGTTTACGGCGTATTGTATCTATGCTTCGTCTCCTACCCCATCGTCTTCGGCGAACTTCGAGGCTGGAGCTCAGGTCTCACCGGCCTGGGGTACATCGGTATTGGCATTGGAGGTAAGCCACCACTTCTTGCACTTTTGCTCGCCCTCCTAACCACAATCAGGCATGATAACAATCTGCTCCGAGCCCCTCCTTCGCCGCCTCATCAACTCGCACAAACCGGATCCGGAAACCGGGAAACCACCACCAGAAGCCATGGTCAGCGTCGTTTGCATCGCCGCCGTATCCGTGCCTGTGGGCGAGTTAATCTTCGCCTGGACGTGCACGCCGGACGTGCACTGGATCGCCCCGTTGATAGCTGGCATTCCCTTCGGTGCAGGAAACTGCGGTGTCTTCATCTACGCTTCAAACTACCTTGTCCATTCCTATGGCATCTACGCCGCGTCCGCACTAGCCGGTAATGCAGTCCTCCGCAGCGCTATGGGCGGCGCCTTACCTCTCGCAGGGCCCAAGATGTACGCTCTCTCCACCCTTTTTCTGCTACAACCCACCCGCTGACATAACCCCAAGGTACCAAACATTAGGCCCCCACTGGTCAGCAACAATGCTCGCGCTCATCGAATTCGCCATGATTCCCATTCCCCTAGTCTTCTACCGGTACGGCCACAAGATTCGGCAGCGGTCCGCGCTTATTCGGCATATGCGTGAAGATAAAGAGAAGTTGGAGAGTCGGAAGCGGAAAGCAGCGGAGAGGGAAGAGAGACATAAGATGAAGGATGCGGGGGTACATGAAGAGAAGACGGAGACGGATGTCTAAGGCTTGAGAAGAAATTTTGCCTTGGAGGGAGTCGAGGGAGTAGAGGTTGATTCGCGTCGCATCGTAAACATACTATAAGTTTTTTTTAATTATAAAGATACCCACCAACAAATCTTCTTCACGGATGCACCGAAGAACATAATTTATTGCGTCGAAGAAATATATTGGTCCGCTCGGCGCTCATTGAAACCCGCCCCAGAATACCGAAGGGGGCGGTATCTGTATGGCATCACTGACTCATTCACGGCAATACTAGTAGAAGTAGGCGATGCCATGAGCGTTGACGTTAGCAGTTCGGAACGAATGGGTTGGGCTGCCCTGCGATTAGGGCTGAAAGGCGAGCGCGAAGTGTGGGGATTGGGACACTTCAGGTGACATTTCAGTAGTCTGTCAGTGTGCCAGATCTCGTGTTCTTGAAAGCCACAGAACCGGCAGTTATTTGGCGAAAAGTGGCATCCGAACGGACGGCGATAGAGTGAGTATCAAGCCTACGAGGGAAAGACGATGAGTAGTACATCTTAACACTGTGACGATCACTATCAACCAAGCAATGTACTTGTGCAGTTGGGTGCATGGGATGGGGCACTATCGATAAGAACGAGGCTAGCCGGTTTAGGTTTAATCCTGTCATTGGGATACACTTTTCTGACCACGACAACTCTTCATAACCCACGATGGACTCGAAGAAGCTGTCATCATAGACACCAATTGACGATGAGGCCCAAAGCCGTCAAATTATCTATACATGACTGACTTGGCTTTACCATGCCATCATACTCGCTGCACACAACTTCCGGTACTGCATCTCCGCGCGACGGCTGTCACAAACACTCTTCTAATGGCTCACAGGGCGTCTGCATGCTCCCGAGAAACTTGAATGCCACTGTGGCGCGATATTTAGCAGTCGTTCGACTCTTGGCTCTCTCGTTTCGCGGGGTATCGAAGCTCCTCGTAGCTTGCCGGAATGTGGGGTAACCTGGGAAACGTTAACCGGGCGGACTAGCAACGCTCGACCATCGCCAAATCAGGATAGACAGATTCGATCGACGCTTGAAGAGGCTAGTATCAAGAGTAGCCGCTTCCAATGCCGCGGCGTCTGGGCTACATGATGGGCATGAATGAGACGATCTACGGGCGGTGATTGGGGAACGACTCGGGAGGACATCTCCAGACACATCGTATCTTAGCTTCAACCATACTGTCCTACTTAGACAAGGTAGGAGCCTTTTCTCCCCATCTCCGCCGTCCACATACCCCAAAATGTCGTCAACACCTCACCTCATCTCGCTCCTCACACCCCTCAATATCGTCCTCCTCATCCTCTCCTACATCCCCCTCTCCTTCGTCTACCAAATAATCCACTACCGCTTCTTCCACCCCCTCCGCCACTTCCCCGGCCCCTTCTGGGCCAGCGTAACCCGCCTCTGGATCGCTTACCACAACATCCTCCGCGACGAATGCGCCCTCGAGCTCGCCCTCCACCGAACACATGGCCCAGTCCTACGCATCACACCGACCCTGCTACTCGTCTCCGACGCCTCCAAACTCCCGGAGGTATACAACCGGCAAGCGAACAAAAGCGATCATTATGTGACTGGTAGTTTTGGCGAGCAGGAGAGTCTGTTCAATATGAAGGAGCATAAGGTGCATGCGCACTATCGGAAGATTGCTGCAGGCCCTTATGCGTTTACTAATGTGAAGAAGATGGAGCCGATGATTGACCATCGGATCAGCGAATGGCTCGCGAAACTGACTACCCTCTTCGCAGATACTAACAAGGAGTTCGACTTTGCGCCCTGGGCCGTCTACATGGCCTACGACATCATCTCCGAAGTTGGCTTCGGTGCCGCCTTCGGCTTCGTAGAAAGCGAGAGCGATGTTGGCGGGCTGATCCAAGGATTCCACGATGGACTAATACCCTTCGGCCTCATGGCGAGACTATGGCCGTTCACGAATTTCATCAAGAAGACACCGCTTGGGAAGGCTTTGATCGCGAAGCCAGAGGATAACTCAGGCATTGGCATGCTCATGCAGTTCCGCGATAAGCTGCTATCCCAGCGATTACGGGACATCGAGGAAGGGAAGGCAGATCGTATCGATCTACTGCAAACGTTCATCGACGCAAGGGACGACGATGGAAAGCCGCTGGACTTGGAATACATCAAAGCCGAGATATTACTAGTACTGCTAGCGGGGGCCGACACGACAGGGACGGCGTTCCAAGCCATGATGGCGTACATCATGGGCAAGCCAGCAGTCTACGAAAAGATGATGGCGGAAATCGACGGACAGACAAGAAAGGGAAACCTAAGCGAGATGCCAAAGTATGACGAGGTACTTCAGCATTGCCCATATTACATAGCCTGCGTAAAAGAAAGCATGCGGTACGTACCCTGTTTCCCCCTTTCCCTCATCCCCCATCAATTGATCTCCCACAGTCTCTGCCCCTCCGCCCCCAACATCTTCCCCCGCGTCGTCGGCCCCGCCGGTCTAACCCTCAATGACCACTTCGTCCCGCCCGGCACCGAAATCACCTGCAACCCGTGGCTCGTGCACCGAGACGCCGCCATCTACGGGTCCGACGCGTGCGAGTTTCGGCCCGAGCGGTGGCTAGAAGACGAGGAGCAGACCAAGCTGTACAACAAATATAGCATGGTGTTTGGGTACGGCGCGCGGGTGTGTCTGGGCAAGGACATTGCGCTGATGGAGCTGTACAAGGCGCCGTTGCAGTTCTTCCGGACGTTTCGACCGGTGCTGGATGAGAAGAGGCCCGGGAAGTTTGTAGTCAAGGGGGGTGTGGGCTTTTGGGAGGATATGTGGGTAAAGGTTGAGAAAAGGGGAAAGATGTGAATGACTAAGATGTGAATGTCTAAGATGTGAATGACTAAGATGTGAATGACTAAGATGTGACTAACTAAGATGTGAATAATCCCCAGGATGGTTTCGTTCTGGGTATCAGGAGCAGATGGGAAACTATGGGGCTGTAGATTTGATTTGAGACCGGGTGGTTGAGGGGTGAAGAAATCTAGAAGTAGGTGGTATTGAAAGAGAGGTGGGAAAGCAGTGGCGTGAATACAACAAAGGCAGGGTGCAGATTGTCCCTTTCAATCTATGCGGAGGGTACCGGTCTGTGTCAAGGAGCGTGGCTATAAGATCACAACGTTGAGGTGCAGATGAAGTAACAAAGGTTTGCGCTTCGATTATAGTATTTCGACATCAGACGGCGCGTCCACCTCAGTCCAAGTTGAGGAAGCAGACATAATCGAGATAAAATCCCACTCATCCTCTTCCTGTTCTACTTCCACTTCTTCATCCACAGACCCCTCACCACCCTCCAACACCACCCTTCCATCATCTTCATCCCACAGCCCATCCCACCCATCGCCTTTAACCAACTCCGCCAACCAACACTTCCTCCCCTTCTCAGGATCCCACCCCATCCACTCCTCGCCCTCCCACTTTTCACAAAAGCACAACGAATTGTTCTCTCCACAAGGCCAGTCGAGGACAATCCAGCATCCTGTTTCGTTCCGGTGCCAGTACCATACGTACTCGCCGAACCAGTGGTAGTCATCTGGTACGACGCAGTGTCTGACCCAGGGCTGATGTTTTCTGACCTGGGCGGGTATTTGAAGGACGTCGTGGAGGAGCTTGTGTCCGTGGATGTCGAAGGGGTCGGTTGGGAGGGTTGTATGCGGTTTGGTGGAGGAGGTGGAGGTGGAGCTGTGGTAGCCTTCGTCTTCGTTAGGGTCTGGGATAGCTAATATTGAGGTAGACTGCGAGGGGTCCTCAGGGGCGAGCTCTGCGCGTAGTCGCGCCTCCTTAACCGCCCGCATTTCATTGATGCGCCGCTGACACCACGCTGAGAAAGTCTCGCCCGACACCGTCCATTCGACCCAGCTCAACATGGCCTCAGTCTCTACCCCGTCCTTATATATCCAAGTCTGTCCCTCCCAGCAGTCTCGCTCCCACTCCAGAAAGTAATAATGGTCTTCATCTAGGTAGTGTAGGAACCAGTTCAAATCCACATCCTCCTCCCACCCCTTCTTTGCCGCATCCGTCATCTCCGCCTGTTCCCGCCGACGACGCGCCCACTTCCATGTCGGCACGGCGCGCTTGACCTTATGAGGATTCCGTCGAGTACGTCTACAGAACCGCCGTGCTTCCTTCCAGGCTTCGCGCTTTGTGAACTTGCGGGTGGGGGCGATGGAGAGGTCGGCGGGTAAGGCACGGAGTGGGCAGGCGTCGAGGGTATTGTGGGTCGGACACCTGGATTCTCTACAGGTCGGCAGATAGTGGGCTCGTTGCTCGGGGTGGGAGGGACAATCTATCGGGGTGACGGTTCTGAAGCCGTCGTATCGCTTGACATGCTTGCGCTGTCGCTGTTTGGCGCGAGATGCGGAGCGCAGGTCGCGGTAGGCTGGATCTTCGGCATGGTGGAGGTATGGAAAATCGTCATCTAAGCAGATTAGAGATAATGGCGGTGGGCAGCAAAGATCGCACTCGCAAAAGAAGATGCTATCGACAGTCATGGCGCGATAAGTGGTTAACAGTCAGTGTCAGCAGAGATCAAATTCGTTGCTGTATTTGTACCCAGCGCAACGATAGGGTGAATGACTCTTTGGAGTCGCGCTCGAAGCCATGTCAGGCGATGTGCCATGTCGCCCTGAGATGAGGGCGGAAAGGCGGAGCAAGAAGGGCGGAGGATTCAGGGCATTATGCGAAGCTTCCGTAGTTTGTCTTGCGGCGGTGCATGTGGCTTGGACTGCACCAGCCACTCCTTCCCCAACGTGCAACTGCCGAGTTCCTCTCCATCCCCTGCGTTCTTCCTCCGCGGCCAAACAGACGACTCGATGCTGTTCGGAGTACAGCAGTTGGATTGGCCAATCATGACCCTACATATTGCCTCTCGAATGTACGTCCGAGGTCATGATGCCATCCCAGGGCAAACCCTAACTCGTAGCTGTGCATCCGTATAGTACTTTCTGTTCTTTCCTTTCGTCAGCTCTCAATACCATTGACTCCAATCCTGCCCCTCTTGCACCATGTCGTCAGACCCCTCATACACCGTCCCTCTCTGGATAGACGGCAAAGCCTTGCTCACAGCTTCAACGCCCACCTTCCCTGTCACCCACTCCACCACAAGCAGAATCGTGCACAATGCCGCCTCAGCCTCTCCCTACGACGCTCTCGAAGCAGCCACTTCCGCAAAAACCGCCTTCCAATCATGGAAACGCACATCCCACGTCACAAGGCGCGATCTCATCCTCCGCGTCGCCGCGTACTACGAAGCCCACGCCTCCGACCTCATCGCGTACCAAATACTCGAAACCTCATGCTCTGAGGCCTGGGCAAAGCAGAATGTCGACCTCGCAATGCGGTACCTGAAAGAGATCGCTGCGTGCATCAGCAGCGTAAACGGCGTGATTCCGCAGCTGGAGAAGCCCAACACCATGGGCTTTGTGTTCAAGGAGCCCGTCGGACCCGTGCTGTGTATCGCGCCGTGGAACGCCGCGCTGATTCTCGCGACGAGGGGGGTTGCGAGCGCCATCGCGGCGGGGTGCACGGTAGTGTTTAAGGCGAGCGAGTTGAGTCCGCGGACCCACTTTGCCATCACGGAGGCGTTTACGCACGCGGGTATGCCGGCGGGCGTATTGAATCAAATTCAGACGGCGAGGGAGGGGGCGGCAGAGGTCACGGAGGCGCTGATTGCGCATGAGGCAATACGGAAGGTCGAGTTTATTGGGTCGGCGGCGGTAGGCAGGGTGATTGGGCAGCTGGCGGCCAAGTATCTGAAGCCGGTGTTGCTGGAGTTGGGGGGAAAGTGTCCTGCAATCGTGCTGGACGATGCGGGTTTGGAACAGGCGGCGAGCATGTGTGCGTTGGGTGCCGTGCTGCACCACGGACAGATCTGCTTTTCCACCGAACGCATCATCGTGCACGAGAAAGTAGCGGACGCCTTTCAGCGTCTCCTCGTCAAAGCGATGGAGGATGGGGGAAGTCACGCCGGCTCTGCAGTTAGCGAGAGCATAGCTCAACACGCGACCGACGTCCTCAAAGACGCCGAAACCTCCGGCGACAAGTTCTTGATCGGCGGACCCTCCTCGAACCGTCTCTCCCTTCAACCAGCACTCGTCCTCAACCCCAAAGACTCGCGCATAGTGGACGAAGAGACATTCGGCCCCTCCGCATCCCTCTACATAGTATCCTCAGACGCTGCTGCCATCGAGCTCGCAAACCGCTCCGCATACGGGCTCAACGCGGCCATCTGGAGCACAAACATGGAACGCGCGTTAAACATGTCGCGGGAGTTGGAGTATGGGCAGGTTCACATCAACTCCATCAGTGTATACACGAGTCCGACGGCGAGCCAGGGCGGCGTGAAGGGCAGTGGGTGGGGCAGGCAGAACGGGCGGTGGGGCTTGGAGGAGTTTCTGGTAGATAAATTTGTTAGTTGGCATGGGAAGGCGTCGTGATCTGGATTTCCATCTCGTCTGCGCCTCTGCCTAATCGTCTAATGCTTCTTCGGCGATGGACAGTGCGATAACGTGCATCCGGCTGCTCTTTGCAGAGAAAGTCAATAGATACCGGACACGAAACTGTCCCAATACATGCACCTGTCACCCACTCAACACACACGCATCCATGGTACGCCGCTTTCACGTGGCTACACATGGAAATTGGGGTTGGTTCTGCGGTACCGCGTTTTTGAAACCATAGACCTTGGAACGGAAACCTGATATGAGAATGTGTATTGAGTGGATGGTAGTACCGGTGGATCCGTGTGGTGAGATTGCATGAATAGGGGATGAGAAGCGAGAAAGGGGGAAGCAGGAAGCGGAAGCGTGTCGTTCTCCAAACAGATGTTTCACTCCAGCCACGAGACGTAGCTCTGCATGTCGTTCTTCTTGGAAATGTCTCACTGAAGCTACGGCTCGTAGCACGACGCTTGCTTCAAATAACGGCAGGTCCGATGGTATACCGCATACCGTGTCGAGCACCCACTTTCAACGAGTCAGAAGAACAAAAGTAAGAATTTGAACACTGCGATTGCTATTATCTTAAGTGCCGCCGCCGTATGAAGTCGCTACAATCCTACTCCATGCACCCCTTGATCCCATGTCCGCCCAAGTGCAAAAACGTGCGTCGCTATAGATAAAGCTTCCGCTCCTTTGGCTACAAGACCCAACAACCTGACCTAAACGGATAACGGGCAGCCAGAAGCCGATGTCAGAGTAGCCGGCTCAAGCGAGACTGCGAAACAGGCACCCCTTCCAACACCGATCCAAGCACCCCGTCACTCTCGGCCATCAGTCCGATGAGCCATCGCATCGCTGTCGCTCCTTCAATATAAACAGCGCTCAATTCCTATCTATATATAACTCTACCAAGTAAACCTTAACAAGTTCGGATTCAAAACAATTGGCAGCAAAAAGTGCGTAACAGCAACCGCGCACAACGGAAACACAGCCGTAAACAACGTGATATTCCAATCAAACGGCATGACAAGCGCCATGGTGACCATCAACGTCATGAGCCCAAAACACAAGGCAAATGTGCCCTTGAACCGCCGAAGCACCCTTGGGATTTCCTTGAAAAAGGGCGTGTTGTCCACCTCCTTGGCGGTAGCGCCCCACGACATGTCGATGCAGAGCATGTGACAAAGCAACGCTTGACTAACGTGCAAGGACACACCGCCCAGGAAAATAACGAGGAGAGGGACCCACTTCAGATTTTCCAGAAGCGCCTCGCCCAGTCCCGCTTCCCTGATACGATACCGGAACAAGGCGAGTGCGACATTGCCCATAGCTGTGAAGATGACAATGATGGAGAAGTAGACCTTAAAGGAGTCGAGGTAGTAGTGGTCGAGCATGCCGTTGAACCAGCCGATGAGGAAATAGTTCATGAGGGTGAGGACCCACGCGGAGCCGATTGCGTAGTAGGTGCCGACGTAGGCCATGATGGTGAATTTGGAGGTGAGCGGGATGCAGGAGGTGATGAAAGATTTGAAGAGAGGGGTGAAGGGGCCGCGGCGGGGCCAGTGGAAAAGGGGGTGGAAAATTAGCTCGCTGCAGCCGTAGGCGTATCTGGGGTGCGAGTTGTTAGCAAGTATGCTTTGCACGAGGGGTAGGACACAAAATACTTCTCCCAGCGGGCGAGCTCGTCGTACACCGTGAGCGACACGCCCTCTTTGTAGCCCCTGTCCTTGTACGAAGCAAGGCGCACGAGGTAGCCGGCGCCCTGCAGACGCAGTGCCATATCGAAGTCTTCTGACACCGTTTCCTCGGACCAGTACTTCTCTCGCTTGTCCAAGGGGCAGTCGTACGCGATCTCCTGCATGGCCGCCCAACGAAGTACCGCATTGTGGCCGACGAAAGGCGCAACGTCCCCATTCGCGACTGAAAATTGGATCTGGGTGTAGATGAGGTTGGTGAAGAACGTGATGCCCTTTTCGAAGAAGCTGTCCGTCACGTTCATGACGCCGGAGGCATACTGAATGATGGCGACCTGAGGCGACTGCTCCATCTCACTCACCGCCTCAAGCAAGCAGTCTTCGGGCACGCGCGTGTCCGAGTCGATGAGCAGGATGTAGTCTCCTACGCGGATGTTGCCATCAGCCCAGGCCTGCCCGTTGTTCTCCTGGAGGATCGTCTTGACCGCTTCGCTGTACGCGAGATTCTCGTCGCGTTGATTCCAGTGCTCATGGCGCTCGATCCCGGCCAGCCTCTCCTCGGCCTTCACGCTCACCCACAGAGCGTAGTTCATGTTAGACGCCTTCTTGAACTTCCCGCGGCGGAAGAATGCCAGTTCGCCTTCCTCTTTGGGCTTCGGATTGTGCTTTGGGCGCGCGACCCAGCCGACGTTGTGCTCGTCATAAAAATCCTGCCTCGCTTTGGCAACCTCTTCTCCCATAATCTGCATACCGTCATCATTGACCAGAATGTTCGCCGTTCCGCCCTGCATCTCGTACGTGGATATGGCCGCCTTGATTGAGCGAATAGTAGGCTCAATGACAGCTTGCAGGCCTTCTTTGTAGACGGGCATCTGGATGGTGACGTGTGGGAGGTTGGAGCGACCGTCGCGATGTAGCCGGCGAGGGGCTTTACCGGAGTAGAACCTGGAGTTCTCCCGCACGTGTGACGTGGGCCCGAAGCATTGGGCAAGATTACCCATCAGGGCCTGGAAAAAGAACAGGCCAAGCCAAAACTGCGGAATAATACAGCCGATAAAAGCCAGGCGAATCCAGCGAGGATCTTCCTTCATCTCGACGGCGATGTTTCTCCAGCCCGTTCCGAGTGCCGTCAAAACCAGAGCGAGGGTTCCGGCTGTCAGGAATGCCTGGATGAGCATCACAGGGCGCTTCTTTTCGACTTTGTCGTCCTGATCTATGGACTCCCACTCAAACTCATTGACATCGGGCTCTTTCTCACCTGGGGTAGTCGGCAATGTTGACTCCTTGCCCCAAATTAGCTTCATCAGTGAGTCTTGAATGAACTGGGCGCGCTCGAGAAGCTTCTTTGGGTCGTCCTCCCACACGACCAGGTATTGTTGGGCAGCGACGAAGGCGGCGGACTGGTGTTTGTGACAGTACGGAAGCGCTTCGACGTCTGGGACGACCTGGAGGCGGAGGCCTTCACGAATCTGGACGTAGGAAAGTTCGTTGTGTTCCAGGATGAGCTTGATGACTCTGGTGTTGACTGTCATTGCGACCTTGCGTGTCGTTAGCCCGAGGCATATTCTCGCAACGAGCAAGGGAGACGTACGCGGACATTGAGCAATGACACCATATCGAACAATGATGAAGAGTCGTTACGTAGCTCGGTAGGACAGCAGACGTATTGCCCCTTGGTCACCTTCAAGATGACACCTTCGCCAGGCGCGCCAGTTGTCCATATGCGCTCCTCTTGTTTTGAATGCAGCCAATTGACCATGACGTCGGCTCGCATGTCTCGGAAGACGGCCGGCTGCACAATTTTCAAGCTGCCATCGGCATCAGACGCAAATGAAACAGAAAGTTCGGATGGGTTCCAGCTGGGCATGGACGTGGAGTTGGGAGTGGATGTGCCCGTTTCGGCGAAGTTGAAGGAAGCCGGGCTTCCAACCGAGTCCAATGTCGACGAATCAGCTGGAGTCGACGCATCTTGACTGACGCCGTCTTTGTCCGGTTTTTCCTTCTTGATCCGGTAGCTCGATAGGAATTGCATGATCTTCGCCACCCGCGTATGTACTCGCCTTGCATGGGCACAAATCCCTCCACCTACCCTAGGGAAGTAACAAGCAATTCGTGGCCTGTAGAGAAGCCACAGCGGAATTAGAAGAGAAGGAGAAAAAACCCAGAAAGAGTAAGGATAGACAACGCGAAAGACGATGGAAGAAAGGGCAGTGACCCGAATTTTGTGCGTCTGCGTGCGTGTTCAGCACAGATCCATTTTCAATATTCTTCGTTCGGTCAAGAGTTGGGTGGAAGACGACCCACATTCGTGAGGTCGAACGTGCGCTTGAGACACTAATAAGTTACCAAACCTGAAAGTTGAGCTCCCGGTAGCGTAGTATTGTGCGATTTAGCGGTCGGTCCAGTCTTGATATAACATGAAACCCATGGCACCAAATGTGGGTAAAGAGCGACAGTATGCTACACCACGTTGCTGTTGTAGTGAGACATGTTGTAGAGAACATGACGGTGGTTGTCCTCTGCGTTTTGTGGTTTCCATGTAAGGCTTCCCCAACAGCCGTTGCCGGCAGACCAGAAAGCAGGAAATCAACTTTTCCCGCGGGCGTTGTGTATAAGCGTACTCTTTGTAATAATATTATTTTGGAGAACAAGCCCTAGGCATGGTGAAACGGTCTTGCGAGGTAAGACGCGATTGCTGCATAGTAACTGTGGCAAGGTTACGACATAAGAAAGGCGTTGCATAGGTATTCCGTCGTGAAAAAACAAATCGCCCCGCGCGCGAGATACGTGAGGTCGCAGCCACGGTGACATTTATTGTGTTGAGACCGGTTGTCACATGTGATCGATGTCGTCTTGAGATGGTTCCGCTGCAGTAATGCACGTTGACAAGGGTGCTGCGGATGGAGGTGCAGGCAAGCAAAGATAAAGTATTGACTGCTGCGATGGTGAATACAAGCTGCGGCCGACTGGAATGATGATGGGTGACAAGAAATTGCTTTGAGGTATCGAAAAATATATACCGGTACGCCTGTTCCAGGTCCCAGCGACGGGTAGGTCCCATGGCTCAAGCCACACCGGCACAGAACGCCGAATATGAAAAGTTGCAATAATTCAATCGGCAAGTCTGGCTAGATCAGTGTCTCAACAAAATCGAGATCTTCTGGCCACTCACCTGTAGCTCACCAACGTGTCGACACGGTGATTGCTTGTGCTGAAACTCCTGAGCTGCACCTTCTCGCCATTCTTGATCTCCTTGGCGTCGCTGTCGCCCCACTCGAGGGGTACTTCAGAATCGGCGTCCGCGTAGACTAGCACGTTGAAGGTGCAGTTGCCGTCGAGCATGGGCAGGAAGGTTACCGATGCCGTGATCTGACGGAAGATGGACTGAATCTCGGCCTGGATCTCGGCTTCTGTCTTCTCTTCTCGTGCCTCATCTCCTCTGCAATGCATTAGCGTCTGGCGTATTGGGTAGCCGGATGGGCACGAGACTGACTCTGGCGCCGAGTTCTCCTTGTCATTTGACTTCTTCGATGATGTGGACTTTGCGTTCTTGCCGAATATCTGGACCTGTGGTTTCTTAGTACGGGGAAAGTGTCAGGGTCCGTGCTCAGCCTACGTCGAATTGCCACCGCTCCACGTGCTCGCCGGTCTCTTTGCTCGTAATGACAACCACGAGCTTGGAGATCTTGCCGCCGTACATCCATTCCTTCAGCTGGCCCATGATCTTTTTGATGTACGCCTTGACCTGGTCGTCGGCAGTGACCATCATTGTCAGTCCATACTTCTTGACCCTGCATACTCGTCAATACGCAGGTTTCCAAACCGTAGGCCCATAACGTACGCGGTAAAGTCCTCTGCGGGATACACTCCGCGCTGGAATCTACCGCAAGTCAGCGTGTGCGCGGACTGACGTCGCCGGGTCGCCGGATACGCACAGAATGGTGTTTATCGAGTACTCAAACTGGGGTTTGTCAGTGGAGCGACCCACAACCATGCAATCACGACTACTCACAAACTCATTGACGACTTTGGAAGACCCTACAAGATGCTGTTAGCCGCGCAGGTTTTAACGGATCATGTGGCACATACCCTTTAGCGCAAGCTTGTGCACTTTGGAAGAGTCTTTGCTCGAGGATTTTGACTTGGTCTTTGGTTGAGACATGCTCGCGCGTGTCGTGTGGTGATGCAGGCTCGCGGTCGATATCAACCCGGTCTTTTGTTTATGGGCGTGTTGACAGGGCAACAGATGGCAACGCCGACGCCAAACAACCACCAGCGCTGGTATTGGCAGACGCAGGCACGCAATGAAATTTGGCAGCGAAGACAACGATTACTGTGCCGCCAGAGATGGCTATTGTTCGCCGTGGGGTCTGCGAAGTGGTCTGGTGAAAGAGGGCGGTGGGTCCGTCGGCAGAACACCAAGGCTCCGACGGCCGATCAGATTAGATAAGATCGAGAGGGAGCTTTTTTCGAACGCGTCAACCGCCCGACCGACAGCAACCCACACCCGATCCCATGCGAACCCATGCGATCATGCGTCCGGACCGCGAGCAGCCTCCTGCAAAGCTGGCGGGCGCGCGCCGTGCGGCCCAATGGCCTACCCATCCCAGCCCGCAGCCTTGAACCCTCCGTCCTCCTCGCCAGGAGCTATGCGCAGGCCTATCGAGCCCAGTCTGACCTCGAGAAGCGCATCTCCGAGATTCCCATGGAGCGATTCCGCAATTTCTGCATCGTCGCCCACGTCGACCATGGCAAGAGCACCCTCTCCGACCGCCTGCTCGAGCTCACGGGCACCATCCAACCGGGCGGGAACAAGCAGATATTGGACAAGCTGGACGTGGAGCGGGAGCGGGGCATCACCGTCAAGGCGCAGACGTGCACCATGATATACAACTACAAGGGTGACGACTACCTGCTGCATCTGGTGGACACGCCCGGCCACGTCGACTTCCGCGCCGAAGTGTCGCGGAGTTATGCCAGCTGCGGGGGCGCACTGCTCCTCGTCGATGCCAGCCAGGGCGTACAGGCCCAGACGGTCGCCAACTTCTACCTCGCCTTCTCCCAGGGCCTGACGCTCGTCCCAGTCCTGAACAAGGTGGACCTGCCCCACGCCGACATACCCCGCGTGCTCGAGCAGATCAAGGACACCTTCGAGATCGACCCGGACACGGCTGTCCTCGTCTCGGCGAAGACCGGACAGAACGTCGCCGCCCTCCTGCCCACCGTCGTCGAGCAGATACCCGCCCCGGTGGGGAGCCTCGACGCGCCTCTCCGCCTCCTCCTGGTCGACTCGTGGTACGATGTATATAAGGGCGTCATCCTCCTCGTGCGCATCTTCGACGGGCAGGTCAAGCCCGGCGACACCCTACGTTCGTTTGCCACGGGCCTCAAGTACATTGTGGGCGAGGTCGGCATCCAGTACCCCGACCAGACGCCGCAGACGGTGCTCCGCGCGGGGCAGGTGGGCTACATCCACTTCAATCCAGGCATGAAGCGGTCGCAAGAAGCCAAGGTAGGCGATACGTATACTACGGTAGGCTCCGAGAAGCTGGTCGAGCCGCTTCCGGGCTTCGAGGAGCCCAAGAGCATGGTCTTCGTAGCTGCCTTTCCGACCGACCAGGACAAGCATGAATACCTGGAGGAGAGCATCAACCAGATCATCCTCAACGACCGCAGCGTAACCCTGCAAAAGGAATCATCCGATGCATTGGGCGCGGGCTGGCGATTGGGCTTCCTAGGGACGCTCCACTGCTCCGTCTTCGAAGACCGCCTACGGCAGGAACACGGCGCAAACATCATCATCACCCCGCCCTCGGTCCCCTTCAAGGTCGTCTGGAAAGACGGCAAAGAATCCATCATCACCAACCCCAACGAATTTCCCGACCAAGACATTGCCCACCTCAAAGTCCAAGAAGTCCACGAGCCCTACGTCCTTGCCACCATCACCCTCCCGGACGAATACCTCGGCGAAGTCATCAAGCTCTGCGAGTCCAACCGCGGCGAGCAAAAGGAACTCACCTTCTTCACCGCCACCCAAGTCATCCTCAAATACGACCTCCCCCTCTCCCACCTCGTCGACGACTTCTTCGGCAAGCTCAAAGGCGCGACGAAAGGCTACGCCTCGCTCGACTACGAAGACGCCGGCTACCACCGCTCCAGCATCGTCAAGCTCAACCTCCTGGTCAACGGCGCCCCCGTCGATGCCGTCTCCCGCGTCCTGCACACGAGCCAGGTCGACCGCGTGGGCCGCTCCTGGGTCGAGAAGTTCAAGGAGCATGTTGATCGGCAGATGTTTGAGGTTGTTATTCAGGCGGCTGTGGGACGCAGGATTGTTGCCAGAGCGACCATCAAGCCGTTTAGGAAGGATGTGTTGGCTAAACTGCATGCTAGTGATATCACTCGTAGGAGGAAGCTGCTGGAGAAGCAGAAGGAGGGGAGAAAGAAGCTGAGGGCGGTGGGGAGCGTGGTCATTGAGCAGGAGGCGTTTCAGAAGTTCTTGTCTAAGTAGGTTGTATGAGTATGTTGTGTACACGTGTGTATATAGTGATCCCCTGTACATATAGGATTGTCCTCATAATGAGAAAAGCCTGGACTGGCAACACTAACACGCTCTTGTGCAATTTACATGATAAATCGCTGCGTGTTTTCGCGACGTGCGGATCTCCTGGCCAGCTCACGGACAGTTGTTAGGGCACATCGCGAAAGCGTGACTTGACATTCAATACCTGCGCGGAAATATTATAGTTTTCGCAACTAGTCTTTCTAGTACTTAATTATAAAGCCTACACCATAACGCAACTTCAACCTCTCTAAGACCTCGCGTGCGGCCCAAACACCCCTCATCCACCCCATCTTCACGACCCACGCACATGTCTTACTCCAGCCACGAAACTCCCCTCTACGTCTCTCCTCCTAGTCAAGCCCACCCACCCCAGCGACTGCGCGCGCAATACTCCCCCCAAGCGCGTTCCTGACATATTCCGCCTGCCGTTTGATCGCTGATCGCTGATCGCTGATCCTCCGCGTGGTGCTGCATCTGCCAGATCGACGCTAAAGCTCATGACATCAACATCGGTGCGTATCGCGCCCCGCGGCTCCACACCCGACTCTTAGACATGCGCTGCTCGACAAGGAGCACCGCTGTTTTCAGGTTGGTAGCGGCGAGATGGTGGGAGCTAGCTGGGTGGCTTGCGAGCCCGCAACGTGCGATGGGGGAGGATGGACGAATCGTGATGACGTTTTGTGTTCGGGCTCGGGTGGTGGAGTTGGGGTTGGAGTTGGAGTGGTTCTTCAAATGTCCGCGGCGCCTTTTGTTGACGGCAGATCTCGCTGCGTTTTTGGACGTTTATCGTAAACGGCTTCTCACGCCGTTTTCATCGACTTTTCGTTCGATTCTGGGTTGTGCAGTGCACGAGTGAGAAATTGGAATGGCGAAGTATTGGGGTCTCAGGGGCGCGAAGCTGAGTACGCTCATCAGTGCTGTTTGTGGGCTTTGTTTTCTGTGAGTAGGCGCGAGTGAGGGCGGATTGGGGACGTGATTGCTAATGTTTTGTGTGTGGTAGATGTTTTGGCTATGCGCAGGGTGTGATGGGTGGGTTGTTGACTGTGGGTGCTTTTTTGGAGAGGTTTCCGCTGGTTGATACGGTGAATTATGATTCGGCATATCATGCAAAGGTCCAAGGTACGTCTGCTTACTGACTTCTGCGGTATCAAGAAAGGGATGAAGGAGGGGGGGGGAGGGAAGATCGATGGGATGGGAACTGATGTCTTGAATAGGTGCTGTGGTCGGTATGTGGAACATTGGCTGCCTTCTCTCTGCTATCCTTACCATATTCATCGGCGACTACCTCGGGCGCCGAAAGACGCTCATGCTCGGACTCGTCATATGGATGATCGGGGAGATCATCCAGTGCTCTTCGTTCAGCTTTGCACAGTTCATCGCTGGCCGCGCCATCGCCGGCTTCGGTAACAAATCCACAAGTCCTCCGCTCGACGCTGTCAACTAATTCTTGAAAACAGGCAATGGGTTCACAACGGCCACCGTCCCCGCCTACCAAGCCGAATGCGTAAAATCCCACCGCAAAGGCACAATCCTCATGATCAGCACAGGAGCCTTCATCGCGCTCGGTCTCGCCCTCTCCTACTGGCTCGTCTTTGGATTCGCATACGTAGCCAATGCCTCGGCCGCCTGGCGCGTCCCGATCGCCGTGCAAATCGTCTTCGCGCTGCTCGCGCTGCTCGCGCTTCTGGTCCTCCCCGAGTCTCCCCGCTGGCTCATCCTGACCGGCCGCGAGGAAGAGGCGCTCGACGTGCTGTCCGCGCTCAACGATGAGGCTCGCGATGGCCCGGAGATTAGAGACGAGTTCCTGCAGATCAAGGATGCGATTTTGGTCATGAGTCAGGGCAGCAGCTCGAGTATGCGGAGTAACAAGGAGAGGCGGAATATGCATCGCGTCGTGCTTGCATACTTTGTGCAAGTATTCCAGCAAATGAGCGGTATCAACCTCGCTCTGCAATACCTCACCATCATTTTGTACAACCAGATGTTGTTCTCGGGGTGGGTGGCTCGACTAGTGGGGGCGTGCGCGGCGACCGAGTACTTTCTCGCCTCCTTCATTGCTGTAGTTGGCATCGACCGGTTTTGGGGGCGACGCAGCTTGATGATGTTCGGAGCCGCAGGCATGTGTTTATGCATGGTATTGCTTACCGTGCTGCTGTTTTTGTGGCAGGTGCATGGGGTTCGGGGGACGAACATCGCGGCGACGGTGTTTCTGTTCGGCTTCTCGACGTTTTTTGCGATTGGGTGGCAGGGCATGGCGTGGCTTTACCAAGTCGAAGTCGTCCCGCTGCGTATCAGGGGTCCGGCAAATGCGCTTAGCACGAGTGCGAATTGGCTGTTTAACTCTGTGTAAGCTTCTTCCTGTCCTATTGAATACCTCCCCCCACCAGCATCGCAATTCAAACTAATACACTCGTCCAGCATCGTAATCATAACCCCGATCGCCTTCCACAACATAACCTACCGCACGTACATAATTTTCGCCTGCACCAACTTCGCCATCATTCCCCTAATCTACTTCTTCTACCCCGAAACCGCCTACCGCAGCCTCGAGGAAGTAGACGTACTATTTCATCTCGCCAACGAGGCGCCAGGAAACCCGTGGTTGAACGTGGTGTGGATTTCCAAGGAGGAGCCATTGTGGTTTGGACGGAAGGGCGATGTGCCGTTTGACTACGAGAGGAGCGAATGGCACAGGAGGTACGTGGGGATGGGAACAGGAAGCGGGACGACGTTGGGCGGGAAGAGTGAGGGCGGTGGGAGTGGAGCGAAAAGCAGTGGACAAGGGAACGGGAGTGGAGGGCGGATGTTTTCGAGTCCGGAGAGCGAGGGGACGCCTCCATCGTCTGGTACCAATACCGGCGTGTCGGAGAAACACCTCACGCAAACCCAAAGTCAACAGCACCAGAACTGGCCGAAGAAATCAGCCAGAGACACGGAAACCGTGGCGGCCATGGTACCCCGCATCCACCGCCTATCCTCCTACCACAGCACTACATCGACCCACTCCGCCCACTCAGACCCCAACTGGGCAGCCTCGAACCTCGCCCCGCAACCCCTCCGCCCCAGCAGCGCCCACACTACCAAAACAAACCACACTAGTACGACCCTACACTCCCCGACCCCGTCATTCAACCAGCCGCATCCAGGCCGGTACTCGCACTCGCACTCGCACTCGCAAGCCGCGTACTCGCCACCCTTCCCGTCATCACCAGTGCTCTACCCGGGCGAAGCAGAAGATGGGACGGGCATTGTACGCACGACGAGTGGGCGGAGTACGTATCTGCCTGATGGTGTCGATGGGGGATTCTTTGGAGGCCATGCGGAAAGCGAGGATGGAAGGGGTGGCGTCGCCGCGGTAGATGATAGAGAGGGAATGGGAGACGATGAGGACGAGTGGGAAAGGGAGGCTAGGCGTGTACTTGGGGCCAGTGGGAGAGAGAGGACAAGGAATGGGAGTAGTTTGGGGAGGGGGGTTGCGAGGGAGGCGGGGAGGGCTTATTGACGACGGATTCGGGCTGCGCTGTGCAGGGGAACGACGTTGGGGAACCGGGAATTTGGGTGGATTTGCGTTTGATAGATGGGAGGGATGGCTACTAACTTCGAGGGTGGCGTAATATAGGAAATGAATCTTGCGCGGCCCTGCTGCGATACGCGCATATTGATGTTTCGCGTAAAGATGCGCCTGTATGCGCGCGTCTGCCATTCGTTGTATTGCAGTGCAGTCTGTGGTTCGTGTAGGATAACGAGGTTCGCGAACTGGACGGTGGGTTTGAACGTCAAGAGGCAGCAGGTATGCAGTTGGAGAGCGCAAAGTCTTGACGTAACGTTTGGTTGCGGAGAATATATAGAACATTGTAATGGTGGTGCAGATGACGACCCCAAACGACCCCCGCTATGCTGGGGCAACGGTACCTGCAAAGATCAAACAACGCCGTGAAATGCTTTTGCCTCCCTATACAAGCTTGCTCACAAGATCTCGCCCGAAAGCCTACAAAGCATCCCACCCCTCCTCAAACATAGTCCTCTTCGGCCCGATCTCGCCTTCCTCAAAATTGTTAGGTTTATAGACCTGCATGGCGCCCGTGCCGAGCTTAACACTCTGCCCCATGATAATACATTCCGAAACGCCATCGATGGTATCGATCTTGCCCCTCGCAGCCGCTTCGAACAGATGATCTGGCGTCTTCTCGAAACTCGCTAGTTGCAGCACACTGTCACGAGTTTTCTGGAGCCCGAAACGGGTGATGCCGTAGACTTCGCCCTTGAAAGTCATCACGTCGGCGAGGAGCTGCATGTGCCGCGGATCGATGTCCATGTTGTCCATGACGGAGCCGATTTCGCGGACAATGGTTGCACGCGCTGCTTCGATGCCCAGCACGCTGCGGACTTCCATGACGTGGTTGGATGTCGTCTTTTCGAACACGACACCTGGCGTTGTCATGCAGTCTTTGAGACCGTAGCCCTCGACGGCAAGCTTGACCTCGTAATAGCCTTTCTTGTTGGGCGATGTGCTTTTGCTGATGACGGCGCGCTTGCAGTCGGGAAAGCCCTTGATGATGACGTCGGGAAGAAGATTTTTGACCTGGTGGATGCGCTCGAAATAATCCTTGGTGTTCTTGTTCGGCTTCGCAGAGGAGCTCTTCCTTGATGCAGAAGGGTCGGCCACTTCAACGCGAATCCTGGATCCCTGGATTGTGACCTTTGCGCCCGCTTTGCCCCACTTTAATGGTTTGTGTCTGTTGATCGCGGCGATGATCTCTTGGGGTGTGAGGTTTTCGATACAGAGCTTGTTGAGCTGTTCCGTGTTGATGCGCATCTCAATGTACGCACCATTGGGGTGCCAGACGTCCTCCAGATAGGAAACGATATCTTTGAGGTATGTCTTCTCCACGCGTGCTTTCACGTGCCGTGCTGCTTTCTCATCCCGGTCATTTGCAAGCTCGCATGAGATGATAGGAGTAGAAATGACGTTCGAAGCGTTGATGATTTCTTTGATACGGGGTACACCTTGGGTGATGGACATGCCGGCGACACCAGCAAAATGGAAGGTTTTGAGCGTCATCTGGGTACCCGGCTCGCCAATGGACTGCGCGCCTATCGCGCCAACGGCATGCCCCGGTTGTACTCGCGAGCGTTCGTACTTGCTCAAGCACAATTCGATGAAAGTCTCGAGGGCTACCGCTGAAATCTTCGCGATGCCATCCAAAAGACCGAATGAATCGGCATCATGCTCGGACCGTGGCATCCCAGTGTCAAGAGGCTCGGATACGCTAAGATGGGTCAGGGTGGCCTTCAGTTTCTCAGCTTTCAGCTTGACGTAGTCCTGCACCGTGTCAAGGAAGTCGCGGATTGATTCGAGATGATCGATGCTCATGTCGGACTTGTCCTTGCGATCGAGCAACGTGACACCGTCGAGCTTATATCGTTTGTATTTCTCGCGTTCGCCGTTCAGCCTCTCTTCGGTGTAATTTACGACTTCCGCGGGTGTTAAGCTAAAGTGCGCGTTGCTCCAGGTGGAGGTGACTGCATGGGAAAATGTGCGGTCGAAGTGCACAGGCTTGGCTTTGCCCTCCATATCGACGGGGTCCAAGTTGTCGTCTCCATACTGGATCTGGACCACGGTACCCGAAGAGTTCCGGACCGTACCATCGTATCCCGCAGAGAGATCCTCGAGCGACTTCATCAGCCGTCTACTCATATACCCGGTCTCGGCGGTCTTGACGGCTGTATCGACCAAGCCCTCGCGACCGCTCATAGCGTGAAAGATGAACTCGGTGGGTCTGAGACCGGAGAAGAAACTGTTGCTGACGAAGCCTTTGGATGCTGGCTGGCGAGCGGCCTTTGGGAAGTGGGGTAGCGTTCGGTGTTGGAAACCGTCTGCCACTCGCGCGCCCCCAATCATTTGCTGCCCGACGGAAGCCACCATCTGAGAGACGTTGATGTTAGAGCCCTTAGACCCGCATTTGGCCATGATCAGAGGGGCGTTCCACCTGCTGAGCTCATCAAAACAGATGTCACCGGCAGCTTGACGCACGCTAGACAGTATGCCACCGATTTTCACCTCCATGGTCTGCTCCTCGTTCATTCCAGGTGCTCGTTCCAGCCTGCCATCTTTAAAATTCTTGATGATCTCGTCACACTCGGCGTACGCCTTTTGAATCAGCACTTCCTTTCTTTCGTTGAGTTTACTTCCGGGGGTTACATCGTTGATGCCAAGAGAGAAGCCGTTGTCTGTAAGCCAGCGCGCCGAAAGCTTCGCCAACCTGTTCATAGCTTGCACGGCGTGATCGGGGCCAAAGTCACGCATGATGACGTAAAAGACGGAGTCCTTTTTGCCATCACCAACCGTGGCCTTGTCCATGACACCACACATGACCTCGGAATTCCGGATGACCAAGTAGGAGTCGTTCTCGTCTAGGTCTGGCGGACACTCCCTCCTCTTGAACTGTTTTGCCGCTGCCTCCAGATTGACCAACACTCTCGACTTCTTATTGGGCCTCATCAGGACGTTGAAAACCTGCTTCCCCGTCCACAGGGCTTGCGGCTTGAGGACCGTGGGTGGCGGAATCTCGACGGGAAAGGTCTCGCCTGTGTCAGGGTCGTAGGCGCCGTCCCCATTGAACATGAAGTTGCAGATTTGGCAGAAGGCGCTCCGATCGAAGAAGTTGTTTTTGCTGCTCAACAAAAAGGCGGCCGTGATGAAGTCCTGGATGGCGGCGATGATGGGGGTTCCATTCTTCGGGGTGGCTAAGTTGTACTTGACGCCCATCAATTCGGTGGCTTCGGTGCGTGCTTCCTCGGTTTGCGGAACGTGGAGGTTCATCTCGTCGCCATCGAAATCCGCATTGTATGGGTTGCAGACACACTCGTTTAGTCGGAACGTACGCCACGGTCGAACCTTGGCACGGTGGCTGAGAATACTAAGCTTGTGCAGCGATGGCTGACGGTTGAACAGAACAATGTCGCCGTCCTCAAGATGACGCTCGACAATGTCTCCGATCTGTAGCCTCCCTGCTGTGTCCATCAGCTTGGTACCCACACCTTTTTTGATAAGAGCCAGAAGCGAGGTCATGTATCCACCATTCTTCTTTATAATTGC
The DNA here is from genome assembly GCA_010405425.1 of Lentithecium fluviatile CBS 122367. Lineage (NCBI taxonomy): Eukaryota > Fungi > Ascomycota > Dothideomycetes > Pleosporales > Lentitheciaceae > Lentithecium > Lentithecium fluviatile. The sequence goes on from MU005585.1 coordinate 888,569, forward strand.
GTTTGCACCGGGGTACTTGAAAGGGCCATTGCTGACGAGTTTTTTCAACTTGCCGATGTTGTATTTGTTGACTTTCTCGGGGTATGTGAGGTTCTTCGCAACCCGCTCCGGTACCGCCACCTCTTCGATGCTGAGATTGGGATCAGGCCCGATGACGGTCCGGCCCGAGAAGTCGACACGCTTTCCCGAGAGATTCTGTCGAAAGCGTCCGCCTTTGCCCTTCAGCCTCTGACAGAAGCCGCGCATCGTCTTCTGGAGGCCCTGCTGCTTCAGGCCCGGCACGTCGCTGTTGATGTACATGGCGATCTGGAGCTGCAGGAAGTCCCACTGTTCCATGAGAACTTGCAGAGGGAAGCCTCGGGCGAGGCCGGCGCGGATGATGCTGCTGATCTGGCAGATGTCGCCAATCTTGTTCGTGATGTCGTCCTCGGTGGCGCCGGCGTCCTGCATGACCGACGGACGGATGGCCACAGGCGGGACAGGCACGTACTGCCATATCAGCATCTCAGGCCGGGCGTCCTCGGGAATCATGGCCAGCAGCTCGCAGTCCTCGGGCGAGATCTTCTTGAAGAGATTCAGGGTGCGCAGGGGGTGCATGTCGTCCACGGCCTTCTTCATGTGCTTCTCCACCTCGGGGACCGTGGCCCTGACCGTCTCGAATGACTGGTCGAACTCGACCTTGCCGGCGGGCGCAACCTTGTTCCTGGCGGTCGATCTATTGAACCTATCGTAGCGGTTGTGGATCACCTTCAGCGGATGGCCGGGCACCTTGCGGACCGTGCCGTTTAGAGCGCCGCAGTAGCAGCACGTCTTCTTCTTGCGGCAGGACTCGAGCACGCGCTTGGAGATGGCAGTGCGCTGCAGATTGTCCATGCCGGGGCGCCGCATGCTGCGCAGGAACCGCCGGCGCTCGCCCTCCTCCAGCAGGACTCGTGAGCAGTCCTTGCAGATGCAGTTCAGCACCTCGATGATGTGCTTCAGGTAGCCGACGTGGAAGGCGGGCAGGGCGAGTTTGATGTGGCCGAAGTGGCCGTTGCACCGGTTGATGTCCTCGCCGCAGGTCGCGCACTTTGCGCCCTTTGCCGAAACGCCCATGTGCCGGTCGAGCGGGCCATGCTCGGTGACCCTGCGCGAGTTGTCGGGGTTGAGGACGGGGTCGTAGACATTGCGGTCCGACACTTCGAGGACGGCCTGGTTGACAATGTCCTGGTTTGAGCTGCGCGCACTTAGTCGTGTGATCTTCTGGTCTGCTGCGCCGGGAGCCTACTATATGCCGAACTGGATGTGCTTGATGCGCGCGGGAATCGTGTCCACCACCTGCTGCTTTGCGTGACTGTGCATCACGGCCGTCGCCGTCTCCACCGCGGTCGCCATCGCGCAGCGTTTACTTGGCGCCTGCCGAGTCTCCGCCGGTTCGTGTAAGCTACCGACCGAAGAGGAGAAGGACAGGTGGTCCCATGCTGTGCCGGTGAGTCACGCGTCAGAGCAATTCCCCGTCCAGAGGTCTTGCCCGTCGTCAAAGTCGCGCCTGCAGAGTTTAGAAGCGCGGTGGGGTACGCCAAGACCGCGGCGCGCTAAGGCACGGCGATAAGATAAAGGGCGCCGCACGGACATGACATGGGACATGGGACATGGGACACGACCAGGCAGCTGTGCGAGTGGTCCGTGGTGAGTGGGCGGCCGCACCTTCTGCTTCCCCCCCATCACCCATACAAGAGCTCCTGCCTGCCCGCTCCCTCGCACCGCCGACTCGCAGCTCCGCTCGCTCTCTCTGTGCGTCCACGGGTCCTCACATGCCACAATCCCCCTTATTCGGGCCTCAACACTCCCACCCCCCAGCCAACCACGGTTCGCGGTTCGCTCGTTCCCCCGCCGCAGCTCCGACCCCCGCCCTGCCAGCCTAGGATCGTTTCACCTGGTCATTCGTCCCCCGGTGGCCAGACGCGCACACCTCACCGCACCGCCCTCACTGAAGCGTTAACAACATGTCCCCCGAAGGTAAGAGAGCCTCTCGCGAGCCGCCTGTCGGGCCTGCTGACGCCGCCTCCGCAGCTACCATCGAGGTCGTCCTGCGCTCGTCCGACGCCCGCGACAGCTACCACGAGCGCCGCTTCACCCTCGGTCCCAACATGAAGATGCCCATCGGCCGTGCATCCAAGAACCTGTCGAAGCAGGAGCTCATGGAGGCCGAGAGCAACGCGTATATCGACAACCCCGTCGTCTCTCGCAACCATGCCGTCCTCTCGGCCGACCACGCGCCGCTCACGCCCAGCGTGTACATCATCGGGGACAAGAAATCCATGCACGGCACCACGGTCAACGGCACCAAGCTTGAGCCTGAGACGCCGTTGAAGCTGAGCAACGGGGACGTGCTGCAGTTCGGCCAGGACGTGACGCGGAACGAGAGTATGTCCCGCTCTTTACTATCACGAGGCCGCAAGGCTGACAAGTACGCCGCAGGCTTCTACGTCGCCCCCAAGTTCATATTCGAATCCTCGGTGCCGGACGCCTTCCCCCGCGGCTTCAGTGTCCCGGATGGAGAGTCGTCCGACGAAGAAGAAGTCGACGCCGACGAGGCGGACGGCACGCATGCTGAGCCGCCCTCCCGTTACGGCACCCAGAACAACCCCGTGAACATTGACGATTTCGAAGACGCACCGCCCGCAGACCTACCCGAGGCCACGGAGATCACGATCCCCGAAGTTATTGAGATCGAGGATGAGGACGAGCTGGCCGTACGCCCCGAGCCGACTGCGGTGAGCGCCGGGACGGAGGAGCGTGTCGCTTCTTTCTCGGTGGAGGAACGCGTGGAGTCCGAGGAAGCCTTCAATGACCAGGAAGAGCGGCCTCCTGCTCGTTTTGCCGTCATCGACGAGGCGTCTTCGGACGAGGGCGAAGACCAGTCCGTCTACCCAAGCGACGGCGAGGATTCGTTGAACGAGAGCAGCATCATGAGCCAGGCCGGTGACGAGAGCGACTCGGATGCCGAGGCCCCTTCATATATAGAGGCGTCCGACGATAACGACGAGCAACTCGACGGTGATGAGAACGGAGACGAGGACGACGACGACGACGACGAGAACGAGAACAAAGCCCAGAACGAAACCCAGAACGGAGGCGAGGACGTCGACGCCGGCCGCCGTATGAGAATGATGGCTATGCTCAACCACGAAAACGCACACGCCGCCCTTCCAGACTCTCCGGTGGCGCCTCGTCCGTCTGCACCCATCGCAGTCCCCCATCTCATCAACTCTTCCGCCGCGCCGTCTGCCGGCCGCGCCGAGCTTCAAACCATTTTCAGCACAAGTGCGCAGTCGGCTTCAAATTCGCTGAGGGCACCTGAGCCGGCGATGCAGGCCCTGGACCCATACATGAATCCTCTCGGCATGTTCGAGGACTCGTTCGGCACCCACATGTTTGGACACATGGACACTCCTCTCCCTCCTCGGCCAGCTGCCCCCAGGCCAGGACCATGGAGCACATCCCCGTACCCTAATCCGTTTGCTCGCGAGGCGCACAATCCAAGGCTGTTCGCAGAAGACTTTCCTACAAACACCCTGTTCATGCAATCCAACACAGAATTCTCCTCTGACATGTTCCGCTACCAAGATCCGACTGGGAGCGAGACTTTCGACACCAAAGCGTCATCACACCAGACCCAAGCGCTTGTAGAGAATCCCTGGACTAATCCCAAACCATCACCCGCGGACGAAGCTCCAATTCCCACGCCGGCAGCAGCGATTGGCGTACGTACTCCTCCACCAGCACCATTCCCTGAGATGTCATCACCACCCCAGCCCCGGCGCACCGGGGTCTCTATTCCGGAGATTGTAGACTCCCCACAGCGCCCTCCGACTCCGGCTTCGGTCACAGGAAGCCTGAAGCGCAAAGCGGATGTGTTCGAAGAGGATAACTTGGATTCGCCTTCCGAGGCTACGACGTCCCCCGCTGCTGAGCCCCGAGCAGAGCCAGCGCCCACATCTTCAACCACGTCAATGAACATTGCGGCCGCCCCAACCCCGGCCCGCCCCATCAAGAAACTTCGAAGCCGCTTGGGAAGTGCGGCAAAGAGCATGGCAGCGTATATCCTTCCTGGCACTGCGCTTACCCTTGCTCTCATTACTCAGCTTCCCGATTCCTTCTACGAAAATTAAGTCCGCCTCTGCATGTGTCTGGTGGGTTATTCACTTACCAAACACGCTATGTCTGTCCCGGTCACCTTTGTTATCTCCGGCGCCCGGTTCTTCTTCGCGTCTTTCGCAATATTGGTAGTCGGGTTGGCGCTCGTGGGTGGTACGGATCTTCAAGGGACATTCGGCTCGTGGCCGTCTAGTTTGGACGACACACGCTCGTGACCATGTGTAAGGCGCTCATTTGGGACGATTGATATGAAAGATCATGATCATGCATTGGTAGCTCTTGGTTTCATTGGCGTCTGTTGATGCCTTTCGGCCCCTACATTTATTCCCCCCTCTCTCACGTCATAATACAATGAGTTACTCAAATATCTGTGCCCCAGTGACAATCCCTAACTTCTTCAGAACCGAACTTCGCAGGGAAAATGCTGACCGTTCCAGAGCCCAGCAGGGAAAGAGCGAGAGCAACAGCACTGCAGTGTTCCGAGGTTCGCGTGCACGCCCAGGTGGTACGTCGCGCCCTCCAAGTTGGGACATACGCCGGCCATCACGGTTTTCATTCGCCCAACCCTAATTTTCTCTTCCCTTCCGAGACAGCCTCGCTTGTGGCCTTTCCAGCCCACGCCACAGTAGTATCTTACGCTTCTTGCAGGACGGCAAAGCGTCACCTCATTCGCCTGGGAGCGGATGGGCAGGCATGATGCCGTCCAAGTAAGCCTGTGGGTGACGTTCTACTTCCAAGGCACGTTGTCGCTGGTGCCATGCCCTCGATAATTGACCAGGTTCCTGATTATCACGCAGGTCACGCGCCACCTCTTCAGAGCACTCGCTTCCCGTTGCCTCCTTCTCCATGTCCTTCGACACTGTGCTACCATTTCGGGACCAGGAGCTCGTCTCTTGGGCGTCACTCGTGGCCATGCTCCCAATCAATCATCACTCGCGATCAAAGACTGTTGAACGGCATCGGCGCTCAGGTCATGGTATCGTGTTCGAAGGCATGATATTGTGGCCGTGGAACTGGTCGTGGAACGAAAAACGCTGTACCTGAATCACCCATCGGACCCCGTCGCTTGGACGGCTCCGGGTTCCAGCTCTACTCTCCTTTGTTTCCTACAACTTACATCCATACGCTAGTACCATGCTACGAGCAGGATCCTGGTGCTCCCAAGGACCCGCACAACTGGCACTCTGCAACTCAGCTGGCCACCACGGCATTTGGGCCTATCAGGACCTGGTGCTAAAGAAGCGGTCAAAGGCACGGAGCGACAGTCCACTGGGTATCGCACATTTCCTGGTACTCGGAATCGCGGCTCTTGATACAACCTGCCACGCAATTGACGTCGGGGCATTGCATGCCTCTGCCTCGGCCCCTGCAAGGCTTGACTAGGAAAATATTATGTGACTGACGGCTACGTCGTACTCGCTTGAATATGTCAACACAGGGCTCATTGCCATGAGTTCAGATGCTTCCAGCTGGAAGTGGAAGCCTTTCTGCACGCGCTCGAAAAAGACATCCTCGCCAGATCACAAGCATCAGACCCTTCGAAAAACCACAGCCAATAGCTTCAAGCTCCTGCGTCGGGCTCTAATGCAGTTGCACTGTTTCAGACCGTAGGCTGCATATACTGGCGGGTACAGCAGGACGCACAGGGTCAGAAATTCATGCTGGCACGTTCGTGGAACGGTATGAAAGTTTATCACCCAATGCTTCAAGCCAGTTTTGTGAAGCGCACCGATCATCGATCCAAAAGGCTCAGCATTCGTCTTCATTTGCCATGAAAAGGAGTCGGTTAGCCGAATGCGGCTTGAAGCACACACACTACTACGCTCAGACGTCTCGGTCTTCGCTGCCGATCAGCCGTATATGCACACGATAATTTCAAGGATGGCGTTACGATCGGGTCTTCTATTCATACGAGGCATCGTCCACTGTCTCGTACTCAATGCTCGGAACCCAACGGACCTGCATCACTTCACCCTTAACTCCCTTCGCTTTACGTATAACATTTAAAGCTCCCAGGACCCGCCTTTTGAAAGTCGTAGCGCCATTCCCGACTTCATACGCATTCGACATAACTGGGGGTTGTCAACGCCAACGTACACCGCAACCACACGCAGCCGCTTCTATCCTCCAATCACGCAAGGATGCCATACTACCAAACCAGCGCTGGGTCTACTTCTGGTTCGAGTTCACCTACGACCCCGCAGCTTGGTCCCCCCAGCTGTTTCCATAGCCATCAATTCGATGGTAAACTCCAGACTTGTCGTTACTGTGGGGGTCACCCGTAAGTACAACTTCTTGAAGCCTCACACCGATCCAAATCTTCCAAACTCTTACGCTTTTACCAACAAACAAAAGAGATACAAGAAGACTCATGACTCTAATATAAGCGTAGATCTAACGGACGGAAACCACCATGCTCACCATGCAATGGGAAAGGCTCAGTGGTCGTGGGTTGCCTACCCTGCGCTGAGTATTTTCAGAAGGTGAGAGGCGTGAATTAGCAAGCCTCAGCACACTGAAATCGGGCCCTCGAGCTATCGAACTGAGCGCTACACACTCGTGGCCAGCCACCCCCTTGGAGTACCTGCACGGTGCCCACACTTCTCGTTGCAGCTTTATTCCCAACGGTCTCGTTCTCCTATATCAATCATTGCGATATAACTACCTTCAATATTTGGTACATGTATCCAGCACCAGAGTATCTGGTCGCTCTTTGTGGATGATCGGTCACCCTTCAAACTCTACTTTCTCACTTCGACACTCTCGTTCAAGATCTTGTCAGAACATCAATATGTATGCTATCGGGTACCTCTGTGGATGACGAATATAACGACCTTGGATACTGAAGAATCTCTCGAATCCTTTCGCACTACCTTGCAAGCGAGCTGCCCCTCGAGGGCGGTCATGACGTGTGCTGTGCTTGCAGAATAATGAGGTCCTTGCTGTAAGGCCGTTGCTCGCACTTGCGTTAGCATCGTTAAACTCACTGACATGTCCATGTGCTATCACTTGACGCAATCTCACCGTTCCACAACCCTTCCTCGCCCAATGCGGTAAACTGTGCGGACGCCGCTTCATCGTACAACAAAGATAAGATGAGCGAGGTGTCGCGGCACCAGGGTTCCGTCCGATTCGTTTCCTCGGATCTAATAGCTTCGCCCGTATCTTTGGTACCACGATCCGTTGCACGTTGTCGTAATAGGAACAGGTAAGTTCCATGGTCTTGGTGTGCTGTGGTTAACCTGGTGGAGTAATAAATAGATGCTGATTCTCAGCAAATTCGGTTGTCCGTGCGAATGGACTCGACCGGCTGCATCACCATGTGCAAGTCATTCGAAGCTGTGCCTTGAATAGGATAACGCTCAGAATTACACGGAAAGTAGAAAGTCACTTGGTTACTCACGACTCTGCTATTTGCCATGAAGTCAAGGAAATGCGTTCAAGAATCGCTGCGTCAAGTACTCTAAGAGATACAAGGCTGACGCGGTGCACGTACAGTCAGCCACGAGCGCGTCCTCGACCGTGCAATGTCCCTTCAACCCCTTTTCTGACGGAAGCGCAAACTCATGAATTCTTTGCTCTTTGTAGTAGAATGCCTCAGCGGGCATTTGATTCCTACTCTAGTTCTCGACGTTGGAATCCCTATCGTTTCGTCTTATCGATATGGTGGCCTGTTGGGCGATACAAGGCTCAACACAACTACGTCATGCTGCAGCAGTCACGTTATGCTCTTCACCAGAAGACTTGACCATCAGAACTGGATATCTCCGTATTGCATTGCCGTTTCGATATTGGCATATGCACTTTCTCCTAAGCGAGGTTACGCTCCCGTATCATCTAGGGAGGGGATTAAATTGCTTTACAGGCGTTACACCGTGCGTAAGGTGTAGTGAGGAGTGTCAGCAGATATATGAAGTAATGGACACACCGCTCTCAACACTTCGTCAACGATGGGTGCGTTATGTACACGGAGGGCTGAGAGACACCGTCATCACGTCCCTATTCGGACAGTGCATCCGATCCGGCTAGCGCGAATAGGCTTCCCAATCCAAAACTCAAGGCTTCAGCTAAGTATTCAATCCACGTTCCATCGCGCACGAAGTCATCGCACATTAAATGGCATAAACAATTTCTTCTGTTTCAACGTTTGGCTTTCATCTCATCAGAACGCTCTAATCTGCTGGGATCCAAGGACCGGCACACCCTATGAAGAGGTGTAGGATAGGCACTGTGACAAGCACTGCGTGGCTTCGAAAGCTGCAAAAGTACAGAGTACTTTTCGTCAGAAACAGCTTCTTTCGTGCGTTCTTTGCTCCAGAAATGTTGCCAACGCTGCAATTTCTACGCGCATAGAGACGCTTTGGGCCATTCGCGCTCGGTTGGGACTCAGTGCCACGTTGAAATACGAACAACGGTTCAATGCGAGTCAATCTTACATCCTTCATCGTCTGCGCGTCTCTTTATGCTGCTCGCAGTTGCACCTTCTTTCTACATCGTCGTCTTAACGCTCGAGACTGTCTTCTCAGTGCACGCTATGTAGAATTCCGAATGTCTTAACCCCACCTCCCCACCTCCGCCGGATCACTTCGGCCCATCTTCGATCGGCACCCCCGCTACCTTCTTCAAGGTCCGCCATGCGGCGGTTAATATGTACGCGGTCCGAGCGAACGGTCGACGACTTCTGCCGAAACGCAATTCTGGGGTAGTATTGGTGGGGCTCGTAGGGCTGCGCACCATCCGCTACGTGTGGAGATGCACCGGCAATCTATCAGGCGAGAAATGCCGGGGTGTCAATGCAGACGAACGGTTACGAGCTAGGGTCTGAATGGTTCAAAGGCGGGCTTGGCCCTCGTGGTTTTTGCGACGATGTTACTTCGCTTTTGAAGACTTGAATTTTGGAAAAGTTGAAAACATGGCTCCAGGACATTTGGTGCACAGGTGAGTGCATGTGATGGGCGCAATGATGAATGCGCAGCATGCTGATGAGTTTATGATATAGTCACGCGCACGAGGAAGACCTACCCGGCACCGTCAATCTCCAAGCCGCAGGTCAGTAACAGGCCAGGCCTGTGCTTCTGGGACAAGTTTAACAGAAATGGTAGAGGGTGATGATACGGCATATGGACAAGCTTTATATCCGGTCCCCGCGGAGGACCCAAACGATCCGCTGCAGGTGCGCCACTTCGTCGAAAACAACACACCATATGCTGACCTTTGTAGTGGTCAAACACCAAGAAGAGTTTGATCTTACTGGTCTGCTCGCTGTACTCATTCCTGGGGAATTGCGCCCTTCTCGGCCCGTCTGTTTACATCGGTCTCTATTCTGAAGAGTTTGGTATTTCGCCTACGAAAGCTTCCGATCTGGTTTCGTATCCAAATCTTGCATTTGGCTTTGGTAAGAGACTCTGGATTCGCGTTGATGATGCTGGACTAATGTCTTCGAGGCTCTTTGATTCTCGTGCCTCTTTACCTGAAGATTGGTCGCCGCCCGGTCATGCTTGGTTCTATGGTATTTGTACGTCAACGGTGTTGAACATGTTCAATTGATGAGAACTGACACTCCATATCTTAGTTTTGTGCGGGCTTGATCGGCGCATCGCAGGCTACTTCTTTTGGGGGCCTGATGGCAGCCCGCATCATCCACGGCTTCGGATCAGGAGTCTGCGAGGCTTTGCCAGTCCAACTCGTGAACGACATCTTCTTCCTCCACGAGCGTGGCCTCCGCATCGGCTACTACACAAGTCAGTCCTCGTCACAACTTCAAGCGAATGAATTCTGACCGATGACGCAGTTGCGCTCTGCTTTGGCTCGACCGGCCCCCTGTATGCAGGCTACATGCTCGCCGGCGGATACTCATGGCAACTCTTCTTCTACGTCGTCTTCGCCTTCGCTGTAGCCCTCCTAATCCTCGCATTCTTCGTCGTCGAGGAAACTTCCTACAAGCGCGCCGACGTCCTATCCTCGTCGCCATCGCCACTAGAATCAGATAAGGGCCTTGACGCCTCTCACACTGAGATTGCCTCCGTCATCCCGCCTAGGAAGTCCTTTGCTCAAACGCTGAAACTATGGAGTGGTATCGACAGCGATCAGGAATTCTGGATCATGATCCCACGCAGCTTCACATACTTCCTCGTCCCGCAAGTGCTCTGGGTCGTCACATCCTTCGGTATATACATCGGTCTCGGCGCGCTTGCATTCAACTACACCTTCCCGCTCAAGGTCACCGCCCCGCCGTACAACTGGAGTGTCACTAATAGCGGCCTCATCACCATTGCGACATTTCTCGGCTTCCTTCTGGCCATGCCTTTCCTCTCTTCGTCAGACCGCCTCGCCGCCCATTTGACCCGCAAAAACAACGGCATTCGCGAAGCCGAAATGCGGCTTGGCGTTATGCTTCCTGCCATGCTCATCGCCCCCGCCGGCATCATCCTCTACGGCTTCGCTGCCGAAAACAATCTACACTGGATCGCGTACTTCTTCGGCGTAGGCATGGACCAATTCGGCGCCCTCTTCTACTTCTCCTTCACGCTCGCATACGCTGTCGACAGCTACAATGCCAACACGTCCGAGATGCTGATCGCGATGAATCTAGGGAAGCAGGCTATCTCCTTTGGAATGGGAATTTATCTGCTGGATTGGATTTTGGAAAGAGGATTTGCGGTGACGATCAGTGGAATCTTTGCGGCGCTGTTGCTGGCGAATAATTTGATGTTGTTGGTTTTTATGGTTTGGGGGAAGAAGATTCGGATATTTATGCGGGGCACGTGGTTGGCGAGGTTGCATAAGAGTACCATTAAGAGTGTTGAGGTTGCGTAAGGGGGAGTGCGGGTGAAAAAGTGCGGGTAGGCGAGGGGGGATGGGGATGGGAGGTATGGTTTTGCCTCTTTTGAAATGGAAGTCTTCGATGGTTCTATATCTGTTACATGTTCTATGAAGACAAAAGCTGGAATCGCTCGCGCGCTGAGGGCTTATACGCCTTATTATGTTCCGCACAAGAAAATAGAAGACTGCCGTCTTGCAGCAGAACCGATGTACGCAGTAAGCACTCCACCAGTGTACCACACAGTCTCACCCCTTGAATATCTTACATGCCCTCACCTCTTCCTACCCAGAACATGCCACCCGTCTAAAAATGCGCGCCCCTGCCACAAATGGGGCCAAATGCATCCTCCGTCCAATTTTTCCACAATCGTCCCGCACCCGGAATATTGCACGTTTTCAAACGCCAGGGCCAAATATCCCGGAATATACTGGTGAGGATCAACTGCAGCAACTAAACCCTCGGAGTAATGCGCATCATCGCCTGTGCCCCCGTGAACATGAAGATACACATGGCAGGTCGCAGGACGTAGTCGTAACGAGTGTTGTTTTGAGCTTCAGGAAGGTTTCCATGGCGTCGGGAATCAAGCCTCCCATGGCCGCGGTGAAGAACTGCAGGTCGGGAGCATACGTGGATTGCAGTCCCGCCACCCACGCAGTCGGAAACGCGCCACCGGAATACCCCATACATGGCCTTCCGGACTGCGCGCCCGGCCGTCGGCGGCATCCGTTGCACCGCGCGAATCGAGTCCAGCACTGCATGTCCAGCCATGTGGCCCGCGCCGAAGACGGCATACAGCCCCTCGAAATCGGGCAGATTGACCAGCCACCCCCGGCCCAGGAGCGCCTTCACCGGATCAGCGAGACCATACTAGTCTAACATATCCTGGGAATAGATCCGGTGGCTGGGGCCGAGGTCGATATCGACCGCGCTGTAGTGGTCTTGGTATGAGACCAGCGAGAGTGGAGTTGTTAGATTCGAGGGCACGAGAAGAGTGGTGATGGCGTAGGTGGGCTGTGAGGTGCTGTCTGTGGTGCGAAAGAGAACGTTGTAGATTGTTACGTCGTCGTCGATATAGGAGTCGCGGCGAGCGAGGCGGCATTTGATTATGCCGCCAGTGCCGTATGTGTTTAGGCTTGTGTTTGATGGGAGATTGTAGAAAATCGTCTTCGCTTGGCAGGAGGCGTCTTCGCTTGGCAGGAGGAGGGGCTTTGAGAACTCCTCGGAGCATATTACTCTCCTGCCTGCGGAGGTGTTGAGGGGAAGTGCTCGGACTATGCCCGCTAGAAGGGGAAGGAGACTGGTATAGGAATGCATGGTTGGACTTGGACTTTGAGGCGGAAAGGTGAAGAATTAGGGATTCCGAAGGATGCTGGAATGGCTGATAAAGAATCCTGTAGTGACAGATGGTGGAGAATATTTTGCTTGTTGAATTGATGGGGTATGAGAAGGGAGTTGAGAAAAGAAACAATCCATTATGTATACAGCTCATGATTCTGCTCGACCGCATTTCTATAATTACTGTGCGCAACTCAATATCACCGTTGGGGTACGTCCCTATCGAACCGAGGTGTCATTGCCGGAGGCTGACGGGTGGTGTTGTCAGTCCTATGATCCTGCGTCAGCCAACCCCCCAATCCCTACCGTTGCCGACTACCGAGATTTATTTCGAGACGACACGATAGGCTCTTCCACTGAATGAATAACCATTTACATCTCTCGCACTGCCTTGTAGGGGTCGCAGAGTCGCGCTGAAGCACAGAGGGAGCTGGGAGGTCGCGGCTATTCTGGTGCTGTTCGCCAATCAGAATTGATGTATTTTGGTACCAGCCACAGGTTGTGGCGCCGATCAGTATATTCGCCCTCAGATGTAAATTGATGCTTGCAGCTGCATGGGCGGTGGAATACAATGGCCTGGGACACCTGTGGATACGGTTTCTCTGGAGTGCTGCCCAGTACGGTATCTCACACTGCGATTATCGCTCGGCATTGCACACACCTCGGCTACATTAGAGATGACCTAATGTGAGACCCTCAAGAAGTCTTTAGATGATGATGTACGCACACAAACTCGCATGGAAGTTTGATTCGGTAGCGCCCGCTAGAAGGACCGATCAATGGCCGGAAACGTAGAAACGCAGGCGATCTCTGACGACGCACCTCTCCTACACTTCTGATTACCCATCTCCCCGCAGTTGCACGAAGAACGGTTCCCCTTATTTCATGTGAACGTCCAGCCGAGCACTACCCCCCAAACAAACTACTCTTATTGCAAACGTGTTGATGCCGTGGCTTCGGAATGGGTCCCAAAGCTCTCAACATCGGCTTTCAATAGCATGTCTACACGTCATCATAGGATCTACAGGCGAAGGGATCCACGTGTAGAGAATTGAGTATAAAGAGATTGAGATATTTCGTCCCTTCGGTCGCTCATCCACTTCAAGAGCTGAACAGAGTCCCATTTCGAGCCAATACACTTTTGAAAAAGCCCGCATTTAGTACGTCGATGCTCCTCATTTTACCATCACCAAATGAATCTGACATCCCTCATAACCAAGCCGCCGACATGCGCAGCACATTCATCTCCATCCTCACCGTCATCGGCCTCGCGCTGGCCGTGGCCGTACCCGACCTACCTATGACCGGTAACGACGAGTTCGACTCTTGCGACAACTTAGGCGACATTTGCAACGGCCAGGACAATCAGGTCTGTGACCCAGACACTCATACGCTTCAGATTTGCCACCGGTTTTCTGACGGAAACTGCTGGATTCACGACTATTACAACGGCTGCTAGACAGGTGTGGATGGGCGGTTGCCTTAAAAACGCAGGTGAAGATGTGTGATTGGGGTGAAGCTCCTGTGTGTTTGCTAGGTGAACGGATAATGCAATTTAATATAATCATGGAGAGCATTGAACGCGTGCAGTGAACTATTCGGTGCCTCAGTGCCATTTCTGCTTCTGAAAACCTTACGATCGCACAAATCTCCCCACCAAATCATGAACAACTCATCATGGCCAGCTCACCACCGCCCACCGAACCCGATAGTCCGAGGCCGCTGAGTGTCACCGCAGTCATCAATCACAAGCCCACCTCGCCCACCTCACCGCCGTCCCCCGCCCCGGAAAGCACGTCATCGAGCCCCAGCACAGTCATCCACGACCCACCTGGCTCAATTCACATCTTTGGTATCTTTGGCCCCCGCGACACTAGCTCTTTATCTTTTCGCTATTGGAGCTACATTTACCGCTGCGATACTCCGTCGAGCCACGTTGACGCGGTCTCAATCACCCAGACCCCGCTTTTCCGGTTCATGAAGCGGGTCCTCAATGACAGCGGGAAGGAGTGCATGGATTACCGGGAATGGCGGGGTCTTGTGGCGGATCTGATCTTGGCTGGTAAAGGATATAGGAGATACATTACTTGGAGGAATGTTTTGTTGAAGAGGATAGAGTGGATTGAAGCATTTGGATGGCCGATTGTTAGGGTACATGCATTGAAGGGGGAGAGTGAAGATGCTGCAGCTGAGGGCAATGTGGGCGTGACAGATCTGGAAGGATGCGAGGAGTCAATGAAAATAGGCGACTGATGCCACTCTAATATTTACTTCCAACACCGCACCTCTCTCTGCTCTATAAAATGATATTTCAAATGTTTCAAAAAGCACACAAATCGATTAAGCATTCTGCTAGCAGAATCTTCAGCAAGAGCAACAACACCAGTGGCAACGAAAAAACACGGCGCCGTCTTCGTAAAGAACAAAAGCTGCCAGCTCCTCTTCCCTCCGCTCTAGCTCCTCCTAAACCCACACCGGATCTACTGCCTAACCCCACCGAGTCAGCACACCCACCCACACCAAGAGAAATACCCGAAAGTCCAACCCAATCCTTCCACACAGCTACCCCACCAACCACCCGTCGTCCCCACAAACACGGCGCCTTCCACAACCTCCGCCTCGGACAATGGGAATACCAGCTCTGTAAATGCGCAAACCCGGAATCGCATGGTGATGCATGGGAAGCCGACATTGGAGCCACTTTTCGCGACAAATCTGGTGCGTTCATCACTTGGATGGAGCTTTGTGAACGGGTACTTCAGTGGGCAGGGAAGGAGTCAGTTACGAGACAGGAGTACATTCAGTGTTTGCCGCATGTGTTGGAGCGAGGTGCAGCGGATAAGGAACTGAAAGAGGAACATCAGGCAGATCTGGTGGTTGCCCTGGGTGGGACGATATGCGTTGATGGGAGGGCGAGGTGGTATAACGCACAAGCGCGGAGAAAGGCAGATTTTGAGAGAGGAAGTCAACAGATTTCTTGGAGGTCAATCTTATGACTGAGTTACTTAGCTGTCAATAATCGATTACTGCGGCGCTGATGGCGCATCGCATTATTTATACAGCTGATAGAATGTGTAATATTTACAAAGTCAACAAAGAATATTTAATGAATTGTAGGCTGAGAGTTGTCAAAAAGATAATGCGAGTCGAATTCCATGTTTCATCCAAACACGTCAAGTCCTTCGCAACTGTGCGATCAAACTTCGCGCTCTATCAGGCAAGGCCACGAACAGTGCTACGTTTCCTCCTGACGGGGGACACACAATTACACCCTAATTTTAATACATACTCCTGCTCCTAAGACTTATTAATACAGAGCCCCCCCCCTACCTGCTTACAGTTATAAGCCTAGTCTAATTCGCCTTACTCCCTACTAATTGACTTACTGAGCTATGTTAAAGGCCAGCGCTGCTATTGTCCTTAAAGGCCCTTGTAACTAGGATCTCTAGATCTACAAGGTGCAGAGACTCGCAGAAGCAGCTAACGTCTAGGAATATATTAACCTAAGCCTTGTATCTATCCTAGACCTTTATAAGCCTAAGCGTTCTGCTTAGCCTAAGCCTGCTATTAATACTAATAAATTACTAGCTACTAAGCTAACTTAGGCTTAGTATAACAGGGACCTAAGCCTATATTATATAGAGCTTAAGGAATATAGAAGAATAAAGGATAAGCTTAGCTAAATTAAAGCTTACGTTACTAACATAATAGCCTAGAATCTTATCTATTAGATTAAAGATAAGCCTATCCTTTATAAGTAGCTTAGGGCTCTATAAGCCTTACTAGCACTATTTTAAGCGGATTATAAGTATTAGGTCTAGAAAGCCTATAACTTAGCTAAATTACTTTATACTCGCAGAGAGAACTTTAAAGACTAGGCTATAGTATTCTTATTAGTATATAATTAAGCTAGAGACCTTAATTTGCTAGAGGTATTAGGCTATTACCTATATAAGAACCTAATCTATATAATTAAGTAAATTAACTTAGGCTACGCAGTAATAATAAGCATTAAAGTATTTAATACTAAGTCTAGCTTAGTTAGCCTAGATAGTAGTACTATTAAACCTACGCTTTCTAAATTACTATTAAGCTATCTACGTTACTATTAAATAACGTACTTAGTAAAACCTAGTATATATACTAGGGTCTTTATAGCTACTCTAAATTAAGAAGAATCTCTATATAAGAGAAAAAGATCTTAAGAGGATAGTAAGCCTAGAAAGCCCTATCTCTATAGGGATTATTACTTCTAGGGACAGTGCCTATACATTAATAAGTCCTAGTAAAGAAGCAAATTTATTAAAGACTCTAAAAAGGCTAAGAAGGTTATAAACTTTAAGGCTAAGAATTACTAGGGTATCTTTTCTAAGATTTAAGCTAGAAATTAATATAATAAGCGATAAAAAGAACTAACTAGTAAGAATTCTAAGCGTTCGCTAACTTCTAATTTAATTAATTTAATTAAAATTAATACTAGCGACGACTCTACACTTTATTAGATGTATAAGGTATACGCTGTCTTCTTATCTATATTTAATAATAGCTCTATACCTAATAGAAACTACCTACTTCTTAACTCCTAGGTTCTAGACCTAGCTATAGACATCTATATCTATAATAACTCTACTAAGTTCTAATAGAAGGCCCTAGCATTACCTAATAATATAGTGCTAGCTAGCGGCACAGAGATAGCTATTTAAGTATAGAGAGAAGTAGAGATACTGCTATTAACACTATAAGGCTAGAAGAGAGTAACTCTTAAGTATATAGCGCTTATACTAAGCTTCTTTATAAGCCTAGTATCTCTATTAAGGCTATTATTATTAAACGTCTACTTTAACTTAGGTAGGAACGTCCTATATTAGTCTAGCTATTAAGGCTAGTTTAATTAGAACGTAGTAAGCCTAACTAGAATTAGAGGATATTAGTTAGTTATATATTAGATAAAGCTAGCTAGCTAGCAGCAGCTAGTAATATTCGCTATTAGATATTAACGCCCTTAATACTCTGTCTAGCTAATCTAGCCTAGATCTCTTAGTAAAACGTTTCTATACGTTCTTATAAGACATATAAATAGTAATGCTATTAACTACCTATTAAGTAACATTATAGGCCTATAAACAGTTAGTAGGACTACCCTATAGATAATTAACTATAAAGAGTGCTTATAGACTAAAGCGCATTAGATTATCTCTTACTATAGAGGCTATAAGATAGGCGCAAGTAAATTATTTAAGATAATAGCTATAGACCTAATTAAGCTTAATATAATAGCCTATAATAGTAGCTAATATGTATTCTATAGATTTAACCTTATCTTAAAGCTCTATATAGTCTATATAATTACTAGACGCAATAAACTTACACTACTTATAACTATCTAAACGCTTAATAGGGTAGTTAAACGAGAATTTAATACTACTATTATATTCCTAATAGCTAATAATAAGCGAGGATATAGCCTTAATAATAACTTAATAAGGGCATACTACTAAGAGGAAGGCATTAGATTACAAACTCGCGCGCCTTATATAGTATAGTAAAATAGTGCCGCAGAGCGCTCTAGCTAAATACTTATTAGAAGAAGTTAATTAATAAAGGTTATATTAAACCTTCTACTTACTCTTATCTTAGAGATATATATTACTATAGTATACCTACTTAATCGCACCCTAACGTAAGCTCTAGGCTAAAAGACACTATTTAAAATAGCCTATAAGAAGAAGCCCTCTCTTACCTATCTCTGCGTATATAGCTATTAAGCCTATACATTACGTAAGCAGATACTACTAGGAGATAAACTCTCTGCGTAAGCTCTAGTAGGCTACCTAGT
The DNA here is from genome assembly GCA_010405425.1 of Lentithecium fluviatile CBS 122367. Classification (NCBI taxonomy): domain Eukaryota; kingdom Fungi; phylum Ascomycota; class Dothideomycetes; order Pleosporales; family Lentitheciaceae; genus Lentithecium; species Lentithecium fluviatile. Next base: position 906,703 of record MU005585.1, read on the forward strand.
TAGCTACGACTTAGCAAATATATATAAGGTCTAGATCCTAAAGGCGAAAAGCTACTTATATAGAGGTAAGGTTATTTATATAAGAGATATAACATTTTAAGAAGATCTATTCTATAAAGATAATAATAATAAAAATCTAATTCTATAAGGCCCTAAGCTAAAGGAGTTACTCTCTTTTATTAACCTATCTAACAGCTTAATAGAAGATTTATTAGATAACAAGATAGTGTTAGTCTTAGACCGCTTATTTTACTTATCTTAAGAGTATTTAGCTTAAGAGTACTTAGCTTAAGAGTAAGAGACCCTATTAGGTTAATTAAAGGATAACTAGAGTTAATTACTAACGCTAGATCTAACTATTATAGAGACTAGTAGTATCTAGCAGCTATCTCTAGGCTTAAGCAGCCTATTAACTACCCTATTATTAACACTAATACTGCCCGTCTTACTAGCACTAGCGGCCTTAAGGAAGCGCAAACAAGGACTAGAGACTAACTTAAACTAAGCTAGTTATTAAGAGCTAATAGATAGCAACCTTTATTAGTCCTATATATTACTAGAAGGAATAGTAAGGTCTTAAAAGCTAGCGCAGAAGAATGCTAGCTTCTTTATTAACGCTTACTAGTTAGCCTACGTATGTTACGGTATCCTTCCTAGATCCCCTAACACTACTAAGTCCTATTTGTACTGTTATTAGTACGCCTAGAACTATTCTCTAAACTTTATTCTAACTAGCAGTTAGTCTGCGTACTAGAAGTATATACTACCCCTCTAAGTATTTCTACTTCGCACCTATTTCGCTATTTCTGTTCTATACACAATATCTTATATTACCTAGATATTATACGCGGTAATTAATTAGTCTTTACTATAGAACTAAAGGCCTACTTATTACGTTCTTATAATATTATATTATATTTCTACCTCTAGCTATTATAGCTACTAACGTAGACTTAATATAATAGATTCTTACTAAACTAGCGTCTATCTAAGCTAGTAGTAAGGTAATTAAGGCTAGTAATAAAGCGTTATAGTAGACTCTTACCTA
>MU005585.1:911751-1015896 GCA_010405425.1 Lentithecium fluviatile CBS 122367
CAAGTAGCTAACGTAAATAAGATAATTAAGAAGATGCGTAATATAATTAAGTTTATATATAAAGAGTTATTATAGGCGTAAGCTATATAGTAAGAATATATAAACTAGACGTAAATACCTACTCTAATATATAAAGTAGGTAACTAAGTGTAGCTTAACGCCTAAAATATTTAAACTAACTAATAGTTAAAGAAGCTAGACTAAAAGAACTTTAGCCTATTTCTAGTAGCTAAAGTAGTCTTATCCTATGCTTACTAACTAAACCTACCTAGTAGTATAAAGATATATCTAGTATTTTATATCTTTCTAATCTAACTAGCTGCGCCTAAATCTAATTACTTACCTAGCTAGTAGAACCTACCCCCTAAACCTATTATAATTAATAATAAACTAGAGTTTATTATTAAGAGTGTTAAGAGAATCTGCTATAATAAGAGAAAATAAACCTAAAAATATCTAACCTAATAGACTAGCTATAATAAATTATTATAAGAGCTAGCTAAGTTTTTAGAATAGACTAAAGTAGTTAAGTAATTCTATACCTAATACCTAAATAAACTAGTACCTAGTAGCCTAGCAACCTAACGCCTAATTTAAAAAAAGAATAGAAGGGGGGGTACTATTATAGTATCCTTTCTAGATCTCCTAATACTGCTAAGTCTTATTTATACTATTATTAATACGCCTAGAACTATTCTCTAAACTTTACTCTAACTAGCAGTTAGTTCGCGCACTAGAAGTATAGACTACCCTTCTAAGTATTTCTGCTTTGCACCTATTTCGCTATTTCTGTTCTATACACGACGTCTTATATTACCTAGATATTGCACGCGGTAATTAATTAGTCTTTACTATAGAACTAAAGGCCTACTCGTTGCGTCCTCGTAATAACGTAGCGGCCTTAGCTACAGTAAGGAGGACTTAATTCTACTATACTTAGCTACTACTAGAACTAAAGTACTATAGAGAGGTAATAAAGCTACTATCTATATATAAGTAAGGCTTCCTATAGGCTATATAATAAGAGCTAGCGATAGTTAAATAAAAAGGTACTTATAAGACTGTTACTTAGTAGAACGTTAATGCTTAGAATAATAAGGTTCTCCTACTTATCTAGGTGCTTATATATAAACTTAATAATTAGAGATATCTAAGAAAGTATAAGGCCCGCATCTGCGTACGCGGTAACCTATAGATAATAACTAAGGACACCTACGCTGCGACGCTTACTATCTAAATATTTTAAGCTCTATTAGTAATAGCTGCCTATTTTAATATAGAGATTTATTAATATAACGCTATTAATGCGTTTACTAATACAGAGCTTACTAGTCCTATCTATTACTACTAGCTAAAGGAGTTCTCTACCTCTAGCTACCTCTAGAAGCTGCGCAGAGCTCTATATAGACTAAGAACCTTGCCCCTACTCTAGTATAAGAAGCTTACTAAAACGCTTACTAGTCTAGGCCTTACTAAGGTTAAGAACGCTCCCTATCTATAAAGAAAGAATAAGCTTCTAGTATTCTTCTATATTAATAACATTATAGCCCTCTATCTACTAGCGTATATAGATACTCTAGATAATTTTAAGCGTAAGCTACTATCTTAATATAAGATCCGCTCTCTTAGAGAGCTACAGACCTTCTATAGTATATAAGTATAAAGAGAACGTTAAGCTAGAATAATTTAGCTATTATAAGCCTTATATATTAAGTAACTAGAGTAGAAATATTCCTCTCTAAAACCTTACTTAAAGCTACTAACTACGCTACTCCCTCTAGAAGAGCTAGTCTATATAGAGACTAGCTAGTTAAGTAATATAGTAAGACATTAATACGCCTAGATAGTAGGCTCTATTAGCTACGCTACTAGAGCTACTTAGCTAGATATTATAAAAGCTTACTCTAAGCTAGCAGAGTTCCTTACTAACCCTATAGCATAGTATTTAAACGCCGCGTACTAGGTAATAGCCTATCTAGTAGCTATAAAGGATTAATTACTTTACTATAATGCGTTAATATCTACTAAGATAATTAACGTAGCTAAAGTAGCTAATAACCCTAATAATAAGTCTATGCTAGAGTTCTATAGGGTATTAGACGCCTTATTTACTAATTATAGGATTACTAGGCGTAGCTTATAAGGCTATATATTCTACTTATTTAGTAGCCTAATTAATTAGAAGGCTACGCTATAAAGATGCGTTATAAAATTAACTACTAAAGCTAAGCTAATAGTAGCCTTACTAGCTAGCACTAAGCTAATCTAGTAGTAGAGAATATTTAATTAGATTAAATTTAATCTAGGCTATAAACGCCGTCTATACTATAATAATTAGTAGACTATTAGGCTTCTTACTTCCTCTATTCTATAGCTAAAGACTAGCGCTTAATATATTAATATCTATTATTACTAGCTCCGTTAAGAAGCACTATTAAATAATATTAATATCTTATACATCTTTTTAAGCTATTAACTAGCTAATAGCCTTACTAAACTTCTACTAAGACATAAGCATAAGAATTAGATCTTAATTCTTAATTTTTAGGACCCTCCTATCTACTAAGGCGAGAAGCCTACTAGCAAGAAGCTACCCTTAGGCGATAAGCCCTAAGACTAGCCTCTGGCTACACTTAGGTAATAAGCCCTAAGACAGGCCTTCTAGCTACCCTTAGGCAAAAAGCCCTAAGACTCTTAGGCGATAAGCTCTAAGACCCTTAGGCAATAAGCCCTAAGACCCTTAGGTAATAAGCTCGTAGATATGCCTTTTAGCCTATTTTCTTTCTATATTAGGCTATCTATCTAATTATGTATCCCTATTCTATCTCTCTATATAAGGCTATCTAGCTAGTTATGTATCTATTAATTATGCCCTACTGTTAAGGCTTGTCGCTACCTAATGCGAAGAATAGAAAGCAAAATAAGGACGGTATACCTCTAGAGACGTCTAATTAATATAAGGACGTCTAAATACACCGCGATAGCAGAAGGCTACCTACCTAGGACTGCACTACTTATAGAGACTTAGTCTCGCCTTACATGCAGCTATCTGCGGACGTTAATAGAGGGGGATTACTAGCTACTATTAGCTTTAAACCTATATTTAAACCTAAGGGGGGTGTGTAAGCAGCTAAAGAGCTAGGTTATATAATAGCTATATACTAGATAACTTAGCTCGAGCAGTATTTAAGGGCCCCTCCTTATAAGACTTCCCTGACGGGGGACACACAATTACATCCCAATTTCAATACACACTCCTGCTCCTGAGACTCATTGATACAGAGCCCCCCCCCACCTGCTTACAATACATAAGGAGACGCCCTAATGCCCTTTATATTCCAAAAGTCACTCCCAAATTGACCTCAAAACGAAGCTTTCTATCAGTAATCAGGCCATCCTCCAAGTCCTCAAAATCAAAATATCATTTCCTCCTTCGCCACCTACGTCCAAGTTCTCCCACCGCGCCCCGGCCACTCACACAAATACGGCATCCAAGCCGCCAAACAGCTCTACCAAACCTGCGACTAGACCCTCTGCCGATGCAGCAAACCCTCCTAGCATGGCACCGACTGCTTCAAGATCGACATGGGCTGACCCTTCCGCAACCATATCGGCAAATACCTGACCTGGGAAGAAGTGCACAGTTGGGCCTTTGATTTTCGGCAGAGGGATAGGATCAAGCGGAGTCATATGGACATAAACATTGGGGGCATTGTGTGTAAGGAGCATGAGGAGATGCGGAAGGAGGACGCGAAGAAGTCGGAAGAGAAGGCGAAAGGGAAGTTTAGGGTGGCAAGTTGTTATGATTGAGGGAGGTGGCCTGAGATATGTGGATTAGTGTGATCGAGTAGTTAGTTGTGAGCTGTGAGCTCGGATCATGGCTAATTACGCAGAGCAATGGGTGTCTAAAAAGTCGTATTGTTCCTTGCGGAGCCCGCTTAATTGGGGTTCAGAATGCGCGCTTCGAGAAATCTCACTCCGATCCTCTGCTTATCTTTGAACTGTTGGAGTCCCAAGATCCCAATGGTCAACGGGGTCCGTTCCAATAAGTTCTCCTGTGGACATACATTCTTCGCGGGACCCTGCAGATCAGTGCTGCAGTAGCACTCAATATCAATCAGCTTTCCGCCAGCTTGAATGGTCTGGGGCGGCGGATTCGGGCTGAAGAAGCCACCTAGACTAGTGCAGGATCACGGACGGGTAGACAAAGCCTATTCGTGCTCTGCGATGGGGCAGTGGGAAATTTGATGTTTGCGAGCGAAACTCTAGCGTGGGGAGAAGACAAGGCGTGATAATTTGGACCATACGATTGAACTAGATGCAAAAGAGAAAGTAAGCCGCAATAACACTCACCAATACAGTAGCCATCATTCTATGTAGCATTTCCATACCAGTCTTGTATATAGTTCAAGCACATATTGCCCATCGTCGAGCGCTTGACCTCCAATTCGAGTTCCTTCCAGCCTAATTTCTCTCAAACGTCACTATGCACCTTCTCACTCCCCTTCGTCACACTCTCCATAACCTCTTCGTCACTGTCTGCAAATGCCTTATCACCAAATGCCACTGCAATCTCTTCAAGCGTATGGTTTGCTGTCTCGACATAGTAGAAATGAGCGAGGCCCGCCGAGAAGAGACAAAATCCCGCAATGACCAGGTAGAAGTATCCACCAATACCGGCGAAAGCGTCTGGAGACACCATACCAATGATGAAGTTGAAGATCCAGTTGGAAGTGGTGGCGAGCGCCATACCCTTGCTGCGGCCTCGGAGCGGGAAGATTTCAGCGGGTAGGAGCCAGGGCATCGGACCCCAGGTGAAGCCATACATGATGTTGTAGAGCATGACGAAGGCGTACTGACCATTGGCTTTGGTCGTGATTTCCATGTTTCCTTCGGTGAAGGCGCAGACGATGCCGAGAAGTACTGCCATGGAAACACCTCCGAGAATGAGAAGAGGTTTGCGGCCCCAACGGTCTGCCAGCCACCATGTAACAACGGTCGCCGCAGTGTAAGGAAGTGCATTCGCAGCGGTGAATAGGAGGGACTTCTTGTCGTCGAAGCCGGCCGCGGCTAGCGTGCTTGGAAGGTAGAAGGAAATGATGTTGATTCCGTTAAGTTGAGCAAACATCTGCACGGTGATGCCGACGATGGTGCGTTTGCGGTATCGGGTGAACATTTCCTAACAGGATATCATCAGCGACGACATCGTCAATGATACGGAACATGTGCAAATCTTACTTTCCAGCTGGATTTGCCGAGGTTTGCCTCGTAGACGACCGCCTCCTGAATCTCGAAGAAAACTTGCTGGACATGCTCAGCTTCGGTATCGCCATTCGAATGCAAGTCGGCCACTGTCTGAAGGCTTTCCTGCATGAATCCATTCTTTGCCAGCCACCGAGGGGTCTCGGGTAGGAAGAAGGACATCACCACCAAGATGAACGACAGACCAATCTGGATGATGAACGGACCCTGCCAGGACATCGCATCTGGGAGCATGAAGTGGAAACCATAGTCGACCCAGCATGACAGCATGTATCCCGCGATGAGGCATGTATACTCGATTCCAACCATCAAACCTCGGGCATGCGGGGCCGCGATCTCCGTCTGGATGATAGGAACGGTCATGGACAAGAATCCGACACCGAGACCTTGGATAGTACGACCGGCGACAAATGTAGCGAACCCGGGAGCAAAGATCTGGATGAAGGCGCTGAAGAAATAGATGAAGCCGCCGAGGCGGACACACCTTTTTCGACCGATAATGTCGCCAAGTCTTCCCGCGATGAGAGCGCCCAACGCTGCTGAGAGCTGCAGACAGGCAACTGATATGCCCGTAATGGAGGGATTGACAGCTGACGTACTGCCGTCCGCACCGCCGTAGTCGCTGAAGAAGCGCTTCACAAAGACTGGATTGATGAGGAGGCCGGACATGATACCTAATGGCGTCAATACGATACATACATGGAATGCATCACAGTAGGTTTGTTACCAGAGTTATAACCAAACAGTGCATCTCCCAAACTTCCAAATCCGCAGGTCGCGTAGAGCAAAGGCGATCCCTTGAAGGGATACCTCGCTGAGACTTTCTTTGGCTTCAGCTTCCTCTCAATCCAACTCTCCTGCGCTTCGACTTCGTTGGCGATGGAGTTGGTACGTTGCCTGAGCCTGGCATTTCGGTTTGCGACAGCGACGCTGGTAGAGGCCATTGTGAAGCTTCGAGGTGGGAAGAGTGTCGGTGGAGGCAGTACTTTCTCGAATGGAGTGGCGCCTTGATGCTGGAGAAACTCTGGGGATACAGTTACCTTATCTACCCCGGATCTGAACCCCATGGGCATTGCATCACTCCATCAAGGAGCAGGCATGGTAGGACTTTCGGTTCCGGTCAGGCTTGGCATGAAAATTTACTACGAGGAAGCTTCGGTTTCGCACTGGCAAAGTCTCGAGGACTTCGGATCCGCTAATGCAAGGGAAGAATGCATAGCGCATCATCCGATCGCTTTGAGGCGTCCGCAAGCAGAGGCTGGACCAGTGGCCATGGAGGTTGGAGCCGGAACCGTTGCAGAAACTTTGGGGTTGCCGGAACCGATGATTTTGAGCCGCCGGTGGGCCGCCGCCGGAACCGGTCCAGGAAGCGTGACCGGTTCTTCACCTCATGCATGACGCCTACCGCGAAGCCGCCGCCTTGCCCTTATCCTCAGGAACACCCATAGTTTTCTGCTGCACACCAAGAATCGATCTAGATTTTCCAAAAAGTTATATTTGCTGGTGAAGCGATCGTTTCTCGTTCATCACCCCCACATCGCAATGGTCGCTCCTACTCAAGCATCTGAGAGCAACCCTTCCTTCATGCTCAGCCATTCAACGCGGGTCTCGTCCCTGGAGAAACTCACGGACGAGATCAATTTCTCCTGCGTACTGAGCGCATCGAGGAAATTCTCTTTCGAAGAGAGACTCGTGCCCACGCTCCGCTCATCTAGAGATGTTCGCGTGAGGGTCATAGCAACCGGTCTTTGTGGTTCTGATGTACGTTCCTTTTCAGCCCCTCCTGCCATTCTGTATGAATCTGGGTACAGCGTTGCTGAGCACTTTTTACGTAGATCCACTATTGGCAACATGGACGTATCGGCAAATACATCGTCGAGTCCCCGATCGTACTCGGCCACGAATCTGCAGGCATCGTCGAGGAGTGTGGTACCGACGTTAGACACCTCGCTGTCGGCGACCGAGTCGCCCTCGAGCCTGGCATAGGATGCAATACGTGCGAAACGTGTCGAAACGGCCGCTACAACCTTTGCGAGACCATGCGATTCGCCGCGACCCCACCCTACGACGGCACGCTGTCAACCTTCTACGTCCTACCCGAAGAATGTTGCTTTAAGCTGCCAGAGCACATATCGCTCCGAGAAGGTGCTCTGGTTGAACCCTTGAGCATTGCAGTGCATTGCTGTGGGCAGGCTGGAAACCTACAAGGAAGGTCTGTCGTTGTGTTTGGTGCTGGCCCTATAGGGCTTCTATGCTGTGCCGTTTCACGCGCGTTCGGGGCGGCAGTCGTCGCAGTGGTGGACGTAGTGGACTCAAGACTGGAGTTTGCGCAGCGGTTCGGTGCGAACGAAACTTACAAGATGGACTCTCGGACTCCTGAGTCCAATGCCGAGAGACTCTTGTCCAAGGCAAACCTTGCAGGCGGAGCGGATGTGGTCATCGACGCGACGGGAGCGGAGCCATGCATCAACTGCGGGGTTTCAGCGCTGAAACGTGGTGGAATATTTGTACAAGCTGGATTGGGCAACCCACGCATCGCTTTTCCAATCGGCGATATTTGCGATAAAGAAGCAACCTTAAAGGGCAGCTTTCGATACGGTCCTGGCGACTATAAACTTGCCATCCAGTTGTTGGCCTCCAACCGCGTTCGCTTAGGAGACCTCATTACACATGAATTTTCCTTTCTACAGACGGAAGACGCGTTCACCAACGTTGCGAACAAAGTTGGTATCAAGACAGTTATTTATGGGCCTGGAGCTGATAGGAGGGTGGCGGAAAACACTTCAGAGAAAGAACTCGGTCCTGTAAACCCAAGACTATAACTCTCCTCGCATCAAAATCGAAGACAGACACGTAGAAATAGACTGTGCTGGTGCGCAAATGCAAAAAACTACCAATGGATCTTGATACGTGCCGACGAAGGTCACGTTCGAGTTTCGCTCCACGTTGAGTCCCAGAACCAGTAAAGGCCGTTTCCTGCGGTATCCAAATGATTGTCCTCGTCGGCCCATTCCGAATCATGATCGATGTTGACGCCTTGGAAGCTTGTATGCAACCAGGACCCGTCGTGATCCCCAGGTAATGGACTAGGAACTCCTTGAGCTTGGGTCCATCCCTCGGTGCTCGCTGTGTTATCACCATGGGAAGCGTCGAAGCCAATAGGGAATGCTAGTTGCGGTATCTATGTTAACATAGGTTACAAAAAGTGGGCGTGAGGAGATCCCGTTACGCTTCAAGCATGTGGATTTGGGAGAGATATTACCTGTTTGTACTGACGCCAAGCTTTCATTCAAGCGCAATGCTCTGTCTGCCAAGTTATATTGATGATTGTCCGGCGTAATCTTAGTCGGTTCCAAGGGTAGCTGGACGGGAAGGCGAAGCGTATCCTCGACTGACATCAGCAGCGCGTCTGGCTGCACCAACGTACTATCACTATCGCCCGCTGCGTGTGTTTCTGAGGGTACGATCGGAGCCAACATAGCGTCCACTTCTCGGCGCGATACCATATGTATGATATCTTTAAGGACGATGTTGCTCTGCACTGAGAGTGTTGTGCGCTTTCCAAGAAGCTCTTGTAAGCGGAATATGCGTGTGATGGTTCGCTTTACCTCTTGCGCCCGATCTGAGAGCGGATCGGAGAGAGCTAACACAGCCAGGACGATTGCCGAATTGAAAAGATTGATGGCCATGAACGCAACCAGATGGCTTTCTGATGCTAGTTGAGCAAGCTGTGGCATTTCCGTAACCTTCGATGTCCTCAACGACGCATGCCACCATTGCTCGGTACTTGACATCTGCGATTTCGACAAAGGACTATCCGTACTGGCTGTATAGTGCGGCGAGGAGGCTGCCGCAGATGAGAGATCGGACGGCGAGGGGACTGCACCTCGTCCGTTTTCTGACCGGATCTTGAAGAGCCGATCGACCTGCTGCGCGAGAAACGGGCGGTGGATGATGATGAGTAGATTATCAAAGGTGAGTTGGAGAGATAGTGCTTGCAAGCGGTGCACCCTGGAGGAGGTAGACGGATTTGGCTCACAGTCAGAGCTCAAATCTAGGAGAAGATGGGATGGTAAGCGCCGTTGCCACCCCCACAACTGGTCGGTCACCTCCATGATGTGACTAACGTACTCGTGCCCGGCGACTTTCTTGATAGATCCTACGGTTCGTATGCCGAATATCGTCTTGATTATTGTGGATGCGATTAGATAAAGTTTGTTCAGTTCCCGCTGATAGGAAGAGTAAAGGATTCGGCAGTTATGCCCCATCGGGTTGATTTCTTTGAAACAAGGCGATTCGTGGACATCCAACGGTTGCTCAACATTGCAGTCTTTGTCGTTGATCCCAAGTGGCCTGCCGTACGTGACGGAAGCAAACCTGTAGGAGTTAGCTGGGCCGGCCAACAGATATCAAGCGGAATATGGCTTGCCTATCCCAGGTGTAGATTGTCCACCAAACCCTTTTCCTTTCTTCAATGCTCCCAAAGTCCCCTCGTAAGGGCTGTCGATGAAGTCCGATGGCCTGCGCCGTCTTTATGGTTGCGCCCAATAACGCGAAAGAGAGGTTGGGTTTGCCGTGATAGACGTAGTAAGAGCCGAGCAGGATGCATGCTTGAACAGACGCAATAGAACTGTCGTCCATCAAATCTGCCAGCCGAGATTCGGCACCCTGCATCAAGGACAGAGCCCAGTCTCGCCAATCTGCATCTGGATAATCGGCATCCGACCGGCTCTTATATGACTTATACCACGCTCCCATTCCGATGACTGTCGACAAAAGCAGTAAGAAGGGTTTCTGCGATTGGTAAGCCAGGCCATCCCGAAGAGACTCGAACTTGGAACGAAATCGCGGTTCAAAGACGACCAAAGAGAACCAGTGGACCGAATCAAAATACTCTTCCAATAGCAAGCACATCATGTCTACGGACGGCAAAGAATACCCTAAAATGGAGGATAGGGGACACTTTCGAGTGCGATCCGGGCGACATGCTAGATTTTTGGCATAGCTGTCGCCGCCTGGTATGGCGGAGGTTGTTCTCTTCAATGTGCTCTGACTGCTTAATTGGCATATCTGTGGAGATGACATAATAAGTTAGATGCACGGATTGGTGGGTTGCATCTCTGTTTACCTTCTGCGCAATGCCCATTGCCGAATCGGCTTCACCATCTGCTACACTGGGTCGTCGACTCTCTGTATCCACAATAACTCCAACATCTGTATTCGTAGCAGTGCCGGGAGGGTCACGAATGGCGGCGTCCTGTTCTTCCGGGAGGAAAGGTGTCTGATAAATTGCATCGCTGACGGACCCTTGCTGCGAAGACTGAGAAAGGCCCTCGGACGGACCTCTGGTACGCCTTCGTTTTGGCGCGCGATTGTTGGATTTGGTGGTGCTAGGTAAGCACTCAACATTCGCTCGAATGCAAAGAGAACAAGGCCGGAAGGGATCGCACTTCTGTGGATTTAGCGAAAGGCGCGATATTTGTCATAGGAGAAAGACCGACTCGGCTTTTGTTGCGCTGGCACCTTCCACAAGCTTGGGTAACTCTTGTAGGAAGCTGGCGATCGCCCTGAGTCTCTAATATCATGTTGCGCATCGTTATGCGGGCCTCAAGAAGAAAATGCAAGATAGTCAAACAGTAAGGGGACGAACAAGGGTATGTATGGGGGCATGAGGGAGGGAACGGGACCCGATGTCCGAAAATTCCGGCAACGGAGCTTCCCCGCTAATTTTTTGCCACGTCCTAGCGCTCCGAGTATTTCACCGATTCGTTGCTGTCAACGCAATGCAAGCAGTGGCCTATCGCGAATGCGAGTGCAAGCCAGAAACTTAATTTATTTGAAACGTTTAGACCTAGATGCGCTGATCAAACATCACTCAGGAGCCACTGGTAGAACAGAGCCATGCAAAGTAATTACACACGTGGAATTATAGATTTACAACCTTTCTGCCACAACAGGTTTTTACTTTGATTTTGTGCGTTCATACCCGATCGCGAGACACTATAGATCAGTAGGATGTGTTGACGTTTGTGAAGATTGTTGGCGGGCCGAAAATCACGTAGACATCGCGGAAGAAGTAGGATGGCCGGATGCAACTCTATGTTTCGAGGGGGTGCTGTCCCTTGCGATGTCTGAGCTGCCAGCGCTCTTTGTGTGACCTCCATCGCCTGAGGCTTCTTACAGGCCTTTTGAACTAGCAGCTTGTGGCTAAGCAAACATTACAAATCAAAATGAAACGAATCAGGGGCGCTTCTTCTAATGGTGACGCTCTGCGGGTAGGTGATGGCTTGCTCACACATTTTTTGAACAATCCATTTGAATATACTTCGATAGAGTTTGATGTCAGAAAATGAATGAGTTACAACTGTTTGACGGTCTTCCTTTCTCTCTCTAAGAATTCCTTGAACGTTGTCAACTTAGCTGTCTTTTTCAGATCTTCCAAGTCGACGTAATCCGCCATATACCTCATCGACTTTTCCAGCTTCACCAACACAATCGGTCCCCAGGGCAAGGCAGCAATCTCCCCCTCCGTCAAGAAACCAGCTGTAAGCTTCTTTCCCATGGCATCTCCAAGCACATCCATCGTCTGCTGCGGGGTAAGGAACTCACTGACTAGGCCGATCTCGCGCCCGTTGAGTCTGTCGGGGTTCTGGAATGCTGCGACAGCAAAGCGTGCAATGTCCTCGTGGTCGATCAAACCGAGCGGTGTATCCGCCGTTAAAGAAGTTGTCCATTTGCCTTCGGTCACGATGTCGGTGTAATTGTTGATGATGGGCTCGAGGAAGTTGGCCATAAAGTAGGCCGGCCGCAGGAATGTGACCGAGTCAAAACCGGCAGCGGATATGACCTCTTCAACTTCTTTTTTCACTTTGAGCAGAGCGTATAGGAGTGAGCTCGGTGCCAACCGCGCGTCCGTGCCGTACATAGAGACACCGAGGCTGGTGGATGACACTACCTGCGTGACGCCCGCAGCCTTCGCAATGCGACAGATGCTCTCGCCCTGCCTTCGCTCATGGTCGGGATCCATGGAGTCTGACATTAGGCAGAGAAAAAGCTTGGTGCAGCCATCGATGCTGGTTCGTAGAGCCTCCTCGTCGTCCCAATCGCCTTTAGTCAACACGGCGCCGAGGCCTTTTAGTTCGGTAGCGCGGGCTGAATCGAGGTTGCGGACGGTGGCATGGATGATCCAGTTCTGCTCGCAGAGCTGACGCGCGACAGCGAAGCCTTGATTGCCGGTTACACCGGTAATGAAGACAGTGGAGGGGAGGGAAGTCATGGCTTGTGAATGGATTGATAGGGGCGAAGAGTGGTAGTGAGGATGGGCTGTCGTTGGGCAGTACTTTTGAAATGTAGGGATATAGCAGTTCAGATGAAGGGTTGGTCGCTTCGAACTGTATCGATAAAGGGGGGCTTGCGATTAACACTTGATTCGAACTGGGGAAAATAAGCTGATGGAATTATGGAATAGCCTAAAAACTGACTTTGGGATTCAATGCGCCCCCTCGGTGTGGTTCCCACCAGGCCACCATAGGTACCGGCACAGTGTCTCGGGGGTCTCCGGTCTCCGCCATGTCTTGGTTAGCTACGTAGCGGTCCGGACTCATCCTTGCCACTGCACTCAAAGTAGGCGCCGTCTCTATATCGTAAGGGTCAGCATCGCATGCGGGTTCTATTTCCATCCCTGCACGGAAGTCGCTGCACTGTGATAGCGGACGCATTTGTAAGTCAGACTTCAAGCCCAACGGCAGGGGAGTCTGACCTAGCCAAGGCTTTCAAACCCTGCACAAGGTCACGGACGTAAGATTCTCGGCGCTTAATGACTACTTTTGGTGTCTGTAAAGCCGACCTGTGCGGAGCCGGAATTGGATCTTGGGTGCAGATGCCTACTTGATACGAGATAAGAAAGCCAACTGTAGACCCATGGATGGAAGCGTCGCTGATAGGGGTTGAACAAAGGCCGATCGCAAACACTCACGAGCGTTTAGAGAATCAGGTAATGGTGAGCATTTGACTGACTAAGATTAATTACATATACACATACAATTGTATATTCAGAGAACTATCTGTCATACGAGGTCATAGTGTACTTCACGCACGAATGCCATGAAGCGATGTACTATCCTCGTTCAGAATTCCATTCCTGGTGCAGATAGGCTATAAACTCCGTCCACAACGCCAAGCCCGGATGATAGTAGCAGTGGCTTTTAAAACGCCTCTGCCTTTGGTGCCAACGGCGAATTGATCACTGTACACTCGAAGCCCTCTGCTTTTGCTCCTGTGAATCGAAAATTGAAGCGCTGAGCAAGGGCGGAGACTAAAATGTATATTTCAGCCCAAGCGAGACCGTGTTACTTGTTAGTGATGTGATTGATTTCAGTCGTGCGAGGACATGAAGGCGTAAGTGCTTACTACATTCCAAGGCAATTTCGCGTGCCTCTAGAGAAAGGCGCAAAAGTCTTGTCAGCATTCTTGCGGGAATCAAGATGCATCCAACGATCTGGGCTGAAGCGCTGAAGTTCTAGATACAACTTCTCATCCGTGTGCATTAATATATGAGAGTCATACCAACAGGCGTGCCTGGAGGAATGCCCCATCGTTCGTAGACTAGGCCAGTGTCTGGAGCCATGCAAGCCATGCAAGTGGCAATAGCGGGGCTGAGGCGAAGACCTTCCATCAGGATTGTGGTTAAGTAAGGAAGCTTCTCGAGATTCCTCAGGTCGAGCGGACTGAAAGAAGAGGCATTAGCAGATGCCAGCTCGGCTCGCAGCTGTTCAAGCATCTCGGCAGTGCTGAAGAGGTGGAAGAAAACCAGGCGTAGAACTGGAGGTTGTTTCAAATTCCGCACCAGTTACAGTGGCTACGTCCTCGACAACTCGTTCGAACGTATTTTCGGAGGGTGGGAGCTTTGAGTCTATAATTTTATGAACTATGGTGCGTGGTGTATCTTCGCCAGGAACAGATGAGGCAACTGCGGCCATGAGCTTTTTCGTGTCTCTTTGAGTTTCCTATGAATTGCAGTATTAGTATTTTGACACTGCTATCCGATTCAAAGGAAGCTGACCAGCAGTCGTCGGAAGAAAATCTTCATGTCCTCACCGGCATGCTTTAGAAGCCAGGGGATCGGTATCTTTTCGAATACGGGTGCTACCCATCGTACATGCTTGAAAAGGCGCCAAATTTGCCTTGAGAGGGCGCTCGCCGCAAGCATTGTAACGTCGAAGTCTTCGCGATCGAGGCTATCATAGCTCTTGTTGAGTATAAATTCGTTTGCGACATTCCTGGCGAAGGCAGTCGTAGCCGCGCCGAAGTCAAAAGTCGTTCCCGCATCGGCAAACTTGGATATACGCTGACAGAGTTTGTCTAGGTGCCGGTGAATTAGGCCTTGCCGACCAACTACTTTCGTCTTTGTGAGGAAAGGGTTTAGTAGCAGATGGCGGGCCTTATGAACGTCGTGAGGGGCTGTGAATAGGGTCGCACCTTTTGCATCGAAGGCGTCTGTAGTCCAGGCATACTTGTCGTACTGCGCGTCTTGACGATAGAGCTTTTCGAAGAAGGCGGGGCCGCTGAGTTGGAGTTCGTAGGGGCTAGTACGAATCATTGGACCTTAGGTACGATTAGTGAAGCTTTGTTTGGCAGTAGTAGAGGATGTCACCATAGATCTTGTGTAGTTCTCTGATCTTGAAAGTGTACTGGCCATTCCGAACTACGTCGTAGTATGCTTCATAGTAGCGCGAGATAGTGACTAGCTTTGGACCGGGGAAACGGGCGAGGGGGTGCAGCGTAAGGCGGTAGAAAGCGAGGCTGAAGTAAGAAATGGCGGTTGCCGCCGCATGCCACCACGACAATAGATTGGTGAGAGCCTCCATGGCGGGCGATTCGGAAAGATCGCTCAAGCGTGCCTTGAGGCAAAAGGATGGAGCATGGGATACGCATGACTTTGCCGGGACACGGCTGCCTAGTGAGTGATCAAGCGGGTGGAGGCAAAAATCTCGTACAATGATGTGGCACAGCTTCTAAGTTCTAGTTGGCGGAGTAGGGAAGGCGTGCATGCGTGCGTTACGCTCGACCACCACCATGCACAGACTCCTTTCTAAGCCACAATGCCTCGACATTTAGTTTGTAGAGCAATGGGGCTTGAAAAATTATCCAATGGTGTTTGATTAGGTGACAGCAGGACGTAGCGGTATTCAATCTAATATCCACACAGACGAAAGGAAGATCTATCGGCGCCAAGCTGCTTCGTATGATCGACCATTCGGGAGGGACTTTGGCTCATGGTTTTCGCCGTATTCTTATCCTCGCATCCGTTGCTGGCACCATCATGTTCAATATCACCCGCCTCTTTTTTGGCCTGTAAAGAACCTCGACATCGTAGTGCAACAGAATGTTAGCAATTGCCTGCTTCATGGTTTGCGATGCGAACCATCGCCCAGGGCATGCATGCTTTCCATAGCCGAAAGCTAGCCACGACGGGGTGATAGTCGTGAGAGACTCACGCGTTGGAGTTCGGTCGTGGCCGCTCATATCTTCCACACCTTCGAATCTACGCGAGAATCGGAAAGCGTCAAAATGCAACGGATTTTCGTAGTTGCTGGGGTCTTGATGTACTGGCTGAGTCGGAAAGACTATACGCACGCCTCTAGGAATTTCGATCCCGTTTCCCAAATCGAGTGTATCGGAGGCTACATCGCGAGCGAGGGCGGTGATGGCGATATCAGAAACACGCATAGATTCCCGGATGGCTGAATCGACTCTGTGGAGGCGGTCAAGTGCCTCTTTGGTTGAGAAGCCGCCGTACTTCGAGGAGACTTGTCGACATTCACTCTCCAGACCGTTGACGAATTTATTTTTGGAAGGACTACCATAGATATCCAGCACGGAGTGGGCAAAGACGTAATTCATGCCGGCTATGAACATGACGTTGAAAGTGAGAAGTCGAGAGGCCAATTTGATCGGTGTCATCTGTTCTGGCCCTTCCTTGGCACACTTTGGTATCATCCATTGGAGAAAATCGTTCTACGTGCACAAATATTAGTAAAGGGGAATTTGAAAAGATAGCGAGCCAAGGAAATGAGGTACTCAACTGGAACTTCGTCTAAATCTCCTGCTGTTGCCCAAATTTGAATCCTTTCCTTCACGAACGGTACTAGGATCTTGAGGCAGCGAGAATGGTAGTATTTGGCCCTCAATGCAATCAAAGGCCCAAACAAGGGTCTCAGGCTGGGTGGTAGGCAATTGATCATGGCGGTGCCCATGATGACGGCATCCGAGAATAACCTCATCTGTTCAAAGAACGTTTCGTCCCGACACAGGGGCAACCCGATGAGAATTCGCGTAGCCGCTCTTGTGACAACCCGTCCACAGACGTCCCACCCATTCAGCTCAGTCCATTCTTGAGATGTGCCCCAGCAATCACGCAGTGCGACTCCAACCTCATCGGCTGTGGTCGAAGCAAGGGCCTCAACGTCCTTGTTGTTCACCAAGTGTTTGCGCACGACATCAAAGTGGATAGCATTCATATAGATGTCGCGGTCCGAGATCAGATAGGGCAACTGAATGGTCTCGAGTTGGGCGTCCAAGGCTCTAACTTTGCTTTCGGGCTTGTTGAGTACGTGCAGCAGCGACGGAGGCAAGACCGTAACGGGACTGCTCACCCATATCGTGGGTAGTGCGAAAGGCAGACTGAGTGGCTTCGAGAACTTGTTGTAGCCCTCGATTGTGTTTTCCTGCATGGACGTCAAGGATCGTAGTAGAGCGCGCGTCCAAGAGAACAATCCGCGGGACGGAACGCCAACAAAATTCAGGGTAGCCCATAATCTATCTTTTTCCTTGTCCTGCTGTGGCGGCGAGATCACAAAATGATGGATGAGGAATAGGCCGATAGCGGTGAAACATAGGAGAAATAAGTGTTGTTCATACATCGTGTGGGCAACTGGGGCGGTTGAGTGTTTGAACATCAAGAAAATGCCAGATTCTGTAATAAAATGACTGAAGAAGTCGAAACGTGAAAGGTACATTTGCGCACCTACCCTCATGACAGTGGACTTGACAGCATTTCATGCAGGCAACCATTTCAGTCACAATGTCTCATCTTCTCGGGGGGAGGGGGAAGGCAAGGTCCGCAAGCGGAGGCCGAAGATACTGCATGAAAACACTTTCACATCGTCCCATTTCATGAACCCCGCAAAACGCAGTGGCACAGAGTGTGGAATTCTGAGGGCCCAGATCCGGTGGATGCGACAATTCACGGCTTATATCCTAAACCGGCATAGCCTTTGAAAGGTGGCTGATCTCTTATCCATGAACATCAATCTATCTTAGGTATAAATGCGGGGTTAGAACAAGAATACGAAACTCGTATGAGTGATACGTATGAAGAATGGCCGGTGAGTACGTGCGATCCTGCCACGTAAGCTGACGTGCAGGACCTGCAGGGATTTCATTCACAATAGTGGCCCACCAGATGGGAAGCGAATGGATGGTAACGGCTATACCCGTGAGGGGGATGCATGAGTGACATGGATCATACATATCAGCGGGAGGTGGGTTTCATAGCCATCTGTTTTACGCCCTGTTTCCCCATTGCGACCGCGTCGACTGCTGGCTGAGGTAGGATCGAGAGTATTACGCTCTGCTTCTCCAAAAGGCAGGTGGAGTAGACGACTCCGATTAGGTTCATATGCTATCTTTGCTGTTTCGTATACTTTCCTCGATTAGGAAAACGATCATATTTGTTCACGGCCTCAGCTCTCAGGCCGAGGATGCTTGGGAAAAGAGTCAAGTGCACCATGGAGCTGATGCTTTCGCCTTGAAGAACAGTTTGCCTAACCTATAGCAACCGTTTCGACTGCTGCTCAGGGCAGGAGTGAGAGAATGACGGCCTACCCCAGGGGGAGTTAGCCACACATGTTTTGAGTATCCGCTTCTATTCGCTTGAGCGGTCTCCGAGGTCATACGATGATATCTCAATCGCACATGTTTTGCATTCCTTTACCAAGACTCATTAGTGATGCATCAAAATCGTGTTTCGCTCGGCTTTTATCCAGGCATCGCGGTATTTTGTGGAGCAACGAAGCGCGCAGTCTTTGTACATGTGCTAATTTCACATTTAAACAATCAGAAAACACTGGGGGTCTGTTCATAACTTATGATGCGGGAATGGAGCATTACACTATGCTAGACACACCTTCATCACGCTTTCGTGGCTGAGGGGATTATATACATATGTTGTCACCAGCTTCAAACCAGCCTGCTCAATCACGCTGCGCCACTGTGCTTCCGAGCGTTCCATTCCTGCGAATGCCGCGAGCATAGTAATGTCCATTGTAACAGCGTCGATGTGTGCTCCTGTCTCTGGCAAAATCATTTCATCAATCAGTAGAACTGAATCGGCCGTCATGGCATCCTTCGTGTTCTTGAGCAGCTTCAACACGTTATGCGGTGGATGATTATGAAACACGCCTCGCATGAAGTAAAACTTCGCTCCTGTAAGGGGTATTAGCTGATTATGCGAGGGTTCGTTTGTAGAATTCTTAGGAACGAATCGGCGCTCACCTTGGATCGGTTGTGGCTCGAAGAAGTCATGGACCATGTTTTCAACTCCTGCCGTTTGAAGTGCATTGGCGATTGAGTGCGGTAGGTCTTGGAGAATGACACGACCGGGTAGGTCAGGGTACTTCTCTTTGAACTGTGCACATTGATGCCCAATACCACCGCCTATATTCACATAGAGTGGTCTGCTAGAATCCCAGTCATGGTCTTTTGTCTCTTCGGCAACGGGATACACTGTCAACCAGGAGAGCTCAGGTTCACGCCGGAAGGCCATGAAGTCGTTGAAGAACGCGAGATTCTCCGGATGCTCCTTGAACCAGGTGAATCCGTGGAGGGGAGTCTTCCAAGCATCCTGGAACACCGTTTGTGTTTCGTTTGTGGGGTTCTTGTAGCCCGTTCTCTTGAGAAATGCCGGGAGTGCTTGATACTGCGGCGACACTGTAGCAAAACTAGAGAAAAGGAGCTTAACTTCCAACAGCTTTATGACAGTAACGGGGGTAACGTACTAGTGGCTTACGCCTGCCTCAGTGACCTTCTCAGAGAGATTCTTCGTGAGATGATTGGCGGCATAACTGTCGCTGGAAACCTCTTCGACGGCCCCAATGGCTGCTAGGTATTTCAATAGTCGATCTATGTAAACGTGAGAATCGATTCAGTTGCTGAGAAGTAAAACGGACGTAACAGCAATGAGTCTACACCGGTATGTGCCGAGATGCCCTCAAGAGTCAAGGCAGCATCAGACTCCGTCAAGTACCTGAACAGGCCCAGATCAAAGCCTGTCTTGACAACCGCGGTCTGAAGGTTCTAAAAATTTCATTAAATTGTGCGGTGCAATCAATATAGTGTGACTTACCATGCTGCCATATCTGTGAAGCGTATCATCGGGAGTTTCGATCGAGTAGGCTAGATTGTGCAAAGCGGACCTCAAGCGCTGGCGATATGCCCCATCCGCCTTCGTCGCAAGTTCTTTGATCTGCTCGAATACTTCATCCATTTTACTCTAGTGAGTGAACTTGTCGTCCTACAGCAAGGGCTTCAAGATATCAATGGAAACGTGTTGAGAATGCTTTCAAAGTCAAATTAGAAAGATGGTGACAAATATTGGAATAAGACCTGGTCATCAGGCAATGACAGAAAGCACGCATGCGGGTAAGATTAAGCAGGAGTAGCAGATACTTGAATTCGCATGCAGAATTGGCTCCCCAAACGTCACAACGTCGTAAACCATGCCATATCCGTAGACGGAGGTCACACGAGTTTGTCCTAGATTACGCTCCGTGGCCTATCTTTCCCTCGCATCTTATCAAGACCCTGTTCTTGACCATATCCTAGGTACTTGTAGAAGCGGGGCGTAACCCGACACTTGGGGCGTAAAGCCCGTGTTGGCGGGTGGTACAAACAAGCGAGTCTCACCGGTGAGTGCATCGGGCGTTCGATACATGCATGCATGACGACGCACGCAGTACTCGTACGAAGCTCCACTTGATTGAATGCACATTGCACAGGTCTTTTGACGTTTGCAGACGTCTCAGCTAATATAGTAGCGACGGGCGTAGTAGCTCAGTGCAGGGATCCGCAGTCTTATCATCATGCATTCTGAACATTGGTAGGACAGGCAGAAATTTGGGGTCATGAATTTTTAGCTTTATCCACGATTCAGGCAGGTGACAGGGGAGTCCGAGGGAGCAACGTTTTGTTCATCCCATCAGACCTCACACCTCCTTTTCTGACTCAGTCCAACTGAGCGGATTCCATAGCCAAATTTCAACCAGTGCAATAGGCGTAATCAAGACATCTCCCGATACTGACCTCTGACTGATGTAAATTAGTAGAGTAATCCTGAGCATGTTGCGAACTTCGCATATGGGGATCCACGAATACCAGCATTGACAATGGAAGTGAGGCTTGGCTTGCTCGTAATCTCCAAGAAGTCGCGCTCTTTCGAAGATAGTGTGAAACATCAAGACATGACATTGGAAGTTAACCTAACCAGAAAAAGAAAGAAATACAGGCTAGCTTGCTTGCACCTGGTCAAAGACCTCGGGCCCTCAATGCTGCCTTCAGCTTGATAGCAAAGCTGGAAACATGCTCCGGCCCTATCATGGTATAATGAGCGCCTCCAACCTCATGAAACTTTGGTTGCGTTCGACAGAAATCACGCCACTTGCTCAAGTGGTCATCAACCCATTCCTTCCGCGAAGCAGCTGCGACTTTGAGCGGCACAGCATGGAAAACATCGATAACGTCGATCTCGCCGCTAGGCTCATAATCAACGGCCATACTCTGTAAACCAAAAGCGACATCCGCCCACCTAGAGACGTCTTGGGTCTCTAGGCCCAACTCCTGCATTCGATTCTGGTTCACAGTTTCAAGAACTTGTGTAAGTGCTTCATCACGAGGTAGAGTGCGGAATACGGACTCATCGATGCCGGTCGTGTATGCCTCCGTTGTCAAGTCTAGAAACAAGGCTAGATGCAACAAGCACATGTTCCAGTTCAGCTGCCGCATCCGTGACTTGATGTGCGGTGGAAGGTTGAAACTCCCGATGAATCGAACCACGCTCTTTCCATTGTCACTGTTGAGCGTCTTGGCTAGCTCAAACGCTAGCATAGTTCCGTAACTATAGCCAGCGATTGCGTAAGGTCCCTCGGGTTGGCGTTCTCGAATTGCTCTTGAGTAGGTGTCGACAGCTTCACCTATAGAGGCAAAGCGCTTCTGGCCGGCTTCGAAACCTCTGGCTCTCAAGGCATATATTGGTCGGTCATCGTCACTTAGGTGCTGAGCTAGCCCGACAAAGACTAGGACCTCACCGACACCTGGATGGATCAACCAAAGAGGGGTCTTGGAGCCGCTCGAACGGAACGTGATAACAGGATCGTATTTGGCGCACACTGATTGGTCGAAATCAAGCTTGTCAGTCGAGGAGTCGAGGCCGAGAGCAAGTGCCAGCGACCGAGGGGTGGGGTTCTTCATCAGTGTAATGAGAGGTACCGAAGATTTCAGCCGTGAATCGATACGGTGCTTGATCCTAATCAGATCCATCGATGTGGACCCCAGATCAAAGATCGTGGTGTCCAGTCTGATTGTCTTGGAGTCAACACCAAGCGTTGCGGCAACATCCTCTATCAGATTTGCCTCTGCTTCGTTTGGGAAGTCGACAGTCTCGAGACTTCGTTGACATTCGTGTCGTCGGAACTCTTCTACCACTTGACGATGCTGGGTGACATCCTCATTGAACGTGCCAGTCTCAAACAGAATGCTCATCTTATGTCGAGAGATCTTCCCTAGGATAGACCGAGGAAGAACTGCGAGCGACTCTTGCCTGAGCGAGAAGACGAAAGGGCGCGACCCGGTAACCGAAATGCAGGCTTTAACTGCAAGACTCTGGATCTTAATCGCATCATCTCCGCTCACCTGCCATTCCTTGGGAATGTACGCCACGGTAACCTGCTCGGTATGAACAGCCCTTGATGGGAAGCATACGATTTGGGTTACATGCGGGTTCAATGCTTGTTCAAGCGACCCTTGTATATCGGACGAGGCGAATTTAATCCCGTTGATGTTGATGACATCCTTGACTCGTCCGACGAGATGTAGGTTACCTTTGGAGTCAATAATGGCCTGGTCTCCGGTACGGAACCAACCATCAGGCGTGAATGCTTCAGCAGTCGCTGCGGGATGTCGATAATAGCTGTCGAAAACCACTCTCCCACGCACTTCAAGGTCTCCTGGGTGGTCGGGTAAAGCGAGCTTCGTTTCATGACTTGAGGTGGTCATGATGACGCGCATCTCAATGCCTCTCATACACTTCCCGAGAGATGTATTGCCTCGGCTGTGCTCCAAATCACCATCGGGGCAATTAAGGTTGAAGATAGCCCCTGCGCATGTTTCTGTCATTCCAAACCCAGTTGTGATGACATTTCGAGGAGCACCATGCTTTTCGAGAAGGGCTGCTGCGGCCACGCAAGTGTGCACATCGTTCGCCTCGCCTCCAGACGCAAGCACGGTCAGATCGGACAAATCCCATTCACTCGTAGTGTCGGTTGCAGATTCCATGACAGACACTAATTTGGCGAGGAAAAAGTTCGGAGCAAACGAGCGAGCAACGCGGTGGCGACTGAGGAGGTCGAGGAAGATCCTTGGTGACGCGACGACATCAGCAGGGTCGACATGAACTTGACTAACCCCAAGCCATAGAGCTTGAAGATGAATCTCAACCAAACTAGCGACATGGCTGAGTCCAATCCAGTTCAGGAAGGGCCGGTTTGCTGGAAGGCACCGAACAGAGGCTTTCCCTGCAATAGCGGCCAAAACTTGATCGTGAGTGAGGCACACGGCTTTTGGAACTCCAGTGCTGCCGGACGTCAGCATGAGCATGCTGGAAGCCTTTCCGCCTTTGTATGTGATTCTTTCGATTTCATTAGATGAGTTATGTTGAGTGATGTTGTTCGACAGTGACTCCACCGTAGTCACCCGCAGAGAATGGTTTCCATCCAATAGAGGTAAGAACTCTGCTCTCGTAATGCATATGGGCGACTCCAGAAGTGTTGACAGCCCCTGAGTATATTCGTGCCGGTGCTCTTCAACATTGCTTAAGGGCGTAGAGAGGACGGGCAACCCATTGGCGAAAAGGACGCTCCAGAACCAAAGAATTGTGTCCCAGTGGTTGTCTAGATGAAGAAGCACAGGTTTTTCTTCCCTGAAATCTTTCAAAGACCGGATAAGCACACTGTTCTGTAGTGCTTCCGCGTACAGCGTGCTATACGAGACCTCCGTCGGGAATGATGGATCGTGGGAAGGATATAAAACGATTGTTTGAGATGGCCCTACTCCCGATCTCTCTTTCAGAACGTCTTGAAGACAGTGAAACTCTGGCATACTTGTGGAGAGATTCGGATCGGTTCGAAAAAGTCCTTTGCCGTTCACAGCCTGAGTTCGTGGCAGATCTGGAAGAGGGGGCACGTGCGGAGAGAGTTCGTGTGGTGCCATAGTCAAAGAGTGCCGACAAGGTTCAGAGAAAATGTGATTTCAAGGCTCAAACATAAACGTACTAAATGCCTAAAAGATAGATTTCTATCTTAGAGTTATCAAGGAGGTCGGCGATTGGAACAGTTCCCCGTACACCTCCCCAACCGCAGGTGAGACAGGTAAAGCCTCTGACCGCCATCGATAGAGCATGATCCTGGAAGATTCGACTCAGCGGACTGCTCCAAAGGATTGCAGTGAGTGGCTGCACCCATATGCAGTCATATATCCAGGTATCTACGATATTGGTCGCATTCATGCAGCATGCCGATGGCCTAGAACTACGGCCCAAGACTTTGAGCTGAAACACGCATGCATACGGATTTAGATCCATCTCATACCCTTGTTCATTATTGATAAAATTTGAAGGATTCACCTAGGGTCAATTGACCATGTTGCCGGAAGGTCAGCTGCTTCTGCCTTCGTTGCTGCAGATGCACGTTTCCTTGTTGGCGATTGGTCAGCAGATTGTTAGAAGCAGAAACTTGCATGCGTACTACATCAGAGGACCGAATAGGACATTAAATACGAAAATTTCGATATTGTTTGCCAACTGCTTCTGATTCGTCGATTGCGCTTGCTGATTTGCATAACCGCTGCCTCGCTTGGCTTCTCCACACCCGCAAATCCGTAGGACGACGCCCCGTGCCTCAACCATGTCTCGTCTTTCGACGTGCGCTCCTTCGATTATCCTAGGTCTGCATACAATAATGCAATCTAACTCGAATCGGCAGGTGTGGACGCACAAGTCAGCAAATGTAGTTCGGACCCTGTATTCTAGGTCTCTGTGCATTCGGGAGGGGACGATGCAGGATCCTTCTACCCGTGATGAAACATTGAAAGATATTCGAGCTTGACGAGAAGTTTGTTCCACTTCTTTAGCATTATCGATTCGAAGATTTTCCAAATCTCGGAGCAGTGACATGGAGACTTTTCCTCGTATTGTGCAACTCGCTAAGATAATAAATGAATCCGTTGGGAGGATTCAAGAAGTTCTATCAACGCAAGGTGTGCCTTCGCCTTCGTTCGATGAAGATGCGCCACCATCACTTCCCCGAGAAGCTTCCGATGCTCAAGATGCGGTTCTTGATGCCACTGCCGAGCTTCACGATTTGCTTCTCGAGCCCATGAACCTTGTTTATACACATGGTGGGGTGAGCAACAACTGAGCCTCTCACCATACTTCCCTGCTAACTACTCGGTAGCATAACAACTCCGTGTGTCTGCAAGCTATCGCTCGATATGAAATTGCACAAATGGTCCCATCTGGAGGTAAGATCTCTTACGCCGAGATCTCTGCGAAAACCGGACAGAGTGAAGAGACTATACGCCGTCTTCTACGACATGCAATCGCAATGCGAATATTCTGTGAAACAGAGCCTGGTATCGTGGCGCATACGAAGGCATCCAAGTTTCTTGCTGATCCGATCGTGAACGACTGGCTCCGAGCCGGTACGGAAGAAATGTGGCCTGCAGCAACCAAGGTGAGATGTTTGCGATTCTCCGGTTGCTCATACGAAGAAAGATACTGACGCTTCAATTATTATAGATGATAGATGCGTTGCAAAAGTGGCCCGAGTCTTCCGAAGCGAATGAGACGGTATAGCTCTCCACCCTACATCTCTGTGTTTCGGCCATTGGCAATGCCTCGATTCCAAATTCGATGATGCACCTTTGCTAATCGTCGTGCGTAGGGATTCAGCCTGGCAAACAACACTTCCCAATCAGTATACGACATCATAGGACAGAGTCCCGAGAGAGCCGGTCGCTTTTCAAATGCGATGAAAGTGTTTGCAGCATCACCGGGATACGACGCCTCTTGGATCACTGACCACTACGACTGGAAAGCGCTTGGACATGCCCGGGTCATCGACGTTGGCGGTGCCAGAGGCCACATCGCCATAGTGTTAGCAAGGCATTTTGGCAACCTCAACATCGTTGTACAAGACATGGATGAAGTCGTCCGTGATGCCGAATCAGGACTACCGGAAGACCTAAAAGGCAGAGTCCAGTTTATGCCTCATGACTTGTTCAAGCCACAGACTGTTCAAACGGATGTCATTTTCTTTCGTTGGATCTTGCATAACTGGTCCGACAAATACTGTGTCCGCATCCTCAGGGCCCAGATTCCTGTACTAAAATCCGGCGCTCGGATCATCATCCAGGACACATGTATGCCGGAACCAGGTGCTATAGCACATTGGAGGGAAAAGGATCTAAGGTTCGCATCATACAACCTCAATGGTACACGAGACTTCACTGACATCTCGCGACGAACAGAAGGGAGGATTTGAACATGGCTGCTGTCTTCAATTCGAAGGAGAGAACAGTGGCAGAGTGGAAGGCGTTACTCGCGGAAGCCGATCAGAGATTTTCCATCAAGAAAGTTACCGAGCCTAGAGGTTCCGCTTTGGCGATCATCGAGGTTATTTGGAATGATGTAGTGTAGCTAGTTTCCTCAATGAACTGTTTTGCAGCATGGTGTCGACAACACCAGTATTCTTCTTTGATAAACACTGTGATCGTTTTTCAACATCAGGGTGGGCGACCAGAGCCCTCGACAGCCGCTTCTTGTGTCATTATTGTAGAAGTGACGATGCGTTTGAAGCTCAGTGCGATCCTTTCAAATAGACAGGGCTTCCAGGAGGAAATGGCGAGCCAGTATACGAAAAGAATCTGCTGAATCAGCGCTCACAGCCTTTCCTTTACTTATGAGGCTCTTACCACTCTTCTTGTCATCTCTATTCCCGAAGCGCTGAGTCAGCCTTTCTTTTGTACAGACCTGCATTTATGTAGCGGTAGCGAGAGGAGCACAAATGAGAACCAGATTAATGCGGTTGATGTACTTGAAAGCAGCACGCCTGCTGCGAGAGAATGGAGAATAAAAATCTAGAACTTATACCCGGATAGCCCCTCATCATGACAGATTCTGTGGAAATGCGTAGCCTCGCACCTGTGGTTTCCAAATGTTGCGATTGAAAGGCAGGCGCGAAGTGAGCTGAGGAGTACTTGAGGCCACCTGCGAGATTCACAATCTCCGCAACTTTTTCCAATCGAGCAGCGGTGAACAGAGATCAGTAATAGGCCACGTGAAATCGAAGGCCGAAAGATGCAGCCTTATGACGGTATTGCTAAGCAATGGTAGATTAGATAAGATATATTTGAATAGAGTCGTGCTTGTATTGATTGAACGGGACGAAATAGGACTGGATGAGATTTCCCATAGGAGTATTATATGATTTAAATCTGCCAATCCTAGCAACCTCCTCAATCATCACTATCAATAAAAAAACTCCCTATCACACTACCCCACACCATCAAACCCGCCTATCGTTCCCCTCCCCCTCCCCAACCTCTGCAAGCCTATAATCCCTCAACATAAACGCCCAAACAAAACACGGCGCAAGCGCACAAGTCCCCACAATAACCATAACCTTCTGCGCATCCCCAAACGCCCTCACAACAGCCTGCCTTTCAGGGCTCTCCCACGCATATTCTAACTGCACATCCAAGCTCCCATAAATCCTTGCGGCCTCGTTTTTCCGGTCCTCAGGGAGATGCTTCTCCAGCTGCACAGGCACAACATGCGTCCAAATCGCCGCACAGACAGCCTGGCCTAGCGCCCCGCCCACCGCGCTGAACATGAGCAAGATGGCGACTGCGACGTCGATGTCTTTGTCTGGGACCGCGGCGCGAATAGCTACTTGCGTGACTTGGAAGAAGTTTGCACCGCAGATGGCGCTGAAGACTTCGACGACGATGAGGGCGTTGAGCGGGGAGTTGGGCTTGCGGAAGTGGATCATCAGGCCTGTCATGAGGATTTGGATGGGCACGGAGACGACAGCGACCCATTTGTAGCGGTTAGTGACCTTGAGGATGCCACCAATTACGATGCTCCAGGCGCAGGAGACGATGTTGTAGACATTGGTTATGTAACCGGCTTCGGCGACGCTACGTTGGAAGACGACTTGGAGGTAGGAATTAAAATAGCGTTTGTATGAGCTGCGGAGGTCAGTGGATTCGTGCTGGATGACAGGGTGGAGAACTTACTAGAAAGCGATCCAGCTGTTAAAGCCGAGAAGGCAGGCCGCGAGATTCGAGCGATCCTTCATGAGTTCAACAGGAAGAAACGACTTCGGCGCCCAAAACTTCTCATACAAGGCGAATGCGACGAGAAGAAAGGGCCCTACGAGGACCATGCTGATAAAGAGCGGCGACTTGAATCCATCCCGCTGATACGAAGACAAACTGAAAGGTATCAGGAAGACAGAAAGGCCAGTACACAAAAGAAATAACCCAACAGCTAAACAGATCAGTCTTAATCCATCGACGAGCTGTAGCGTACTCACCATCAAACTCGTTACACCAGTGCGCAACATTCTGCCCCAAAGTCCTCCCGCCCTTCTCTCTCTTCTCAATATTTCCCGCCCTCTTCGCCTTCCTCACCATAAGGAAAAACATCACCCACATGGGTGCACACATGACAACCGTAATAATAGTGAAAACGCCATAGCCCCATCTCCAGGTCGACGGTACATATAGCAAGAAGACCTCGCCGATTTCGGGGCCGATGAGGGCGTTGAAGATGTAGGGCATGGAGGTGAAACCAAGGTAGATCGCCATATTCTGGAGTTTCGCGGTATCCATAACGAAGATGCTATTTATCATATGAGCATTTACATCGCAAGTCTATACTGTGCTAAGACAGGGAAGGGGATACTTACTCGAGCACATAACTGATCCCGTTGATACCTGACCAGTAAAAAACCTGGGCAGTGCAGTACGTCGCCACGTTCTGGCTCAGCGCCATAAGACCCAACGCTGGAAATCATTAGCACCCGCGCCCCTACACAACGCCCTCAATACTCACAAACCACCACAGCCACCAAAGAAATCAAAAACCCCTCAGGCCTCCCAATCAAATTGATAAACTTCGCAAGCGGCAACTTCAACACGCCGCCCACCACGCCCGACGCAATCTCCGTAATCCCCGTCAGCCCGTGCAGCTCAAAGCTGCTCGTCACATACGGCGCCCACGTATTGCTAGCAGCTTGTTGCAGCGAGTTCGTGAAGGTGACGAACCAGATGAGGACGTAGGCGGCGTAGATCCATTTCTTGCTGCAGACTTGGAGGACGCCGTGCATTTGCTGCACGCCGTAGGGCTCATCGGGGACGAAGGCTGAAGGCGAAGAGATGGTTTCGTTGATGCCTTTCTCGATTACGAAGGGGGTCCGGGGGCGGTAGTCGTGGACGGTGTGAGGGGGAAGGTGCGCGGAGTAGCGGATTCTTTGCTCTGGCGTCGCCATCGCGAAAGACGGGTACGGGTACGTGGGCGAGTTGAAGGAAAGGGAAGGTGAGTGACTTCAAGAGACCACGGTTTCCTTGCCTTATAGCGACGATGCTGGAGATGAAGAGGGTTGATGGGCAGAACAAACGCAGCCCTGTGGGGGCGGGCCGCCAATCACATATCCCGACTTCACGGTCTCCATCGAAATCACGCAAACGATGGCCAGCTTCTGACGCGGAAAGGTGGGGTGCATGTTTGATTGGACATTCAATATGGTGTAAATTCCGCAGTGCGATGAAATTACCCAGCCTGCAGTACTATACGTACCCTTCTTTTGACTTCCAACGTCCTAAGTCTGATACCTAAAGTCCGGCTCCCGATCTGTATACATCTGCCCCTCAGGCATGAAGTATCCCTGAGCAATCTTAATATCCTTCCTCTTCTCTCTCCTCGCATAAATCGCCCTAACAACCCACCACCCACACCAAGCAAATGCCAAGCAGCCCAGACTCCACGCATGCCCTAGAGTGTACTTGGGAGCCGCATTACTCTGATAAATCTGGCCTGACACCACGCCGCCAATGTTAGTCAGTGTGAGCAATATGCCGAGCGAGGCGGCGCGTTTGCCGTCGGGCGCGCAGTTCACAGAGAGCCAGGTGATGTTGGAACCGGTACAGAGGAAGCATGCGGTCGCGATGAGATAGGTGGCAAAGTAGCTGACGGCAGGGGAAACGGATGCGAGGAGGATGGCGTAGCCGGCTATGCCGACGGGAGCCATGAGAATGAGAGGGAGGAAACGGGTTTGGTGGCGGTCGGAGAGGTATGCGCCGACTGCGTAGACGAAGGCGCCCCAGAGGTTGACCGGGACTACGAGATATTGGGCCTGTGCACGGTGAGTGACCTTTACTAGAGGCTTTGAGATGAGGGACGTCATACCTGCTGTGTGGAGTACCTGAAGCCATACTTGATGATGATCGGGAGGAAGGTACCGAAGCCATACAAGATCGTGACAACAGCAATCTGGATACAACCGTGGAGCCAGCTCTTGATATCCTTGGCAGCCTCTTTGATATCGGCTTTTCCGTGATGTCCGCTTCCACCGGAGTATGCTTCCATGCGCTCGGCACGCTGGCGCATAATCTTCTTCTCCTCCGCATTAAGAAAGTATGCGGTTTCGTAGTTCTTAGGAACTAGAAAGATGCACATAAAAGCCCATATGACCGTGATACACCCTTCGATCACATATAGCCTGCGACTCTGAATCAGCAACAAGAAGGCAGCAATATCTAGAGGATTGAAGACGTACCATCGCCACCCAGCCCAGCCACGCACACCATCCATATACAACACACCGAGCGCAATCAGCCCGCCAAACGCACCGCTCAGCGCCGAGGCGATAAAAAGGTATGCAACTCTCACGCCAAGCTCTTCTCTCATGTACCAATTACACAAAAAGAGCGTCATGGAAGGGAACAAGCAGCCTTCAAAGAAGCCGAGAAAGATGCGCGTCGTGACGAGGCCGCCAAAGTTTTGCACGAAGCCGGTGCATAGGCACACCACTCCCCAGCAGAAGGTGATGGCAGGGATAACGCGGTTGAATTGGAGACGCTTCACCAGGATGGATGTCGGAAACTGTGGGCGTTAGTCAACGGCTATGAGGATGAAAAGCGTGATGCACGTACCTCGGCGAGAATGTAGAAGATGTAAAAAACCGACACCGCAGTCTAGATTTCATCAGTATTGCATCCACCCGTTGACTTACTGCAAAGGGAGCTCACATTCAACTGACTCCCCTTCAGGTTAATATCCTGTGTCATCCCCTGCGTCGCAGCAAACCCAATATTCCCTCGATCCAAATACGAGATCAACATGAGCAACATCATAACCGGCGCAATAAAGCGATCCAGTTTCTTCACAAGCGCTGCCTCTTTTTTCTTCGCCTCGATAGATTCCGGCGTCTCATCCTGCTGCAGGTATTCACGGGTGATGGGCTGCTCTTTCTCGTCCATAACGGACAGCGCGTCTCTATTCTCGACTCCAGCCATCGCTCTCAATCCTTCTTCAAAGAACGATTGGGGAAATTTTGATGGTTGTCGGACGGTGGGATCGATAGTAAGCGGCCGTGAGTTTTGCAGTGCATCGCGAAACCGACCGCAACGATATCTATGATATGCGCATACCGAGCCAGCCCAGAAGCCCTCGCCAGCCGTTTCTCCACACCAATAAGGAGTGGGGATAGCTCCGGGGTAGCGTCGTGCCTTCGCAGAAACCGGGCAACATCGCGTGTTCTTCCCCGCATCTTGGGAAAGGATCGTCTGCGCGGTGGCCAAACGACGTTCCGGGTTCGTTAACCGGCGCGACGAGGTCGTGAGGTGAGAGGTCTAAAGGATTATGCGCCTTGCCGGAAGGGTGAGATGACGATAGCTAAGCGTGGCTGGGGAAGGTTGGGGAATTAGGGGTAGATGAGATTGGGGATGGATCAGATGAGATGGGGATGGTTCGGGTTTGGGGTAGATGGCGGGGTGGGCGGGATGAGGGGCGGGGCGACACAGCTGCGCAGATGACGACGGATCGTGCAGGTGTGTAAACACCAAGACAAGCAAGCGCATCCTGCTGAAAATATTGACAGTTGCGAAATCGCTCTTCTCGTTCTCTTTCAATTCGAATAACATCGCAAGATCATTCCTGCGCCTGAAACGAAATCATGGCCCTCCCAGACAAACCCGTCGCCTTCATCGGTACGCCCTCCCCTCTCCTGCAAATACTCATCTAAAGAATACCTAGGCCTCGGCGTAATGGGCTACCCCATGGCCATCAATCTGCGTAAAGGCCTCGACAAATCCTACACCCTCCTCATCTGCGACGTCGTCCCCGAAGCCCTCACCCGCTTCCAAAAAGAAAGCGAAGGACAAGGACCCGTCGAAGTGATTCAAAATGGCTTCGAAGCAGTACAAAAAGCAGACATGGTCATCACAATGCTGCCCAGTTCCGCGGCGGTGAAATCCGTATATTTAGATCCTGAGACGGGGATTCTAGCGGGCGCCGAGAAGGCGCTGCAGGAAGGCAGGAAAGGCGACAAAGGCAAGATCATCATGGAATGCGGGACGATTGAGACGGCGACGATTCTCGAGGTGGCGAAGGCGACGGAGGCATCGAAAGCTAGCGCGAATTTGACGTTCGTTGATGCGCCTGTGTCCGGTGGGCCCATGGGCGCGCAAGACGCAACGTTGACGTTTATGGTAGGCACAAACAACAAAGATGGCTTCCCGACCGTAAAGAGCTATTTGGCACACATGGGCAAGGAAGACGCCGTATTCCTCTGCGGCGACGTGGGCGCCGGCACGGCCTTCAAAGTGATCAACAACTACCTCAGCGCCATCACGTCCCTCGCCGCCTCAGAAGCGCTCAACATCGGTGCGAAGATGAACCTCGATTTGTCGCTGCTCACGGACGTGATCAATGTGTCCGGGGGCCAGTGCTGGGTGACGAGCAAGAGTAATCCCGTGCCAGGGATTCAGGCGAATGTGCCTAGCTCGCGGGGATATGAAGGTGGGTTTCGGATCGAGCTTTGTGCGAAGGTGTTGAAGATGGGGAGCGAGCTTGCGGAGATGGTAGGTGCGAGGACGGTGTTGGATAAGCCGACGCTGGAGGCGTTCGCGGAGGCGCAGGGGGATGAGAGGTATAAGGGAAAGGATGCGCGAGTTGTGTATAAGTGGCTGAATGAGAGCGAGAGGAAGTAGCTGAATATGTTCATATCGACATTATGATATTCGAAGATGCGCTAAAGAACGATCATTGAGATGCGAGCTCCTTCTCAAGGATCGGTAGACCAACATCCATCGTACTGATACTAAGCAGCGTTGCCAATTCCAACACTTCCATGATCTCCTCAGCGGTGCCGCCATACCTGAGCACATTTTTCATGTGCAGCTTCAAACCCGGCTTGTAAAGATGCGTAGCAGCACAATCGAAAGCGCAGTAGATGAGTTCTTTGACCTGCGAATGAATCAGTTTAATTCTAACGACCTGGTTCCACCGTAACAAGACCGCAAATGCAAGATAGGCGTATTGTCAAAGTAAAAACTCACCTTCGGCTCAAGCACCCCATTCCCACCCTCATTCGTCCACGGCACACTCGAGAACTCCACATAAGCCCCAAAGAACTCAGGGGACAGTCTCAGGAAGTCTTCCCAAAAGGCATGCCAATAGCCCCTCTTCTTTTCGAAATCTTCCTTCAGTTCCCACTGCTCTTTGCTCATGCCGTCCATTCCCGTCGGCACCTCTTTCCCTTCTTCTCGTAGTACTTCTACGAGAATGGGGACGCCGATGTTGCAAGCATGAACCCCTAGCGTACTCGTCAGACACAGTACCTCGACGATTTCTTGTTTGCTTGCTCCCGCCGCCAACGCTTGTTTCGTGTATCGATGGATGTTGGGGACGTGAAGATGTGTGCTCGCTGATGCCACAGCTAGACTAACGAGGGCTTGTATCTTTGGGTTGAGATGACCTTTTCGTTTC
Organism: Lentithecium fluviatile CBS 122367; assembly: GCA_010405425.1. NCBI lineage: Eukaryota > Fungi > Ascomycota > Dothideomycetes > Pleosporales > Lentitheciaceae > Lentithecium > Lentithecium fluviatile. Next base: position 945,395 of record MU005585.1, read on the forward strand.
GGGACGGAGGTCATGCGAAGACTCGCCGCGAACATCTCTGGTGAGTGCTTCAGCAGCCGTGACCATGATTCATCGAACATATAAGGGCCCAATGTAGCATCAAATCGTTCTTTGAGCGACTGCTGTTCCGGCGTGAGCGTCATATCGGGCGGAGACGACAGGATCGAGTAAGCAGGCGGTCGAAACAGGTGTTGCGAGGATGAAGACATCGTTGGCACCTCGCACAGACGCAGTACATACAGAAGCTGGCTGGAACGAGACTAGCGCATGTGAATGATGGGTGGGGTCCGTGTTGTGAGTGCAGCGTGGGTGCGCCAGCGTGAGTGTTCCGCGAGTACCAACCGGTTGTTGCTGTGTTGTGAGAGGGGTTCGGCTGACGCGCATTGGAGAAGCAATAGGGTTTACGCTGATTCGTGGATGATCTCACGCCCCACATTCTCCAACGATGGCGCGAGAATAGTGCGAAGTGCGGGGTTTGCTGGATATTCTGGGTTGGAGAACACGACGGGTAAGTTGAAGCGAATTGATTCAGTGGTGCAAGCGTCTTCAAGAACTTTTTAGCAAGCCATGTTTCAGAAACTGCATCGAAAAAAGGCCGTACTGGGATTGAAAAGCTCATAGGCAACTTCCTTGCCCGTAGCCGAAAAATCGCGCCTTATTGCTGGGAGAATTCTCCCAATCGACATCGTGCGCGAAGATAATCTCGACTCCTTCACTTTCCAATTGTTTGATCCGCTGTATCGTCTCCTCGGCCTCCTTCCTGTCTGCGTGGATGCAGCAAATATGTCCGTGCGCATCGTTCCATTCCCCAATCTCCTTCTCACCGGTCAAGAGCCTTCTATCATGGCACGCATCACCGCCGAGATATACCAAGTGCGTGTTAGAGACTTGCGCAAGGATGTTGACGTGCCCGGGTAGATGGCCCGGGGCGTTTACGATTAGCACGGAACCGTCGTTGAAGATATCGAGGGTTTGCGGAAGGTGCTTGTAAGGTTTCCACGGCTGATTTAGACTGATGTCTTTGGTCGTGTTCGGGCGTGATGATTGGGTACTTGAAGGGTCTGACAGTTCTACCGTCCGTCCTTCTGGCAGAAGATCGTGTTCGAAGAAGGAGTGACCGCCGCGAAGAGCTGACGAGGTGCCGTTCAAGAGTGCTAGAGCTCCATGACCGACGAGGAAGGTTGAAGTGGGAAAGTCGCGCGGCTCGCCGATGTGGTCCCAGTGCACCTGTGTTGACCGATTAGCACAGTTCCTTGGCAGATGCGTGATTGTAGTGAGTAATATACATGCGAATACAGCACATAGTCAATATCGCTCGGCGTCAAACCTCCTTTCGCCAAGCTTGCGACCACATCTGGATGCGTAGTCATGGGCTGCCGTGTTTCTACGTGCTTTTGGATTGGTGGCGCATAGCGACTGATATCTCTCCTCAACCCTAAATCGAAGACGATTCGAGTTGTCTTGCCCGTTTCAGTGTTCTGATGTTGGATCAAGAAAGCCAATGAAGGGACAGACTTCCTCGCATCGCGAGATACTGGATGAACAAACTGGTATTCTGGAAGCGTGAAGTGTCCGCACGAGAGGGCATGGACCGAGATGGTGGTCTTCTCGGGCGGCGGTGATGGCGGTCCGTTCTGCTTGACAAATAGGGTTGAAGACATTGTATCTACCGGAGGAAGCCGAAGGTGGACGGCGAAGGCTGTGATCGTGCGAATTTCTGGCAGAGTCTGTTTACATGTCCATTGGTAGCCCAGATGATCAGCTGAACCGACCCCTGCTTGGCCGAGTAGAGAAGGAGCATTGCCACAAAGTTGCGCGCTCGCTTTTTGGTTTACCGATACGAGGCGCTGAGGCTTGGGGAAGCAAGGAGCTAATACCCCACCATGCCGGATGACGACTGGTGGGGCAAGCCTAGCTTGGGGTTCGCCTATCTCGGCAGCCGGGTTGGCTTTCAGCGGGCTATGATCGAAGCCTCATATGGCGTTGCAGTTGCACATCTACCAACCTTGGATTTTTGCAGATGCAAACAGTTCTCCGCTAACGCCGAAATGAAGGACGACTTCAAGACGTTGGGCTTTATCGGCCTTGGGGCAATGGGAAGGCCGATGCTAGTGCACTTAGCGAACAAGTTACCCGCGGAGTCGCAAATATACGTGTTCGACGTTGTGGAGAAGGTAGTTGATGAAGTGTGCGCAGAGTTTCCGAACAGGGTGTTCAAAGGCTCAAGTGCAAGGGACATCGCGCAACAAGTGGTGAGAAATCGACTGTTGATGAGACAAGAGAACAAACTAATACCGGCATAGGAAACAATCGTCACCATGGTCCCGGAAGGATCGCACGTCCGCTCAGTCTACCTCGACCCCGAAAAGGGCGTTTGCAGCACAGACATTTCGAATAAACTGCTCATCGACTGCTCCACGATAGACACGGCGACGAGCCTGGCGGTCAAAGACCACATCGCGGAAACCTTCCCCTCTGCGTCGTTCTACGACTCGCCAGTGAGCGGTGGTGTTGTCGGTGCGATCAAGGGCACAATAGCATTTTTCCTGGGTTGCGCAGAGACGGATCCAAACGTCGAGCGCCTCACACACCTCGCGAGTTTGATGGGCAAGCAGATCATTCCATGCGGCGGGCCGTCCCTTGGTCTTGCGGCGAAGCTGTCAAACAACTACCTCTCGGGCGTTATCGCAATTGCATGCTCCGAAGCGTTTGACATGGGTATGCGTTCGGGGTTGGATCCGCGAACACTCGCGAAGGTGTATGCGGCTGGGACAGCCCAGAACACGATAGCCGACCGCTTTTGCCCTGTGCCACACGTGTACCCCGAGGCGCCATCTACAGGAGGGTACAAGCAGGGTTTTAAAGTGCAGCTGATGAAGAAGGACTTTGGCCTCGCGCTCGACATGGCAAAGCGGGTGGGCTCGCAAAATGTGCTAGGAGAGGTTGGACTCGCGACATATGATGCCGCGAGCAAAGATCCGCGCTGTCGCGATCTCGACTCGCGCGTCGTGTATCGATATCTAGGAGGCGATGAGGACTGGCAGTCCAAGATGAACGGAACTTCTTAATCGAGCTTTCCGTATCAAGTCCATATCCCGTGAGACTATCAGATTCTCAATTCCCATCTATGTGCGCGTTAGCTTGTGGCTGGGGGTGACGAGGGGTGTTGGAGAAGAGGGGATGAGGGGCAACCCCAACCACGCGCACCGAGGTCGGCGGGCCCACAACGAGGGGCAGTTGCGGATAGATGTCTGCGAGAACAGCCGTCGTGTTCTTCCTACATAGCAAATCAATTCAGTCATCTTCAATACTTCCTCTCGCGCCTATATCGACTTTGAGTGGCATCTTCCACCTCCAGCACGGAACAACCTCGGATCGACCAAAATTCTCCACCAATCAGCGCCGCCATGTCGTCCGATCCGAAGTACGACGAGCTCCACAAGCAGCTATTCGAAGAAGGCCTGAAGATGCGCCGCAGCGTCGTCGGCGACGAATACGTCGACCGCGCGCTCGCCAACGGTTCGTCCGAGTTTGCGCGAGCCGGCCAGGAGCTTGTCACTGAGTTCTGCTGGGGATATGCGTGGACGCGTCCAGGCCTCACGAAACAGCAGCGCAGCCTCCTCAACATCGGTATGCTCATGGCCCTCAACCGCGCCCCGGAGCTCGCTGTCCACGTCCGCGGGGCACGAAACAACGGCCTCAGCGAGCTCGAGATCCGCGAAGCCATCATCCACGCAACCACCTACTGCGGGGTGCCGGCGGGCGTCGACGCCATGAAGACGGCCGAGAAGGTGCTCAACGAGATGGCCGAAAAGGGCGAGATGCCGCGGGAGTTGGCGAACAAGAGCGACCGGGCATAGATCGGATGGATATCGGGCGTGGTGTGGTGGTGTTGTTGACACCTGGGGAGGCGAGGGAATTGCTGAGGCGTGATTGGAAGGCGCGTCGCGTCGATAGATGAGAGCGCGGCAGGTACGACCTGGAACCGGGGAAGAGCGCCCCACAACCGCAAATGCTCGCTCAACACCATCAATATATCGCGGGAAGCCATCACCACCGCCAGCTATGGGGATTTCATGTGTTTCCGAATCTTGTCGTGATTGTGATGACGCAGGGGGAGCAGCTTTCTGCCAAGCCGCGGCCGCGGTTGGTGGCTTCCGTAGCTTGCCCCCACATGTGATTCTCCCGTCTCCGCACTCAACCCGCTCTCCACACTTTGCTCAAACTCATCCCCAAGCCCTAGCAGCCCCTCGCCTTCCTGCGTCTCCAAAGACGCGCTCAATGCCACTCCGGATCGCTGGCGCGCCCTCACGAGCCAATGAGAGTGCCGTCGGCGCTTTCCACCACACTCTAACGTTAACCCATGGAGTCCAGCTCCGCCGAGGCTTCGGCCGCAGGGAAGAAGGAGAAGGAGAAGCGTTTTCAATGCACTGCTTGTTCGCGCATGTTTGCGCGCCTTGAGCATCTGCAACGCCATGAGCGCATCCGTGAGTGGCAGAATTTTGTGCTGTGAATGTCTCTAATGAATCGAAGACAGTGGAGTCAAACCCTTCAGCTGCTCCGAGTGCAATTACTCCTTCACACGCAGGTATGGTGGGGAAACGGCACTAAAAATCGGGTGCTAATAGGTGAAGCGACCTTCTTGTCCGACACGAGCGTTTGACTCACAAGAACACCAACGTCGACAAATATGTCCCTTCAGATGCAAGACCTCCCAAGCGCGTGCGCACCAGCTTTGATGCTGGGCGTCCTGTGCCTGAGATACCTAGCATGATGTCGACGCCCGCAATCACGACGAATATGGACATGCAGCCGCCTCAGCATCCCCAGCCGCTGCCCGCTGGCCCACTCTATACCGGACAGAACGATGAGTACTCACTTGCGGCACTCTCCATGGCTGCTGAGTATCAGTCGATGCAAGGAACCATGGCCAATGGTGCGGCCTCACACCACGAAATGCAAGGATCGGCAACCGTGCAAGAGCAGAATGTTGCGAGTACCGTGGAGCATCCAGTCATCTCTTCGGCCACCAGCCAAATGCACGGCGCCGGCCTCGGGGAGTCTTTAGACAGCTTAGCCGCGTTTCTGGATAACGAACCTTTGAGCTCATATCACTTTTCCAGCTTGATCAACACCGAGCAGCCAATGCCGTTCTTCTCGCCAGAATCGTTCAACTATAATCATGACTTCCTACCTCCACCAGGTACACCCGGCGCCTCCGCGCTTGGACACAGTCAAACACACGGCGAAGAAGCTCACTCGCTCTCACGCTTTGGATCCAGACTACCCTCACTGCAGCCAGACGACCTGCAACACGATGGCCCGCGTCGTTCGTTTGCCGACATTTCTATGGATGACCGACAACAAATAGCAGATAAGCTAAGCGAGTTCTCTAGTGTCGTGCCAGGCACGTTCAGGCTACCCTCCCGGTTGGCGTTGTGCAGGTACATTGCCGCATACATCAATGGCTTCCATGAGCATATGCCCTTCCTCCACATTCCGACCATGAGCCCGGAGACTTGCTCCATTGAGCTCATCCTGGCTATTGCTGCGGTTGGCGCACAATATACATTCGAAGGAGAGAAGGGTGTGGAGCTATTCAACGCAAGCCGTGCAATAGCAACCAGTCGAATACGTCGGAGAGATGCTCGTTTGGTGGAAGTTCACCGTCGCGCCGAGTCTGAACGCTCTTCACCCCATGATGGGGATTGCGCATTTGCTGCGCGTAGTCCGGCGCGCACCGCTTCTACTGTCGGCCCCCTCGGTCTGCCGTCCGGGGGCGACCTCTATCCCATCAGTGAAGACCTTATGCAGACTGCACAGGCGCTTCTTCTGCTTATGGCACTTTGCACCTGGGCAAAGCACAAAGAGATTCTCCGAGAAGCACTTGCCATCCAAAGTATCCTGGCAACCTTGATACGAGACGACGGTTTGCAAAATGAGCCTCTAACAGAAGAGCTTTCGTGGCGCGACTGGGTGCAACGAGAGACCATCAAGAGAACTAAATTTATTGTTTACGGCTTCTCGAACCTCCACTGCATCGTCTACAACATACCACCCTTCATTCTCACTTCCGAGGTGAAGCTGACTCTTCCCTGCAGCGCCGCTGAGTTCAAGGCTCCCAATGAAACCGCTTGGAGGGAAGCGAGAAAGAAGAGCGCGCCGGAGATACAATTTCAAGATGCCCTCCAAAGACTTTTTTCCAAAAACGGGCGCGACATCACCGAGTGGAACTCTTCTGCGGGAAACTACGCTCTGATCCACGCTCTGATACAGCATATCTTCTTTGTTCGGCAAGTTGCTAGATGTCGCTTCGACGGACCTGGCGATCTTAGCCAAGATGACGTTACGTCCCTTGAAAATGCGTTGCGGAACTGGCAGACCGGATGGAAACACAACCCAGAATCATCGCTAGACCCAATGAGTCCGAATGGCCCTGTTGCTTTCAATTCGACCGCTCTTCTACGATTAGCCTACATCCGACTCTACGTGGACACAGCCGGACGAGCCTTGGAAACGCGAGATCCGGTGTTGATAGCGAATGCCTTTCGCGCCGGCCCAGCCATCAAGAGATCGCCCAAGATTACTCGAGCCGTTCTTCACTCCGCTCACGCACTCAGCATCCCCGTTAAGATTGGTTACAGGCTTGTTGCGAAGACCCAGTCTTTCATTTGGTCTATTCAGCATTCGTTATGTACCCTCGAGTGCGCATATCTGATGAGCAAGTGGCTCGAAGCTCTCTCAGTGGCCAACCCTGACCCTCCGGTTACAGCGGATGAGAGGAGAATCGCGGCTATCGTCAAGGACATGCTTGACGAGACGGAATTCGCGCTCCCGCCTGACATACCCACGGACTCACCAGCGTACACGAAGTATCTGAGTGCCGGGGTCTTGAGGGTTTGGGCTACCATCTTCAAGGGCGCGCAGACATGGGCGATAGTAGACGTAATTGGAAGTGCATTGAACCTCTACGCCAACATGCTGGAATCGGGATGAGTGAATACGAGGCTTCCGGACCACCAAAACGCTATGTTTCTCGGGACGAACAGATACAGATACCCATAGTCGCTTGCTCCGCTACTCTGTGAGCGCCATATCAACGACTAGCTTTCCGCCGCCACCTTTATGATAGTCCTCCACTAGGTCGTTTAATCTCGAAAGCGAATACGACTTAGCAATGGCTCGGACTTCATATTCAGCGGAGAAGTTCAGCATCTCCCGTAGCATCCTGTTGCTCCCCACCAGACTCCCAATGATAGAAATATCCCGGAATACCACATCTCGGGCCGAGATCTGGAAGCCTTTCTCCGGGAACGACACGATGACACACTTTCCATGGCTCTTCAGCAGCGTCATTCCATAATCAAAAGCGGCTTGGCTCTCGGGCAAGATGATCACGGCATCAATACCCATTTCTTCCATTTCTTTCTTGCCGTCCTCGGTGCCCAGCTCTTGCACGATGTCGGATGCCTTTTCCGATCTAGCGTCCGCAATCCTTGCTCCTGTGTTCAGACTCTGAGCAAGCTTCAGCGGACCGTCTGCTGCATCCACACCAAGCACTTTGAAGCCCATCTTTGCTGCATACTGCAAACCCAGATGCCCGAGACCGCCACCAGCCCCCATGATTCCGACTCGATCGCCCGGTTGTATCTGGCATCGCTTGAGAGCAGCATAAATGGTGATCCCCGCACACATCAGTGGTGCAGTCTCCACCGCCGTCATCGCATCGGGTACCGGTGCCAGTTGCCTTGCATCAACAATTGCGTATTCGGCGAATCCACCGTCTTTACTGATCCCATTGTTCTCTGCATGAGCGCAGTACACCGAGTAGCCCTTCTCATCTTGACTTACAGGGTCTTTCGAGCCCTGACATTCAAAGCAAGTTTCGCAAGCGTGGAAAGCTCGCCCGGGTACACCCACTCTGTCTCCAATTTTGAACGTGCTCGCTTTTGAATCTGGCGATGAAGAGTGGGAAACAACTGTTCCGGCAAATTCGTGACAACTAACGTGTGGAAAGGAGCTCGGGAAAGGAGGCATCTGCCCTTCGGCGAGCACAAAGTCGGTGTGGCAGTAGGACGCGGCGTCCACTTTTATGAGAATGTCATTGGGAGTGGTTGGCTTCGGAAGCGGCACAGTGCGTAAAACGTACGGTTGTTTGAATGCTTCGAGGAATTGCCCTTGCATTGTTTTGGGGAGATTGGCAGCCATGGTGGATGAATCTTGGGACTAGCGCTGGCCGGGTTCGAGCCCCAAATGTATAGGGCGACGGCTCGACGTTGGGACAGATGTCAGGCACCTCTTCTGGTCGGTGACGCTACGGAAATAAGCGATGCAGGCCGCTCAACCCCGCAGCGGGGTACATCTTCCGAAAGTGGGGCTGCATAGCGGACAGTTCCCCAAGCACTTTCTCCGAGGATCACTTCATCATTACAACTTTAGAAACCGACCCTCAACCTCAATACGGCTATAGAGTCAAGCTACTGACATTTTGCGCTATCCCCGCCTCTTCACTTTCAACATGGCGTCCTCAGAGCCTGCAGTCGTCATGCTTCCTGCACCTCGGTCGCCACAAAATTTCGTCACAGTGTCTGCCCTCGAAGGTGGGCATCTCACACTGCCTGAAAAGCTCTTTGTCACAAATGCGGATCCGGAGAAACGTGCAACAGTGCCCTCACTGTCTTTTCTGATACAACACCCCTCTTCTTCAAATCTCTTCAAACCCACCAAGCTGGTGTTTGACCTCGGCCTCAAGCGCGACTTCTCCGGCTACCGGGATGCACAGCAACACCACATTGCCCAGCGTCAACCTACAATAGTCTCTCCCGATGTTGCCGAAAGCTTGCGAAAAGGGAATTTGGGACCAGGAGAAATTGATACAGTAATTCTAAGCCATGTGCATTGGGATCACGTAGGCACCGCGTCTGACTTCACAAACGCCGAATTCGTTGTTGGAAGCGGCACACTGCACCTCTTGGCTCATGGTGGCGGGCCCTTATATCCTGCCGAGATCTTCAACGCCAATGAGTTGCCGAAAGATCGAACGCGCGAACTACCGCCTGCGCGAGAGGAGGATACAAAGAAAGCGTTCTACCAACGAACAAGCCATTCGTGGAGACCGCTCGCAGGGTTTCCTGCAACGATCGATTACTTCGGCGACGGCAGCCTCTACATCGTCGATGCGCCTGGACACCTCGATGGTCACGTAAACTTGCTCGCTCGCACTGGCCCAAAGAAGTGGGTATACCTAGGTGGCGATTGTTGCCATGATCCGCGCATACTGAGCGGAGAGAAGGGGATTGCTTTGTATGATGATGGGAAAGGCGGACAGAGGAGCGTACATGCCAATACGGATACCGCGGCAAAGACGGTGAAGAGCATCGCAAGGCTACTGCAGCAGGGCAATGTCAAAGAGGACGGAAGCGGGGAGGTAGACGTTGAGGTCGTGGTCGCGCATGATGGAGCCTGGAGGGAAAGGAACGCGCATAAGTTCTGGCCTGGACAGCTCTGAGCGGCGCAAGGAAGAACTACAGCGCGCCGACTGGCCGCCTCGAATAATTCTCAGCGCCAACATTCTCAGCTCGGCTCGCAGCCTATCCACTCTCACAACCGTCGGACGTGCGGAACATGCTTGATTGCGACAGTGGGGTTCTTCGTACCTCGACCACTCCTCGCACTCTTCCCTCGGCTTTCCATCTGCTCAATGGTCAGAATCATTCCACATCGTTCGTATACACTTCACCCCACCCAGCTTCATCAAGGCTCCATACCGACCTTCCACTCCTAGACCAGAGCTGGCGAGCAACTTCATATAACAGATACTCGCTTCCAGTGTTTGTTGATGAGAAGTCACGCTTACAATTTGTAGAAATTGACTTTCGGTTAACTGCCCTTCCTCTTTCGGTAGACTAAATGAAGACCCCACCACTACGTCACTCCACCTCAATGACATGTGTATTTTTACTGGTACCGAGAAAAGCTTGGGTAACGCTTGGGCTAGTGATCAATTCGGTTGCCATGTTGTTGGGTTCGGATCTAGTTCCGAGATGGCAGCGCTAAGTCTATCCGTCTTACCCTCTATTTGTAAGCATGGTGCCCACGCTGAGTCGCTCTCGTCTTCATGGTGGAGACCCTCTATGTGAATATCGTCACAATTGAATGTCACCTTCCTGCAAAGATCACAAACTTACCGCGCCCGCCTGCCGGATCAGGCACCACAGCATGATTGTACCACCTCATCTTCCCCAACGCATGATCCCTTAACATCACTACGTTCAGGTGATATCTTACTCCCACAGCAATCTAGATCACGCATTCCGCTCTCACCCACAACGAGCCCAAATACGAGAGTCGCCAAGTCACCTACATTACCATCTCAAGCCATCGTTGCATCTCCGCGTCTTGGAACCGCAGGAACACTCCCTCGAAGCATATTGTATACGAAACCCAGCTCGTGAGATGCGCTGTTTTTAGAACATCTCCTGTCTATCTATGAGGTAGGGCATTTGGCATGATGCGATGTACGATGTGGGAGTGGAGACAGGAGGTATAAAAAGAGGTGGTGGCCCTGAGTGGTGAAATTCCATCACGACTTTTGACCTAGTCTAAACTCTGAGAATAATATACTAAAACATCATGCGATTTTTCACCCTCATCGCCGCCCTCGTGGCTCTCGTGGCCGCCACGCCAGTAGAGCTCGAGGAGCGGCAGTCCAAGCCCGACCCCAACACCGTCTATGTGGAGAGTACGTCCCTTACCTCCATACTCTCCTCTCCTCCTTTTCATCCGCTAAACCGTACCGCAGAAGTCTCATGGGCCGGCACCGGCTGCCCGCCGGGCTCCGCCCAAGTCGACCTCGCCGAAGAAGGCACACTCGTCTCTCTCGCCTTCAGCAAATACGTAGCTGCCACCGGCACGGGGCAGTCTGCGTCCGACGCGCGCAAGAATTGTGACGTGCGCATTACACTGCACTATCCGCAGGGGTGGAGCTACACGGTTGCCAGCACGGATTTGAGGGGGTACGCGCGGATTCCGCAGGGGTGTAGTGCACGCTTAGGCGCAACTTTCTTCTTTAGCGGACAGAGCAACGATGTAAGTTATTTCCTCCGCTTCTTGCTTTGGCGGTGGTTGTCGAGAGAGGAGAGGGGAGGGTACACGTGCTAACAATTGCGGTACAGGCCAAAGCCGAAGTGCCCTTCAGCGGCCCCATTGATAATAACTACCGGCTCACCGTTAGCGTGCCTACGCAGTCGCTTGTGTGGTCTAAGTGCGGCGTTACGGGCCCGCTGTTCAATGTTAATAGCCAGGCTATTATTAATTGCAGTGGGAAGGATAGTATTTTGGGTGTGGATACTCAGGATACGAAGTTTACTATGTATTTGCATCTGCAGTGGAAGAAGTGTTAAGGGGAATGATGGGAATGATGGGAAGAGAGAAAGGGGAATAACGAGTGGAGGAGAAGAGTGGGGGAAGCGGTTGGTTTGGTTTGGTAATAGGGAAGGGATGGAGTTTGGGGTTTCTATCATGATTGCCGATTAGGCTGACAGAATTTGTCGCTCTTTTTGTTCGTATACGGCCTAGCTTCACATATTTTGTATCGAGCAAATGATCGGAGTCTGTCACGGATTGAATCGTACCCGGCAATGACCCTGCAAATCAGAGAAGTATTACTGGATCGAACACTAAGCAGTATCCGCCAGCATTGACGGGCAAGACTATTCGATCTAAGTCCCTGACTCGATAAAACCAGTGCTGCGTATCCTCAAAGTTATGGATGTGATCGCTATGCCACAAAGAAGCTCAAAAAAACAAAAGGAGGTCAGATATCAACCCGCTATGCAGAACACTTGAGATGCGGAAACAGAGCGCCCAAACGAGAGTCCGTCCCATACTACAGGTCCACCCTCTCCAATTCATCCGTCCCTCCTGTGCCCAAATCAAGTAGACGTACTGAGCAGCAGACATCTCACCGTGAAATGTGTCATATCTGTCTCAACCTTCGCGAACTCATCCAAATCCAAATTCAGGACCTCGGTTCTCGAACCCATCACGAACCGCGTCGGCTTAGGTTTCTCGTTGGTCTCAATGCTGCAAGTGACATTTTCATCGAAGAATTGGCCGGGGTATGCAATAGTGCCAAGAACGAAGCCCTTTGACTCCTTGTTGAGCGGGCCGTCGCCGTACAGTTGCGCGAGAGTGTAGGTTTGGTTGTTGACGGGGATGTATGCGGTGTGGTATGTGCCTGCGACTTCGTTCTCGAGGACGATGGGGACTGTGAGGGGGTGGTAGGCCCTTGTGTTGTTCACATATTGGTAGTTGGTTCTGCGGAGGTTGGGTGTGGCTAGAGTGGTTGCGAAGAAGAGAGAGAGGACGAGGGACGCGGTCTTCATGTTGATTGCTGGGTCGCTTTGGTGGATTTGGTATGAAGATCGAGATTTCAGGCGTCAAGATGAAGATATAGATGTGTCGTGCATCAAAGGTAGTGCGCTTCTCATTTGGTAGTCTTGTGGAGGGTGTCCTATATTAGTTGGTAGAATCCCCAGTGATCAGTTCAGGGGGCTATGTACCTCCAGCCTCAATATGACCTTGCACAATCGAGCCGGCTTGCTCAGGCTCCGTAGCAGCGTTCTATCTTAAGCATGTCTCTCTCCCAGGGATGGGTTTGGTCCAACCAGCTCGTGATTGAGCCGGTTTGTTCACGCCCGTATCTACCGCGGTGGCGAAGGTACCCAGCCAATTCAGTTTGTTATGGGTACCATGCGGCAGTTAGGTCTCACCTAGGAATAGCTGACCGTCTCTCGGCGTCAATATTGCGGCTCGAACATCTCCGCCTCCCAGAATAACTCAGATTTGGCTAGAGCTTTGGGCCAGTCTTAGCACGACTTTTCAGCAAATACGCCTCTTATGTTACGTCCGGATCCACGGCTGCGGCATAGCCGCACGGCGTTTGGCTTACTACTATACAACAGGTAGGTATCCCGGTGATGTAACTGGCGAGCTGCAGCCGTGGGGCTCGGTAGTACAGCCTTGCTGACTCCGTCCGTGCCCCATGTTGAAGAATTCCAGTACTTTTCACGATTATTGTTAATGGTGGCGAAGTTTTACTGGCTAATACTGTACAGCAAATGGCGCGGCAGTTCACGCGGCGTATAGGCTGTGCCGCATCTCGCCAGGCAAATACCTATAGTACACGACACAACGAATCCGCAGCAACAATAGAGCTATTTTTAGATTACGTGCCGTCTCTGTGTTTTCGTGAAGTCAAGTGACGGTCGTAGTGCAGCCGTCGACCACGGGCATTCCAAGGGGGCTATTGCGACACTTCATGTCGTTGATGTGTTATTTCTCAAAAAATCCGCTCGCCGCTGCGCTAGTTGAAGAAACCCAAAGTTCTAGTTCTCCAGTATAGGCTACATGCGGAGAGATCACACCAATTTGATCTACATATGTACATATGTATCCATTGTTCACGTGACCACCGCGGAGTGACCTGCGCATGTGCTCAAGTGCGCGTGAGGCACTTGCTGACAATCTCACACTACCATGAGAGTCAATCCAGCGGACCGCATTTGCCTCCAATCTTTGGATGTACTGTGTTCTGTGAACATAAGCGTACGTAGCGTGACACTAAATCTCAAGCCAAAATCGTACTGGACAATGCCCATGTTATGTTGCTAAAGGTTATTATTCAGCACAGACAAAAGCAATTTTACCGAAAAAGACAAACTAGGACGTGAAAATTGAACGTAAAATTTTCACTACTGTGCAGTTTGGCATTAATTTAGGGAACCGCGAACACTTCGCGAAAGATCTCCTCGATGGAACAGCGAAATCTGGTGGAGTAGCTTGCCGTGAGATTGTTTTTGAGGCAGGTGTACTTCACAGGACCGTCTTATTAGAGCTATAACTTCGTAGTATTCATACTATGCTGAGAACTATAAACGAATGTTTTGCAAATCCAAGCCCTACGCAAGAATCGAAAAGGGAAATACCAAAGAGCCAGGCGCTATACGAAATCTTGGAAACGAAAAACCAGAAACCACAAACGATTGTCCGATGTCATGCCAGGTTGCCACCTCGTTGAGCCTAAGCCTCTCCAATTTTCAGAGCAACGCAGTTGAAGACCGCGCTAGTAAGATCCACGCTGATTTGCTGGTCGGGGATGGTGTCTAAGTCCAGTGCCTTGACAGGATTTTCAAACTCAAACGAGAGATCTTCGGAACCAGGCACAAAGAACATTCTGCAGCGGTACTCGGCAGGCGGATCCTTGAGGACAAGCCTAGTAGCTTCGACCTTGCCATCCTCGAAAACATCGGAGTTTTGGAACGTAGAGGCAAAGGAGATATTTTTTCCGTCCGGGGAAACGGAACTAGATGCGGTCTTGCCTCTATTGTCGTTCAGGAGAGTGAACTTGATTTTGGAGATTTGGGTCTCGCGACGGGCGAGCCAGTCGTCCTCGTAGCAGTACTCCTCGTATTGGGTCGGACAATATTCGTAGCAGTATTCGTAGTTATCGTCACAGTCGTCAGTGCAGTATCTGTAGCACTCGTAGTCGTCATCGTGATCCCTGAGGCGTAGGGTGGGTGATGCCAAAGTGGCCGCGGCGAAGAAGGTGAGGATGAAAGTGGTGCTCTTCATATTGAATGTCGAGGTCTTGATGTTGCTTGGATTTGAGGCTTGAAACACGAAATACAAAGAGGTGTTGTAGAAAATCTTGAGGTAGACTTTGAAGTCGATAAGGAGATGTGGTAATTGTTCGTTTGCAGGATTGTAGGCTGGTATGCATTTTCAGAGTCGCGGAGAGCGTCCTTTTTATAAACTTTTTTCATTATCCATCCCAATGTCTTCCACCTCCCCAGCCTTAGCTGCTCGATACGGAACCTGCTCAAGCCGCTTTGCCATCTCAACGCCAGTGCCTATAATTTGAACCGCAAGAGAAACACAGCCCATCCGCGTACTCGGGCGCACATCAAGAATTTCGAAATCTACGGTTTTAGTTCCAGTCGCATGTCACCGTCCAACAGAGCAGAGGCCATCCTACCGATCAGTCATGGTTTGATGTGGCGTCGAACGACTCGGCCTCAAATTGTCCCCACAAATGCCAAATGCGTTTAGCGGGACTAAAAGTACGCATTTTTTATTCACCCTGTGCCGCACACCGGCAGAACGCTCCTATTCGTCACACAGGATTAAATTGTGCCTGGTCTATATTTAGGCTTGAGATTTAGTTTTGCGCCGTATAAGCTCATATTTCTATTTTACGGCACGTTCAAGACTTGGAGGCGAAGATGTGGGGAGGCGGTTTCATGCTCGCGATGGGTTGGGGTTGTTAGCGAGCGATTAAGCCGGCCAGCACGTCGTTCTTAGGTAATTGCAAGTAAACTGTATAGGTCACTGTAATTTTAACGTGTGCAGTCTATCTGGAAACACGAAGGTCATCTAGTTGGCACCTTACTCTAGCATATCTGATGAGAAACCCGAAAGCCTTCTTGAAACGCCAGGTATCGACTCGGCGGTGCTACTTCCGGTGAGATGCTCTACTTAACGATAAGAAAGACACACCGTGATATCTGGAAATAACCCTATGTACCGCTGCCACAGCCCTGGCACTGTGCGTTGTCCTATGAAAAATGCCGGCTGGCCCTTACAAGCAAGATGCGGCACAGCTTCTACGCCGCGAGGACTGCCACGCCCATTCGCTGAACCTTAAAGAATACGCCATGAGTGGCTACTTCAAGAAAGGAGGCATAAGAGACATGCCCGAGATAGAACGTCGATGTAGGGAGTGACCAAGCCGGATCAATTGGGCAGAGGTCGTGCTAACACTAGGCTACGGCTGGAGCTACATAGCCACCCAAACCGTCATCAGGGTATCTTATCCGCCATTATAGACCCTCACCTACAAAATTATGACCTAATATTCCCCATACTCTATAATATATAAACCTATGTCAACGCCCATTCAGTATTCATCCACTCTCTACTCACCTCTTCTTCGAAACCAAGACAAGCCACTCTCATAACATCTTTACCCAATTCCAATTCCCAATCTCAGACCCAACTTGCCGTTCTCAGCTCTCAGTCTCCTTACTAAATCCGCCAACAAACCCTAACTATCGAAATGAAGACCAATTCCTTCGTCCTCTCCCTTTTCGCCGCTGCCACTCTGGCGTCACCCACGCTTCGACGACAATCCCAACCCCCTTTTACTAAAGTCGTCATAGCCAATGACAATACGGGCCTTGAAGCTTCCTTCAGCACCCCCACCGGCTTTCTCCTCGAGCTCGGCGTAGAAATCCAACCGCTCCTCCGGTTGGAACAGGAAATCCGTAAATTTCCCGCTACCAGAATTCAGCTTCTCAGCCCACCTCCCGATGGTTCCTCGTCCGTTTCCTGCACTCTTCTGAATTCTGAGAGTTTTGAAGTGGCGACGGTGAATACCACAACTACTTTACATCGTTTCGGTCCGCCGATTCAGGTGCCGCTTATAGAAGTCGATCTCGAAGGAGCAGAACTTCGGTGCGAGGTTGAATTGGAAAAAGAGGCTATATAGGATAGGAAGGGGGGTGGTCAGGGGCCGGGCACTCGTTAAGTTGTATGATTTGTTTTTGAGCCTTGCATAGCGGTTGGATTGGCAAAACATCCCTTTTTTGGTTTTGAGCATAGTATGAATATTATAGATTTTGGCTTAATGATGAGTAGTATTCTTGCGCACTATCTTTGAAGAATATGGATAAGGTCACTGTATACACTTTACTCGCAGCTCTAGGGCGAGATCGTCCACTCACGCAAAAATACTGGAGCAGAGAGCCGAACTGTTTTTAAATAACAGAATCGTATCCTACAGCGCCGAGGAAAGTTGTTTACCTTTTGCAAACTGACTTTGTTCTTTACCAGAATTATTCCCGACCCCAAGCAGCAGCAAGTATATATATATTTAATCATCTTCTAGAAAGCTTACTAAAAGAGAGCGGCCTCCTACACAAGTACCACTTCTAATTTGCAGCAGTGTCACTGAGAATTATAGCCAAGGAATGCGGAGGCAGATAATGTTAGCGAAGGCGAGATGCAAGCCAGCCCGGCATATAATTTATGTTGCACTAGATGATGTGACCTGTGTGCGTGCGGCTTATGCGGGAGAAGCATTTTGGGTCGTTTGGTGAGTTTGCGCGGTACTTTCGAGCGGCAAAATGAGTAAGATGTCCTTCCGCTTGCGGTACAGCGGACGATTTCGCTCGGAAGGGGCGAAGGGCGTACTATCTCACCGTAAGAACACGTACTACTGAAACAGAGACTATCTGGGCTTCAAAGCTATCATGTGGTCACCACTTTCGTACTGTGGGTTGTGATAAGTTTGCGCTCCCCCAGTTAGTTGTTGCGACTGCTGCGCATTAAGTCTTAAATGCGGCGGAGCTTCTACGCCGCATGCCGTGCCATCTTCGCTTAATGGGTAAAACCACAACCACGGCATTGCAAGGCGAGAGCACGGCCAGTGCTATTTTTGTCGAAATACAGCATGTAATTTTTTTCATGTTTTGCAGAAACGCCGCCCCCTCAGCCTCACAGTTGCGGCTCTTCGCTTGTCCCGCCTACGAAGCTGATTGCTCTGCGACTTTGCCACGGCCATCCACCCGGTATGTGAAAGCCCAACCGATGATTTTGATGTTCTGAAGTGGCCGGCTTGAGTCCTAAAGCATTTTCTAGTCAGTTCGAGGGAAAAATTGAACATGTTGGCGAGGGATGCTGGGGCTGAGCGTTTGGATACTGGCAGCAGTGTCTATGCGACGGCCATTTGATTGGAACGCGAACAAGCCAGCTCCATCACAGAGAGGCTGCAATGGCACTACAAAAGACTTAAGACATGTTTGAGCTTTTTCCGGGGAGAAGGCGACTTTGTGGACCGCATGTGCGGTAAGCTGAGACGGAGCGTCTTGTGACAGGCACTTGGCCAGAGCCAGCCACCCATGAGCGCTCTGTGGAAGTGACCACCACAGGTGGTTTTGGATCGATTGGGTATCTATTCAGAGGTATATAAAGCCTTCATCTGCGTTGTAAACCAATTATTAGATAACTCAATTCCCTCGATAAAGGCAGCTCAATCCCATAAAAGTTCCTATCCCCATCCTGATCTACAATCATATAATACCCGACTATCAAACAAACGTGCAAAAAAACCCTCGGCAATCGATATGAAGACCACTCCCCTCTTCCTCGTCCTCCTCGCCGCTGCCACGATGGCCTCGCCCACCCACCGCCGTAGCGATGCCAACGAGCAGCAATGCGAAATCAACGGGCAGCAATGCAAAGTCTCCTGCTCCACGAAATGCTCCGACCTTTGCTACGAATACTGTCCTTACTACTGCCCAGACAAACCCCTTCCCATTGAATTCTTTCTCTTCAACGTGGAAGGCGTGCGCGTCCCGCAATCCATCATCACCTCTGGTACGAATGTTTCTCTCGACATATTGGCCGAAGACACCGGATTGTTCAATGGGGGAGAGCTCTTAGCGACCCGATTTCAGATCACCAGTTCCCTAAATTACTGGTCCTGCCAAATGTACGATGTTCCTGGGTTCGACAATCCCTCGTACAGGGTAGAGTACCCTAACAGGACTTTGGATCTGGATTTCAACTCTGGTACAGATGAAACGACACCAAAGGTCAATGTCAATCTCAAGGGTGCATCTTTGAACTGTGTCTCATGAGAGGAGTGAGACCAACGAGGTGGAACCCGACGTAGTATGAACACTCCTTTCCTCTTTCCGCATAGTGGTTTCAGGGTTTCAGGGTTCCAGGGTTTTGCGCAGGGACTAGATTTTAGTACTCTTCTTTCAAATTTTCGCATAATGAGTAGATTTGAGACACATTCCTTTATTGTTAGCACAAATACTACGGATCTTTTGTTCGGAAACTACTGTTGCGCGAACCACTTTCGAGGAATAAGTATCACGTTAATCATGATCGCACTTTCAGCATACCCAGGGAGAGCGACCATTTCGACTGCTACTCGGGGCGGGAGTGAGAGAATAATGGGAAGTTCTCCGTGATGCGATTTTTAGAAGAGATTTCGCAACCTCGCTCCCCCGGCGAGCTACTTGATCAAGCTCAGCTTCTCACAGGGCGGGTCGTGCGGGTTCCGCGCTGAGACTAGTATAAGGCTGAGAACATAATCGAGCTATTTTGGGAAAAAGGCGACGGCGTAGACCGGGAAGGCGCTTACCCTTCGCGCTTCCGCGCCTCGAAGTTCTAAGTTGCGGCAAAGCCTTTAGCCCAGGTAATCGAAGCGATCTAACTACCAATAGCGTCAATTTGAAGTTACCGGTCTGCCTGGGTATGTGAGAATACGTGAATACCGTAATATATAAAGCTTTCATTGCACCTCGCAAATTGACCATCGAATCGAATCTCTACTTTCCTGGGCCGTCTTGTCAAATCCCCTTCCATATCTTGATCTCAGTCTCCCAACAGCCAACTATCCATTTACCAACTCGCAACGTTCTTACCAATCCTGCTACCCCGCTTTCAACAGTCAGAATGAAGATACCTTCTGCCATTCTCGCCCTCTTCGCCACTGCCTCGTTGGCAGTACCCAACCACCACCGCCGCCAGGGTGCGCCCACCCCGAACGTTAGTATCGAAATCAGGAATGATGTCATCGAGAAGGTGGAAACCCTTGCTGTCCCAGCCGATGGCGTTACCGTGATCGACTTTGGTAACACCTTCGCCCGATGCAAGCCCGCCAGCTCACTCAAGGCTATCGTGGCCACCAAAGTGGTACTCCCCCAACAAATCATTGATCCGGATTGCGATATATTTGACAGTTCCACCGGGCTCGGGTTATTTTCACTAAGTTCGGCAAGCTCGAGTTTCCCCTTAATCGACCTTGGTGCAGAACGGGTGACGGACATTAGCGACCTTTCTATCCGTTGTACGATAAATAGGATGGGAACGTGATGGCATGATATGTCTCTTTCGAGCTTTTTAGTTCTTCTCTAGATGTGGTTTTGCATACCTGTGGTAGCGACTGGGGTATTGGATTGTCTGTTAATATCTATGCGTAACAATTGAGTTGTAAAATAAACTTTTATGGCGTTTAGCATAAGTAGTATGTGGTTTTGACTCTAGAATGTCATGCCTAAGCCTCCTGCTTGTGAATACGATAAGCTACTTTACTGGGCTGTAAATTTTGCCTCGTAGCCTTTAAGAGGGTCCTAATCAAAGCAGTAAAATACGATGTTTACAATGTGCGCACTAATTTCCTTCTCCCGTAGGATTTGTCTCCTTACTTAATATACGTAGTTTCTAAAAGTATTTCCTAGAAAGCACTAATAAGAAGCGCCCTTATGAGTTTCACTAAAGGTGCGCAAAACCTTTGAGTATATAGCATCTTCTTTACGCAGCGTAAATTAATTACCAAATCGGCTTTCTACATCTCTCGATTTCCGACTCTCAACCCACTATCACACTCTCGCCAATCAGGATGAAGATCGCTTCCACTATCCTTGCCCTCTGTGCCGCTACCACTCTGGGAGTGCCACCTACGACCACCGCCAGGACCTTTTCCACCCCGCGACCGTCGGCGTCGACATCATCAACGGAGCCAATGGCAAAACTATGATTCAGTTCTGTGTCGCACTCGGCAACGGCCCGCTCACTAACGGGGCTGGCGCTGACATCGCCACCAGAGCCGAACCTGGCAAGAACTTCAACCCTTACGTTAGATGCGATATATGGGGCAACCTGCGCGGGAAGACTATTGTACTATTGCCAGACGCCAGGGTTGCGAACTTGGATAACGACCATGCTCGAATTGTGCCAACGAATGTTAGTGGGTTTTTCATTTATTGTCAGACCTATCCTTAAGTCAGTGGGTTCATAGGAATCTGATCACGGGATGGACTCTTGTTTGGCGTTCGGCCTTCTTTTGGGAGGTTGTTTGAATAGCGGCTAGATGCTCGGTTCTTCTTTTAGGATCTTCGTACGGCAACCGGGGTCGTGAAACATCTCTTCATGGCGCCTGGCATGAATACTACAGAGTTACGTACCTCGAACAACGGATACCAGCATTCACTGTCTGTATGAAAATCAATCCCATGACTTTCAATATATTGGAAATACATACTGGTATGTGGGCATAGTATCGAACTTTGGGCATCTCCGCCTCAGTGAAAAGCTGCACTTCTACATTGCAGCAGACACAACTTTACGATCAGATTCTCTGATAAATCCAAGAGAGACACCGGCATTTTCAATCTCAATTTTCATTGTGCACTCCTCTCAACGCATCGCAAACCCGCTTTCTGACGACCAGCTACTTCCCCGAACCTCCTCTTTCCCGCCACAAGGACTAATCCAAGAATGAAATGCCCAATGCTTCCGTTCATCCCCTAGCCAAAGTAACAGCATGACACATTCACTTATTCAAGCATAGTCTCCCAAGCGTCCCCACCTTCATACACATTCACATCCCGACCTCCAATCCCCGCGTCATCCATCTCCTCACCATCTTCAACAACCTGTTCACTCTTCTCCAGCTCTTGGTTCTCCAATTCCTTCTTCTTGGTTTCCTTTATCGTATTCTAAAAAAGGCTTTTCCGCTGTTTCATGATGTCAGCTACATTGATGGTTTCTGTATTTATATGGATCCTTGCGAGAAGGTTGGGGTGTGCGCGTTGGGGAGCTGGAATGAAGCGATGGGATGGATGTGAGTAGAATGATGGGAAGGGGTCCCGGAGGAGTAGGGATGGGAAGGGAAGCGATGGGTGAACAGGAAAAGTGGTACGGGGCAGGCGGAGCATTAAGCGGGCTATGAGAATGTGAGACTGAGTTACTAAAAAAGGTATTGGATTCGGGACGCTCTCTTTGCAGAGCCTATGGAATAGTTCTTGATCGTAATCACTTGCCATGTCGTTGATACTAGTGAATGAGGAATAGAAGAAGGATTTTGAAATGGTATATCAACAGGGTTATTGTAGGATTAGAATGTGTCGAGCTCTGGAAAGGTGCTGGTAGTTGTTCTTCATTTGGTGACGCGTACTTAGGGCTATTGGCTGGACTGAGGGAAGGCAGAGCATCCCGCCGTTCTCAAGCAATTGAACAGATAGTTTCAAACCATTGAGTATGGGATGCAGTGATTTCTTGAGTGCTAGGCTAATCCGGACCGTCGTACGGGTGGTCTGGGCGCGAGGTGTGGGTGCTGTCTTCGATAATGTTTCAATCGTGCATCCTGTCGTTTGAACTCCGCGGCGCAGCCTGGTTCCTCACATAAGTAGATCTGTTCTCCTCTCCCATGCTTTTGTCTCCTATGTCTTGCCAAATTCCCTCTCCTGTACTCTCCCGAGTAGCCCTTCCCACACACGTCGCAATGCACTGGGTCCAGTACAACGGAGCTAGCAGCGGAGACAACCGAAGAGGCCTGTGACACCTGGTGAGAGTGTGATCCGTAGTGGTCGCTTAGACTGAAGATTCCGTCATCCCCAGATGGTTGGTCTGCAGATTCATGTCTTGGTGCATCCCAGTGATCAAGACCCCAGGAGGAGGCTGGACTGTGTGGGGATGAGACTGGGGGCTGACCGAGTAAGAATAAATTGTCAGTCGACCACCAAGAACTGTCTACGGCATCTACCCCCGTACGACTTAGCGAATGTAGCAAAAGGTGGCCGGTACTAGGCACCAGAAGATCGTGGGAGTTAGTGAGATATGAGCTCTGTGGCCCTACATTCGACCACGAGGACAGATGCGGATGGTCGGTATTACGTGGCGGAAGATCCAGGGTAATTCTCTGGTATGGGGTCCACGGATCGTCACCTGATAACCACGAGGACAAAGGTGGATTGTCAATGGTAGGCCGCGTAAGCTCCGGGGGAATTCTGTTATATTGGTTCCATAGTTCTTCCTCTGACCACAAGTTAAGGTTTGGGTAAGGCGGTACTACTGGTTCATTGAGCAGAGGAAGAGAGTTTCTCACTGTCGGTGCTGTTGAGTCCTTATCATCTCGCCTCTACTGACGATTCTGTTAGTGAGATTAACAAGCGTGACGACACAACTCACGCAGTCGGACGGCACGGGCTGGTTTCTCGCATCATCTGAGTCTGAATCAAGTAGCAGCTCCCATGGTGAAAATTCGTATGTGCGGACGCGAGCTCGGCTACTAGGTAAAGGTTGCGGGTGGTCCGTAGCTGGTTCGGTCGAGTGTATGGGATCCATCTGCGATCGGGCTGGCGATTGTGCTTGCGTTGGTATAGACGACGCCACTTGTGCCGGAATTGGAGATTGTGTTTGTGCAGGTAGTTGCATTGGGGTTTGCATTGGAACCTGTGGTGTGGCTTGTATACATGTCAATGTGCGATTCAGTGCTGCGAATATTGCCATTACTCACTCAGGTCTCCAACTTCATACATGTTACCAAGCTCCCTACAAGAAATACTGTACAGCTCCCTCCATTGAGCATCTGGGTTATCATCGACGGGATGATCTGTGCAGTGCTCGCCGTCACAACCGTGTTGATTCTCGAATACGCCCTGGTCTAGGAAGATCTTCTTACACGTTCGACATTGTCTCAAGAACGGTACGTGAGGGCGCCGCCCTCGAGACATATGTCGCCGAACGTCTGTCATGTGTGGCAATTTCGGGTTCCGACATGTGCGCGGCCGATGCATGGCCATTGCTGCTTTAAACCATGGACAATCGATGTTCGGTTTGGCTGGCGCTGTGGTCCGATCAGGCATGTTCTGATCTGTTTGTACGATGGAGAAGGTTGGATTCTGATGATTCGTTAGCGGATTGTCATTGGTTTTGCGTCGCGTAAGTGGCGATGAAGGACGCTTACATAACCCACGAGCTGGGAGGAGGGGAGCCCATTGGTACCTGACGGATACTGATCGAATAACCAGTCAAGAGTACCTGTGTTGGAAAAGTTCAAAGGAAGTAAGGAGTCCTGCTGCCCATCTAGGTTGCTCATAAAGGACGAGGGACCTGACGGGTTTTGTTCGCCCATGGTGCAAAGGCACGTGAGAGGCGATGAGATCTGAGCGAAGGACTTGGAAGGACTCGAGCGGCCGAGGGAGAAGGGCAGTGAAAGAATTTAAACATCAGCACGGCGAGGATGATTGGGCCACTTGGCGAGGCACAATTGCGGACTTGCATGGTCTATCGCTGCCGAGTTGCGGATTTGCGTACTCATTGGCTGCTCGAACACAGTGGCTTGCTGAACTGCGGGTTTGCGGACTTGCGGACTTGCGCGGCTGCATACTTCGGCCCTCAGCTGCGTTCTTACGTGAAATGTGGTGAGTCGACAGGCAAGCGCGAAGGTCAGATGTAACGCAAGGCTGAAATACGATGAAGGTCGCCATTTGGAGGGCAATCGCCGTTAACTGGCGTGCTCATCTCTGGTGGCCGCGTCCGACGGGGCAAAAGCTAGCAGATTGTTTCTTGGGGCTAGTCTTGCGTAATCCACAGGATGAGTACTAGGTCACTGCTCGGTCGGATGAACCTATGCAGCGTATTCCATACCAGCTAAGCACAATGCCATAATCTTCAGCGAAAGAGAGAGGTCGGCTTCCAACAAGGAGCCCGACTCGATTGCAATGCGCCGCAATATGTTCTCCATCCGTGCAAGAGGGCAAGTGTGACTCAACAACGCGAGGCCCACGCGTCCACGCAGTCACGCATCTACGCAAGTCAGCAGCAGCATGAACAAGCCAACGCCCGCGAAGGGCTCGTGTATGCCTGAACCTCGATTTGCCTGTCGTGCGACCTGACCTCTCCATGGGCGCGTTTGGACTAGGCCGAAAGCCCTTGCCTGACGCTGGCTAGAATCGTGGTCGCTGCAGGGCAAGTGAGAGTAAGTCCAATGAAACACCGCGAAACTATGAGTCTTGACGTATTCACTCTCACCGAAAAAGCCAATTGATACTAATGCGATATGCTATGATAATGCCGAAGACGCGCCGTGCCTCCCCCAAATGCAGTATGAAAGCAGTTACAAATCCCATTTCGACATCCCTATATTTGGCTAGACCAACGCGGAGGTCCTGGGGGCGCGCCGTGATGTTTTCGATTGTGATTCAGAAGAGCGTCTGATCTAAGGTATACCTTTCCGCATTCTAGGCATTCATATTCCTTCCTTTGTACATTGGCCTGGCATCGGAGCGACCGTTTGTGCCTCGTCAGGTTCCCAACAGCATGAGCACCTCTTAATAATATACCGCAATTATCGCATCTGGTAACGAATTTATTGTATTCCTGGGCTTCAAGACCGCGAGGAGAGGTAGCTGGTTCTTGATAAGTAACAGGGGGGGTGAACAAAGCTTCAAGGCCGCCAGAATTAATGGAAGGGTCCGCTGGAGGGGTCACATTAATGTGGTTCTCAACGTTGGGATTCTACTGGCGTTACTTATCAGTACGGCTTCATATTGGGGTGCGTAGCGTCTTACGTTGTCCGTGTTCGTCTCCCCGTTTGGAGACACGGCGTGATAAAGTCCGGACTGGGATTGCCGAGTTCTTATCTTCTCTGAGATTTCCGCTTCCACCAGGGCAACTGCGTTGTGCTGTTCCTCAAAAGGCATACTGCTCTTCCTTGCCGCTACCAACATATCCTTCATGATATCCATCTGGGTGCTGGAATCATTGGTATTGCCGAGCTGAAAAGCTTCGTTGTATAGTGTTCGGACTACAGATGATAGTCGGGGAGAAGCAAAAGAGTCGTCAGGAGAGCGCGTACGTTGTAACGGAAAGATTTGTGATTCGGAAGGCCCCGTACTCAATGGACGTGGATAAGGCGTCGACCTACGGGATACTAAAGGGGCAATGTTAAGGCCATATGAATCGTCAGCTCTTGAAGGCTCGGGGAACTGTAAGGTCTGGTGTGTTGTAGGGTTACCGTCGAAGTCGGTGTCGTCTGCTAGCCGTTAGCTGGTTGAATTGGCTGACCTCTATTTCATGTACTTACAGGCGCTAGGAATCACAGCGATAGACGGGCTCAGTGTTCGGAACAAAGCACCCCATTGTGCCTGAACGGCCTCGGGTCCTTTCTTGTTGAATGGTCGATTGGTGCATCTCTTGAAGCTATCCCCATGACTGATCTTTTCTTGTTCAGAAAGCACCACTTGTTTGCAAATCTTGCAAGCCTCCACAAAGAGTTGATGAGGCCCACTACGATCGGTCAGATGATCGTAGACTTCATTCATATGGCGACGTGCGATATTGGTGCACCTCGGCTCGGCATTCGTAAGAATGTCGGCTGTGAATAACGGACACGCCAATGTACGGGCGTGGGATGCATTCTTGCTATACAAATCGTTTGGCAAACAGCGGGTCGTGCGCGGGATTCCCGGGCCCATCAGACGCGCATATTCTGCGTCGCTTCGGACATGCTGTTCGGTCGAGTTGGTTGACGTGCCCTAGACAGCGGAGTTGAGAGCGGTCCTTGTAGGATATTTTCTGTAGTACTTACACTATCTCCAACCGAATTTGGAACCTGCATAGCGCCAAAGAGATGGTCATAGCCGGAATTCGGACCAGATCCTCCGTGCGAAGGTGGATCATAAGTAACAATGTCGTCCCAATGGTCGAGGCCAAAGGGTGTGTGATGAAAGTTGGTTGAGAAGGCGCGGTGAGGCTGCTGATCCATGTTGCAACTTGTAATCGAAGGACGCAGTGAAGTCGTCCTTCAAAGGGAAACTGTCCTTCTGGTCGTCCTCCACCCTTGGATGAGGGAAAGAAGAATATCTTATAGATCCGTTTGTCATCTGCTGGTTGGTTGAGCCTTGGGCCCTGAAGGGCCTGCGTCGTAGATGATTGGCGGGCTGCAGTTCGTTTGGCCCTGTGTGCCTCCGTGCTTCCGTGCATACGTGCATGTGTGCATCCCACTTGCGCCAATAGGAGAGAAGCAGCAGCCCGGGGGAAGAATTGTTCCGATTCCCAGCCTGGGAGCCCTAGCTCACCGGTGACTGAGTGAGAAAGCTACTGAGTTGTGGTGACGTGTCCGGCAAGGCTGAAACGACTGACCGGTGCTTGACTCAGATCATGTGCTGGACAAAGAGTTGGGTAAAGAAGCAGTATTTGAGCCTCCAGGCTTGGCTTCGGAGAGAGCAGTGAATGATGAGGCCCAGGGAGGAGGTTAAGGTTCGAGATATTGGAGTTTCCTGGAGTTAATGCAAACGTTCCGAGCTTGGGCAGCGCACTTGCGGGGGATGACACAAGGCGATACATATACCATAACGTGCTTCTCCAGCGCGAACAAGTAGGCTATAGTCCGGCCAGTCGCGTGTGAACGTAGCGATTCCGGGAGACACTGTGGAAGTGAGAGAGAGCACGCCTGCCCACAGTAATCAGGCGTGTGATTGTACTCGACAAGGTTGTCCGTCGAAAGCAGTCGGAGCGGAGCACGACAAGGGTATAATCAGCCCGCCGGAGTGCAAAGCGAAGGAAAAAGGAGAAGAACGACGACCTGAGAAGTATCGACGTGCGTGACGCAAAACCGTGCACGGACCGCATCGTGAGGGTAAGTGCGAACCAGAGAAACTGACGACGGGAATGTGTAGCGAACCAAATCCGGTACGGCAGGGTATCAAGAATCTACGACTACGCTCAAACGCTGGAAATTGTACCTCCGCAAAACTCCCTATCATCCGAAGACAGGTGCGAGTATCTACTTCACGCCCACACGCCCAGCGTCCAACTCGCTCTCTCCCCCGCACCCCTGCCTACGCCAGGACCCATACTCTGTCGCTGCTGCAAAACAGACACTTCCTTCTCTCTGCTTGCACCCTGAAGACCGTGCTGAAGATACTTCTCCCGCTCAATCTCCACAATGCCCTTTATCCGCTGCTGGGCTATAAGACTCGCTCCAGCCCACGCGCCCAACGTCTCAACACCTCTGATGACGCCGCCAACATCGCAAGTAGGCGGCGGACCATTTCTCAGCGACAAGTGGGCGAGCTTCGCATCGATGGCGTCAACCTCCGGACTCTGAAGACCGGCTGAAAGCGGTGTATCCGAATTCAGCGATTCATTAATTTGGTCTTCACCTTCCTGGCATCGAAGCTCAAGATCTTCCCGTTGTTGGCGGAGAAGTTGCTCTTTGCGGGCGCTGGCGGAGCCGTAGTTGCGGACGGGATCCCAGCCTCGTTGCTGAACGAGCGCTTCGAGCTCGGCAAGGAGGCGGATCTTTAGTCCGGGAAGGGCGGAGACGCCACCGGTAATGATGATTCGGGACATGCAGAGGCGACGGATGTCAATAGGGAGTGCCAGAAGGGTGCGGTAGATCAGGTGATGCAAGGGCAGTTCATGGTCGTCGAACTCATTCAATGCGGTGTCTGGAGCAAAGAGGGCAGCTTCGGCAGGTTTAGCTAGCTGCGCAAAGGGAACGGTGAGGTCTATTGGCGGGGTGTGCCGCGGGAAGGGGATGGTGACTGCGGGCTCAGGCGACTCCACCGCGTCCTCAAACTCTTCGA
This sequence comes from Lentithecium fluviatile CBS 122367, assembly GCA_010405425.1. Classification (NCBI taxonomy): domain Eukaryota; kingdom Fungi; phylum Ascomycota; class Dothideomycetes; order Pleosporales; family Lentitheciaceae; genus Lentithecium; species Lentithecium fluviatile. Next base: position 973,846 of record MU005585.1, read on the forward strand.
GAACAGGTGATGTGCGGGCGGGGAAGTAGAGTGTTCTCCGATTCGACTTCGGTTTTGATTTGCACCATCCGACACGGGAGAGAACCTCGTCGGCTTCTTCAAAGGAGACGTCGGCCTTGGCAGCACCAGCGTCTGCTTCGTCATCCAGTGCAGCATTCAGCACCTTTGCCATTTCTTCGCTGAGAAGCTTGCCTGCCCGTATGCTTCTCCGCTCATGCACCTCGCGATACTCGCACACGGCGGTGACTTGTGTCTCGGCCCACCCAATGTCCACCACGAGCGCAGCTCGCAGCCCCGCCGCAACGGTCGATAATATCGGCGACGACATGAGGGTAATGCTCGGCGCTTGGAAGCTGGAGAAAAGCACGTCCAAGAGTGTCGACATGAGTGCATGCGGCATCTTCGGTGGCAATGCTAGTAATATGCGCTTCGGTTTCGTGTCCAGCAGAAAGTACTTGTTGTAGGCCTCTCGCATCGCCCTCTCGAACTTGTCCTCCACCAGCCCCAGATCAACCTGAGCCAAGTCCAGCCGATACAGCTCATGATCCTGGCCCCAGTCGTGCCCCCTCTTCCGCTTCCGCCTATTGCTGCCATGCGCTGGATCCCACTGCCGGTAGTCGCCCACCCGCCGCTGCTCGTCTGGGCCGAACGAGAGCGTGCATCGCGGCGTGCTTTCGCCCGGAAATCCACCACGAACGAATCGTGACCCGATCTCCAAAACTACATAGTCGTCTTCGTTCCGAAAACTGCCACCGGGCGAACCGAAGAGGGAGGACACAGAGCGACCGAGTGGTGTTCGCGGCGATTCGGGCGTGGATGCGAGGTCAGCGAGGCGGGGAGTAGTGCCTCTTACTGAGCGATTGAGAGGGGCCGAACCCTTGCGCTCGCCGCCGGCGGTTGACATGGTGCAGGTGCGCGTCGTGGACTAAAAAGGTTAATTCATTGCGAGTGTAGGCAGCAAAAAGGGGATATTCGCAGAGCGCCGGCCGAACCAGTGTTCCGTAGCTCTGATGCGATTGAGCTCGGGCCACCCCATCGCGCCTTGGCAAAATCGAACTTTTTTGCTGCACCTCCGAATTTTGTTCCAGCACAATTGTACCCGCACCCGCACCCGCACCTGCCACCACCCGCCGGAGCAGCCACCTCTACCACGAGCGACTGGAGGCAATAGGAGGACGAACTTAGTCGAACAAGCGCGAAAGTGGTCCACGCGAACTTCCCGTTGCAGCAGCAGCAGCAGGAGCTCCCGCACAGCTTCAGGGCTTGAAGCAGGAACGAAGAGCAAAATGGGGCTGTTCATCTTGACCGAGACCAGGTATGCCGGCTGCTTTGCAAGACTCTTCAGGAGGCGCATGTGCTAACATTGGACTCAGCGCTGGCTATGCGCTCTTCAAGGCACACAACAAGAAACTACTAAAAGACGGCGACAAGGACTTGAGCTCTGTAGAGGGCGCCGTCAATGCGCTCAAGCTCAAGAAGTTCACCGTATGGCTGCTGCATACACGCTTCCCGCACCATCGACTAATCCGCGCAGAAATTCGAGAATGCCGTCACCGCACTCAACGAAGCCGCCGCCCTGAGCGAGAGCAAGGTGTCGTCGACCCTCTCCAACCTTCTCAATGAGCTCAAGAACGAGACGAAAGCATCCCTTGCCGTCGCCGACCCGAAGCTCGGCACCGCCGTTGCTCAGATTCCCGGCCTCTCGCTGAAGGTGGTCACCGACTCGTCCACCCAAGACGTCTACCGCGCCATCCGCGAACACCTGCCCTCGCTCATCCCCGATCTGATACCCGCCGAGATCGACTCCACCCGCTTGGGTCTTTCGCATTCGCTGTCACGCCACAAGTTGAAGTTCAGTCCGGATAAAGTCGACACCATGATCATCCAGTCCATTGGCTCGCTGGATGTGCTGGACAAGCAATTGAATACCTATGCCATGCGCGTGAAGGAGTGGTACGGCTGGCATTTTCCCGAACTGGCCAAGATCCTGAACGACAACCTTGCCTATTCGAGGGTTGTGCTCAAGCTGGGCTTCAGGTCCAACGCTCGCACGGCCGATCTTTCCGTAAGCGCTTGTCGCGGCGATATACATCTTTGGCTAACATCTGACAGGCCATCCTGCCCGAGGAAATTGAGTTGGCTGTAAAGGCCGCGGCCGACATCTCCATGGGAACTGAGATCAGCGACGAAGATTTGGAGACCATCGGCGCTCTCGCTACCGAAGTCGTAGAACTCACCGAGCACCGTCAAAATCTCGGCACCTACCTCAGCACACGCATGCAGGCCCTTGCACCTAATCTGACAGCCCTTGTCGGAGAGCTAGTCGGTGCGCGCCTTATTGCCCATGCGGGATCGCTCATGAACCTGGCCAAGTCCCCGGGATCCACCATCCAGATTCTCGGAGCCGAAAAGGCCCTGTTCCGCGCTCTCAAGACCAAGCACGACACCCCCAAGTACGGTCTCATCTACCACGCGTCGCTCATCGGTCAGGCAACGGGCAAGAATAAGGGCAAGATCGCGCGTATGCTCGCCGCCAAGTCTGCCCTCGGTCTGCGTGTCGATGCTCTCAGCACGTGGGGTGTTGCCTCCGAAGACAGCGCGAAAGAACCTAGCGAAGAGAAAAAGTCCGAGATTGGTCGCACCGCAAGGCTTGGTATTGAAAGGCGGTTGAGGGCGCTCGAAGGCAAGCCGCTGAAGAGTCTGCCTAATGCGAACGCGACGCCCTTAGCCCCAGCGAAGTGGGAGGTCAAGGAGGCGCGGAAGTACAACCCCGACGCTGATGGTCTGACTGGTGACGAGCCTGCTGCAAAAAAGACCAAGACTCAGGTTAACGGCACCCCGAAGAAGCTCGTACAAGAAGTTAGCAGCGACAACGAGGACGAGGATGTCACGATGGGTGATGTCGACGCGGGTGCCGAGGACTCGGACTCGGACTCGGACTCAGAGCCAGCGAAGGCCGTGAAGACGGACAGCAAAGCAGCAAAGAAGGCAGAGAAGGAGGCAAAGAAGGCACGAAAAGCAGAGCGTGCAGCGAAGCGGGAAGCCAAGGCTGCAAAGAAAGCAGCCAAGGAGGCGAAGAAGGCCGAAAAGGAGAGCAAGAAGAGGAAAGCCGATGACGAGGGAGACAAGGGTGAGAAGAAGAAAAAGAAGAAGAGCAAGGCGTAGATTGTTTTGCCTCGATGGTAGTTTCTTCGTTTCTCTGCACTACCAAGTCAAAATGGGCGACGGCGTTGGTATGGATGGATGTTTTGCCTTGCTATAGTCTACATGGCGAGAGGCGCATTGGTGGCGTTGTTGGGGCTTTTGTGTATATCTTTCTGATGAGATGGGTGGGAAGGAGATGTGACTGGGTGGGATGGTGGGATACCCGCTACGTACGAATTTGAGGAAATTTTCATCATGTCTTGACTGGTGCTTGGGACGTGTGGCCGCTCGGCGCTACCCGGCATAAGCGGTAGCCGATACGCTGATGCTGATACCGCCCATGCATATCGGTCCTTTATGCTCTGATGGCTTCGTGCCCCCGTTGGAGCCGCTCGATCCCCTTCCATCCCATCCCATCCCCAACTCAAACTCCGCCCCATACCAACTCAATCGTACATCCCACCTATCCCTACCTCCTCGCACCCACCGCTCAAACTCAAGTCTTCCTCTTCACCTTCCGCCCCTTCTTGGTCGCGCCTAGTAACTTGCTATCCAGCTTCTCCATGTCTATATCTTCGACTCCCTCCGGTATATCTTCTTCGTGCTCCTCGTGCAGGACTTGCGTGATTATCTGCAGCATATCGTCTAGCTCGGCCTCGGAGAAACGGGATGTAGCCTATTCACCACATCAGCCTACTAGCCCATTTCACTCCATACCATGCCATTCACCACGTTCACTGCCCACTGTCCACTGCCCTCTGCCCTCTGCCCACTGCACCGCAAAATATATCTGCAACGGCGATCGGGGGGAAGGAAAGAGAGATGCTCACCTCTTCAATAACCAGCTGCAGCGTGATCTGCGACTTGGGCCGGATGTTGTAGATCTGCAGGTACTCTGCCTTGTTGAGTCGGTATTTTGGCGCCAGCGCGCGGAGGAGCGAGTGTGGACCTTTGTATAAGGTCATGGGGCGTGTGGGGTGTGTGACGGTGAGGTTGTGGTCGGCGAAGTAGTCGGGTTTGGTTAGGTAGGTGATGCCCTGTTTTATCGTATCAATATTGCGTGGATGAAAGGGAAGGTTGGGGTGAGAGGGTGGGGAGTGGGTTCACATGGGTGCATGCAGACGTCGATGTGGTGCTGGGTAGGGAGGTTGGAGGGAATTTAAGGGAGGGAGAGGGAGAGGGAAGGCAGGTAGACGTACATCTCTCACCACTTCTTCTAGGTCTTTGGGCATTCTTCGCATGCGGCCGCTGCGGTCCATGCCGTATTCTTCTTCTTGCTCTTCCTGGAGGTGCAGGAGGACTTCGTGGTTTGTGAGGAGGGCGGATTGGGGGTGTTTGATCTAGATTTAGGATTAGTCTTAGTTCGGTAGGGAGGGGGGTTTAGAGGGGTTCGGCATTCGAGGGGAGGGTGAGAGCGGAGGTATGGGGTGAGAATTGGAAGGGTTGGGAGATGCTGACGTACGCGCATAGTTGTGAAGTAGAGGTTGAAAAGGGAGAGGGTTGACGGTTGGTTTGTCGAGTTGAAGGATAGCGTCCTTGATGTTCGTGGGGTGGTAGTCTTGGTTTTCTGATAGAGAGGCGAATTAGTAGATCTAGTAAGTCGTTAGTCTCGAAACGTAAGCCCGCTTGAATTTGTGAAAGAAGAGCAGTAGGTCATATATTTTCAAGCAACTCAATCAGAACCCCAGCCAGTATACTGGAAGGTCATGACGGGAAGGAACGCATGTTGGGGTATTCTCAAAACCAATCTCACGAAGCTCGCGATTGACGACCCAGAGAGCAAGCATGCAAAGCCAGAGACAGGCGGGAAAAGGAACCGTTCACCTACTTTTATCTCGAGTGCGGGTAGTTTGCGACTACTTCAATAATTCAGAGTGAGTTGTCATTGGGTGGCGCTGCAGAGAAAAAAGCTGGAGTTGAAGGAAGGTGCTGCCGCTAGTGGCTTGGCACTGTCGGGTTAGACTTGCCTCGTCCTGAGCATTTGAGTGCAACACACGACATACGCGTGGATTTGATTAATAGCTTTTCGGGAATCTGAGCTGCCATTCGAGATTGGCATGATTCGATGCTCTTTTCGCAGTCATGTCCGAGGGAGAAGGATAGTATGTTGAGCCACATCTATAATATCTGACATTGAAGAACAGGTCACATTATGCAGTGCGAGATGGGCGACAAGGGCGAAAAGCGTGATGCACGCATTTCACCTGAGGATGGTGGAACAGGGAGCGGGGGAAATCATTGTGGCTTAAGTGAGAGACGGTATGATTAGTGGGGTACTAGAATGCATTAACTGCTGTAGTTCTAAATCGTAGGTTGTTTGTCTCTTTACAGGCTGCAACATCATCTTGACAGGACTACTAGTACGAGCAAAGGGTTGCATTGCAGTTAGTGTTGCAGGAACGCTTTGAGCCATTCGGGTATCAGAGAGATATTCAGAGCGTGGAAGTAGTTCCGGGAGCACCGAACCATTCAATTGCAGGGCTGTGCGAAGTCTTTGCTAGCGCATCTGGCTGAGATCCGCCAGAGCGGGAGAATCCGGGAATAAGGGTTGAGAAAAGACTGTACCTCTTTCCGTAGTTCGACGATTAGCATTAACGCTAATCTTATGATAGCCCCAATGTATTAATGCATGTACCGGCGATACGTGCGGCACGTATACAAGTACGCGCCAATCGCACCATCCTTGCAGACTACCCGTTCCGGTACCGCAAGAGCCACGCATACAGTCTACAGCAATTTCTTAACGAACAATCCACGAGATTCCGGTTGGCGCCGGAATGCAGTGCTGGTGAGTCAGCACGTGGCTGGTTCGACTTTTGGCCCGCTTCCAGGATAGTGCTGGTTTGCTGGCGGTTCGTTCCATGGCGGTGGAAGCCAATTCCGGACCTCTCACGGAGCGCCGTTCAATCATACAATCATACGAGCACGAACAATAAATGCCGTATCTGTGGTCTGAGGAGATAAGCAGGGGTGGAAGGTGCTGCCAGGCAACAATGTGAGCGTAATCGAGAGCTTGCACTCGCAAGCAAAGTGCAATGCAAGCTCTGATTCTGTTTCCACGACATCCCGTGAGGCGGTCAGCACGATGCCGCGGTGAGGCTGGTGACCAAGCTCTAACGGGCATCGTGCATCCGAGGCGGCATATTGGAAAGCGTGGGCAAAAGCCGCATCTGGACTCCAAAAACCGATACAGGGCCTGTCGACGCGTCTCTTGGGCTGCAGCTGCCAAGGGTATTAATAGCATGACCGTGAGCCTGATGCTTTGGCGTCTGCGGGCCATTGTGGTGTTTGACAGCGGGTGATAACACCGCAGAGGATGCTTCACGCACACATCTCCGCTGGAACTGTAGGTTCATTTGCAGCACTGCATGGGCTCGACAGGCTGATGGACAAGGTGTCGACGAGGTGGAGACTGTACTCGATATCTGCAGCCCCATTTCGGTGTCGTGCGTCTGCAGCCGTGTTTCAAGCCGCTGCGTGTCCAGGAACCCCATGTGCAGAGACTTGACAACAGCAAATGCAGCGCAATCGGCGATGGCCACGCCCGCAAGTCAGGCCACTCTCTCTGCCGTGGAGTGAGGATGGGCGTGGATGTGCTGCACAGATAGTTCTAGACCGGCGCAGACCTTCACCGACGCTGAGGCGCGCGACCGCTGATTGGCTGCACCGCCTCGGAACGTGCTTGCGCACCATTCACTGCCGACCAGCAGCAACACCACAAACCCACACGGCGGGCGCTGTGCTGGTAACTTTCACTGTCGCAGCTGCCTCTGCGAGCCTCCAGCGCGCTGCTGAGCTCGCACTCACAGCGATCGGCCGCCCTCGTTCCCTGTGTCCTCTGCGTGGCCGCTCCTCCTCATTCGCTTGTCACACACATTCACCCCTTTGCATTCTGCATCCGCCCGCCCCGCCGCTGCCCGGTCTTGGCCTCCACTCCCACCCCCCTTCCCCCGCTGCCAGTGTGCACAGCGGAGCGCGTCGCCTGTCGCCTGTCGCCTGCCTGTGTCGTGTCTTGTCTGTCTTGTCCCTACCACAGTAGAATAGCGTGACCTGGCCCTCTGCCCACACTGCCGCGCAGCCGTCACACGCTCGCGGCCATGTCGCCCGTGGAGATGGACAGCGCCCTCGCGCCAACCACGCTCGTGGACACGTCTGGGGCCCACGGCGACGGCCATGTCCTCCGCTGTCTTCCAGCAAGCCCCTACGGGCCTGTAAGCGCGCCTGGCCCCAACGGTGCGGTCCACGACCCGTCTGCTGCGCTCGATCCGTCTCTCCCGCAGCCCTTCCCTCTGCCTCTAGCTTCGCCAGACGAACTCCCCAGTCCGCTTCAAGAGAGGCGGCAAGACCTGGGCCTCAGCTTCGCGGGAGATGCCCTGCCGCCGACTGATGTTTCGCTGCCAACCCCACCAATAGTGAAAACTTCACACAACCTGCGCCTCCCCTCGTTTGACCTGTTGGGCATCGCTGCTCCGCACCCTGACCGTATCCCGCAGCACCCCGTCTCTGACTTCTCTCCGCTGGGCGCTGGACCGCTGTCGAAGCCCGAGGACCCTCTCCATGCGCTCAGCCCGCACTTGGGACGAGTGCACCAGCTTGACGGCGCCGACGAACCCTCCGCCGCGAGCCCGCGAGCCGCGAGGGCCCACGCGGAGCACTTCGTCCCCGTCCACACTCCGCCGACGGAGCCAGGGACGCTGAACTGGGGCGCCTTTGTGAATGTCCGCCCCATTGGCCTGGGATCGCCGCCGAGCTCTGACCCGGGAGTCTCGCCAAACCTCACCACCACTGCCAGCGCCGCGTCTGCAAGGCCGTCCGCGAACATTGTCGTGCCGACCGTCGCCGAGTTCAGCAGCACCCTAGGCATGGAAGTCTGGGTGCAGCGGGTGAAGGATATCCTCGGTGCGTATCCCCCTCTGGCATGCGCCTCTCCACGATGCTAATCCGTCGCAGCTTCCGAATCAGGGTGCCAGAACCTTGACTTTGTCAAGCTCTTGTCCCATGCGCTGCCCTGCCCTTCCATGTCGGGGCACATCTTCGGCCGCATCATCTCTGCCCTCCACGAGAGCACCACGGCCCACACCGCCTGGATCAACGTCTTTCACGCCGTGCCCGGCCGCTTCACCCTCTCCGACCTGCCCAAATCCCCGCCTTCTACCCCAGGCCCCGCCGTTGGGGGCGATGAGTACTTCACCAGCAAGGTGTTTGACAGCGCGGTAGCCATCCCCGACTATCAGCTCGATTCCAAGCTGCTCCCTCCTTCTCCCAGGCCCGTCGTCCCACCCGGCAGCGTCCACATCTCCATCGTTGAGCGTTACATACCCCCTACTAACACGAATGAATACGCAGAGATGTTCTTGCAGAAGGGGCGCTCGCTGCTCCATGACCGACTCATCGAACTCTCACCGGAAAAAGGCCTCCTCGTCTTTATCTACCCAACGAAAACGGGAGCGCGTACTTTTATGCACGATTATCTTGGCCCCATCATCGACCCGCTTCTTCGCTCCCTCACTGTCGTGCACGAGCTTCCATCGGAGCTCTGCTCGAGCCTGGGCCGGATGAGTTCGGTGGCTTATCTGGACGAGTACGAAGACCTCAAAGCGCAGTTCGAGCGATTCTGCAGGGTGCTAGGCGAGGGAGCGTCCGCCGACAAGAGGCCATCCTATACCGTGATTCATGCTTCGAAAGAAGAGGCGCCGCTCGAGCGGTCTGCGTGGGCGAACGACTGGTGGATCAAGCAGGAGAAACCCCGGATCCGGGAGACAGTGTCGAGGTACTTCCGGCAAATGAAGAAGCTGCCCGAGTCGGAGATGACGGGCACCCATTTGATCCAGGAGGTGCTGGACGGTGTTGCGAACAGGAAGCAGGAAGATGGCGACGAGGGCAGTAGCAGTTCTGGGCCCAAGGGCGTCGAGGTTGGTCTCTTCATCGTCAAGAAATCGACGTGAAGGATGGAATGGACCGCAATGGGAAACTAATCAGATGTCATGAACGCGGTACGAGGCCACAGCCACGGGTTACGGTACACGACGGGAACGACACGAGTGATATGATACGCCATCACGATAGCGGAGCGTTTTATGCATGGTTAATACCCTTTCCCGCATAGCACACGGCGTTTCTTGGGAGGCAACGATGGGATGGCGGGCAACGGGAAAATCATGGGATGGAATACATACAACAAATCTAATCTAATGCTTATGCTCTAGACACAGCGCCTCCTTATCCTTTTTCCGCGCTCGGCTCCATCGTCTGAAGGTTCGAGAAGGAAATGACGGAATGGTATGCGGGCGCTAAGCTGGTTTGGACGAGGGGGTGCTGATCACTTCCCATTAGGGTGTCTTCGCGGCCCGGTGCGACCTCGTTCCAATAGATTTCTTGGTGCCCACGTGGGGTATTCCGAGGATCTTCTATCGGCGAGGTACTGTGATGGATATGTCTGGTGCGAATAGCTGATCATGAAATGGAATAACGATATTGACTTCGCGCACGCTGGCCCTACGTATAGTTGTGCGGTTTCATTTGGTCACAGCACTGGGGGAAACGCCTGAACTGGCCTTGTATGTGCACAACGGGCGAAATGTGTATGTAGGGGACTGATACGATTCCCGCGCGGATTAGGGAAGGTGATGAGACCACTACCTATGGTACACGTCGCATGTACCGAGAATCGCATGGTAGGGTGGGGAGGGAGGATCTGGAGACTCGGGGGATTTTGAAGGTCGGGGAAGATGCTGGGGTGTGCTTGGATGATTGTGCTGCCCTAGGTACCGTCAGGGACTGAGAGGATACTAGGGCCCGGGATTAGGGATCTGGTCGGCTTTTGTGTGATGTACGGACACATTTAGGGACATCGCGCGATCGGAAGAGGAATTTAAGGTGGTTAAGGACTTGGTTGAGAAAATAACGCGGGTGGACCCCAAGAGAAGGTATACGGCGGAGGAAGTTGGAAGTGAGGAGGAGCCCAAAGCTACCCCCGAAGCAATACTACGTCCGGAAAGTCCCCGTCCTCTCCTCGAAGCACCCTATCCTCCTCCTCGAGCCTCAACGCAAACCGAAAGAAAGCCGGGGCATAGCGACCCATGACCTCCCACACCCTCTTCCCTGGCACAGGACCAATTATCAATTTCGCCATCTCACTGAGCTCCTCTCGAATCCCCGCTATATCAACCAGAATATTAAGATCCCAATATGATCCATGAACACTCTTCGTAATGCTGAACTCTTTCTTGTAATCCACATTCGCACTACCATTCAGCGCGGCCCAGAATTGGCTCCATGAGGGATCGGTGAAAGATGAGTGCCCGTCGCTGCCAAAGAGCATGAACGCTTGCGGACGGGACAGAGTACCAAGAGAGTAGTTGAGCACAGGGCCAAACATCGTGCCATCAATATTGATACCCGCGCGGAACCGTCCGTCGTTTAGCAGCGCAGTCGCAGCCGCCGCGCCGCCAAAGCTATGGCCAAACATGACCGCTCTCTGCTCCTCAGATCGCCCGATACCAAGTCGATCCAGCACAAACGAAGCGTCCTTCGCCCGGACTTCCAGCGCGTGCTCGACCGACGCCGTGGATCCATTTGCAGGCCACTCGACGCGACCGCCGAAGACGACATCGCCGTTTGGAAACTCGACGACGTCGGTATCGTACGGATGGTCCATGGATATGACGGTAAACCCGTGGCTCGCAATCTCCTGCGCGAGGTGGTTCGAGAAGAATCGCGTCGTGTTCAAGCCGGGACTAAACAGCGCCAAGGGCCATTTCTCCTTCCTCCCCCTCTCCCTCTTCCTTCCCGGCTCCGAAGTACTCATATGCGATTCGCAGACTTCTTGCACGAAGCGCGCCCACAGGCCCTTCGGATACCCGTATGCGGCTAGGATCTCGTCTTCCACTGCGGCGGTGGTGGGGGGCATGTACGGCACTTGCTTCGAGTGACATTGCGAGGGAGGCACGGGGTCGAAGCGCGATGTCATGATGCGCCGGGGGTGGGATTGGTTGAAAGGATCGGGACGGGTTGGGTCTGTCCATTCTTGGTTGGTGAGGGAGATGGAATAGCGGCCTGTGCCTTGGGGGAGGGGGATGGGGGGTTGTGATAGGGCTGGTTGGAGGAGGAGGTGGTGGAGCGCTGTTAGTTTGGTTGGGCCTGGGCGCATTGTTCTTGCTGGATTGCGTGGTTTGCGGGTAGGGGGATCTGATGGAATGGGCTCTTTCGTGGTATAACGCCTCAAGGGTGATCGGAATACGATATCCAGAGCACGATTCACGGGCCCTTGCTGTTCCTCGACGTTGTAGTTTTTGACGTTTCTCGCGAGAACTGTTCAGATTCATGCCTTGGTGGTGCGCCGAGGCTGGTTTTTGAGTTGACGTTGAGAGGATGCAAAATACGACGTGGGGTAATCCTTGCTACTGCCTAAATTGTCCATCGCACTTATCAACGCAAATGGCTTTTTCTTTCCCCATCCCGAATCATATAGACATGGACGGTCATATAATGACCCCCAGCTCAGATCGCGCTTCAAGAAAACTACTCGTGCCATCACCCCGTTTTGCGTACAAGTTAAGGCAACAATCTAAACTACAACGGCGCACATCGCGTTGAGCCGCCCTCTACCGGCCTTGATCATTCCAGAGAGGTTTTTAACCTGCTCACACACGAAACTAGTGCGTTGTGCGACACTCTACTGTACCTCTGACGTCATCACGTGTACTCACCTTCACCGTGTCTCCCGCTTTGGGCTGCAACGCTAGCCGGTTCAGGCAATATCACATGACCTACAGCTAACGTAATCGCTAAGCGAGGCGGTGCCAAGCCACTCCTTAGAGTATATAAACAAGGCTCACCAGCCCGTCGCCTTTTCCACTTCAGTTCAGGACACACCACTACTCTGTCTACTCCACTCCTCAATACCCAGGTCTGTCCACTTCGGTGCTCTCCCCGACGCGCCCGCGCTGTACCTTTTGGTTCTCACACCCATCTTACCTTCGCATCCTCACGCCTACCTACACCTTTGGGCACTCGCACTCACCCCACCTTTGTGCCTCACGACCACCTCACCTACGGGTTCTCATACCCTCGCCTCTCACAGGCTTTACGGCGCATTCACTTCATATGGTCTCCTCATAAAGTAAGCCAGTTCACTCGCACACTTACTTTGAGCACTCACTGATGGGTCTCAGAAAAACGTATACCGACCATGACAACCCCATAAGAACTGACCACCGCCTGTCCCGCCGCCTTGAGCGAGCGGTCCGGCTTCACCACACTCATAGTCTAGTCATTTAAAAAATGACTTCATCAGCCGTGACATTCCACAAGAACTGTCAACAACACGCGGCTCGCTGAAGGCATACTACAAGAGCTGTCAGCGCCACGCACCGTTGCCTTCAGCGAGCTGCCTCCTCCACAGTACGTCCGCCGTCGCACTCCCAGTTCCAACGATAACACACCAAGATCAATCAGCGAAGTGAAGGTGACTATTCTCACCTTCACTCCGCACTCTTATATTGCTTCGGGTCCAAACATCATCGACTTGGTACGCAAAGTCATGGGATGGTACAAGCTTGCAGAGGCCGGCTGCAGAGCTTCGAGCCGAAAATCCGGATGGCATCGGACGGAAGCGCACCACGAGGTGCCTTCTGGGCATCAGCCAGAGCTGTTGCTTCGGGCCCGACGACCGCTAGGAAAGTCATGGGTGAGATGGCATGGCCAGTGTGCAGCTTGGCGGAGCTTACGATCGAATCGAAAGAACCTGCACCGGCGAATAGGGTCTTGGGATTTTCTATGTGTTTTCGATCTGCAGCTTAGGCTGCTTTCGCATCTTTCAAGTCATCCAAGAAGGAGGAAATTCTGCACCACAGTTATCACATTAAAAATATTCCTTTCACTCTAAAATATCGAAACAAAACAAGTCATCCAAAGCGAATATAATTAATATATGGGCCATCACTGCTCTTCTTTTCGCTCCTCCAGTGCTCTTTGGTTTCTCTCAGTACCAACCCATCTAAAATCATTGACGGTCTTTCGCCGCCCCGTCCTTAATTTAACATGCACTAGGTTGATTGATTGTTTCTTCCCCCATCTTCTTCCATTTTCTCATCGCTAAGTAAATGCTAGCGGAAATGCCTGCTCATCTTCTAATCTTTTCCAACGTTCAAGGATTAGAGATGATGGTCCGGGAGTCGTGGATCTCCAGGGCAACCCTCGACTAGCTGCGTTTGACGCCAGTGGCCCGGACGCCGCTCAACAAGGCAAGATGTGTTCCTCAGCCGTAGCCACTCATTTTGGATACTTGATAAAGGACCAATTCCCCTCTCATTCCTCCCAACCCCAACCTCATCGTCTACGATGGATGCCTCCAAATCCGCGAAGAAAAAGTGCCCCGGCCGTACAGAAGCACAGAAAGAAGCGCATCGGCAAAAGCGCCAAGAGCGAAAGGGCAAACTTAACTCGCGACAATTAAAGACGAAACGCTTCTTCCAAAGGAATAACGATCGGAAGGTTCACGACCTGGGATTAAGAAAATGAGTTTGGGCCCGATTTCGTGGTTGAAGAGCGTTTGTCATTTCTTATTAGTAACACTTAATCGCTTTCGGAAGCAAACCTAACGCACCACGTCATAGCATACTTCTCGATACCATCACCAAAGCAGACGAGGCATTTCGCTCGAGCATAGAAAAAATCGGCCGCATCGACATGCTCGTACGCGATGCCGCAGTGACCCGCCGAGCAAGCGCATATCCCAACTTCAAGAAACTCTGTCTACAAATCGCCGTGCTCATCACAGGAACCTGCATCCATCCCACCCTAACCCCATGCCCCAACCTCACTGGCCTCAGCATCACAGGCCACGAACGCCGTCTCAGCTGCTTGCACTTACCAAATCTTTCCCCTCTCGCCACCTACGCCACAATCGCGGCGAACGTGCCCAATCTCAGGCGGTTGGACCTCCGCCGTGCGATACCCGCAGGAGCAGACTTCTACGACCCCTTGGCTGCGATCACGAAGCCCCAGAGCAGGAATTTGGCAGAGATTAGGCGCAGAGGTTAGAGTGATAACGAGGAATCGCTGACGAGGAGTGAGCTGAGTGTGCTCATTCATAGCTAGGGCTTGGCGATAGCGGTTGGAGCGGTGGGGTTTTGACGTTGAGATGAATCGTGTGACACTGGAAGTAAGCTGGCCGTAGTGGAAGGCGCACCAAGCAAGTGGAGGGAGCAACTTCAAGTCACAGGCAGCCGAAGAGCATTAGAAGAGCAGAGAAAGGCGCTTATGCCCACGGAGGCAGATAATACCCATGTAAGATAGACATATGATATCTCGGTTTTGCATGCTCAATAGCGATCCTGATTCGATTGCAAGCGTTCTACTGCCGTGTTTCAAGCGTTGACTTCTACAGACGGTCTAGTGTCACCAACTTGGCAAACACCAACGCATTCTACAATTTCGAGCCCACTCCCTCAACATCCTTGACAAAAGTCTCTGGCTTACTTCCGGGGGTATTCTCATGATGCCACGTGAAGCTCTCAACGCCATCTTTGCTGCAATTAAACGTAAAGACGCGAGACTTGCCCGATGTAAACGGCCACATACTATGCGGTAACTCCAGCTCCCTATTTGGTGGCAAGCAGAACATGTCCCCACCCCAGGAGTCTAGAACGTATGCCGTGAGGCGGCTTCCTTTGACCGTGACGTGGAGCTGGTTGTTGCCGGCACTTCGGACTGTGTAGCAGATGATTCTGTCTTTGTGCCAATAGTCTCCTTCATAGTGCTTCAGGGGGAACGAAGGAGGCTTGTTCGTTCTTTTCTTTTCCAGGCCGGATTTGTAGGTGGATTAAAGTTGCATATTTGCACTCTTGACCGACTTGGGGAATTCGATGTAGTCCGGGCAATCGTTCTCGCCGATGATCATTCCGAGAAGCAGTTGTCCGAGCATGTCTGTGATGTCAAAAAGCGGAAGCGAGTTCACCAAGATGAATACGGCTGACTGTGACTGCGGATCCAACAGCATCGACCCGTTATAGCCCGTGAATGTAGTCACCTGATGGAATATTGTCCGACTAGCATTCGCATTCCCGAAATCTTGAGTGTTCTTCTTTTGTAGTAGTATGGAGTTGTAGCTCGCGAAAGACAGGTTTCCTGGCAACTGCGTCCGATAGGTCCCCAAACAGTAGCCCTGTTTTTGCGGCGATGCGTTTCTGACACCGACGTGAGGGGAAAGAAGCTGACGAGCATACTTGAATGGCGAACCTGGTATGAAATCGACGTTGCATTTTGTCTGATGGTCGTATGCATGAAGGAGGGACTGGTACATGATTAGAAGCTCTTCCATCGAGCTACGCGCCCCAACGGCCCCCCCGAAACCGAGGCCCTCACGCCAGCCGCGATAAGCCGACCATGGAAACTCATGGGCAACTCCTCAAGACTAACCCAGTGTTTTAACACAACATTGTCGACGCCCGGGAGATTGGTGCTGCTACGGCTCATGCCCAGCGGTCGAAAAATGTACTCTTGCACGCAGACACTGAACGGCTTGCCATTTACGCGCTCTATGGTGGAGGTGACGAGGTAGTATCCCCAAGTAGAGTACACAAATGTCTTCCAGAACTCGCCATAAGCGGGTATGTGGCAGGCGAGCCGAGGTATCTGCTCGCGATCTGGGAAGATGTCTTCGAACATGGTGCCTCAGAATGTGTTTGACGTGGAAAGTCCGGTTCGGTTGGCGAGTAGGTCTGTCACGGTTGCGTGCTGGCCAACATCGTCTTTTCTCTTCCCGAACTCTGGGAGGTAGTGGCATATGGGGACATCCCAGCCCAAAAGGCCTAGCTCGACAAGATTCGAGACGACGCCAGCGGCCATGAGTTTTGTGAAGGACGCAACATTGTAGAGCTTCTCGCCATTCGGAATATCCAGCTCTGAGGCTTCGCGACGTCCTAAATGAGCCGTGAATACTGGCACTACTTCGTGCAGGACGCCGAGTGATAACCCGAGAGAGCAGCTGAGCTTGAAGAGCTCTTCGATAAGCGGACGGAGTCGAGCAAGACGCGTCTCCATGCTTCACGAGGGATAACATTTCGTTGCGACATTCGATTGAGGCCGCAGCCTTTTACAGCTCACAGCTCTGATTGTGGCGCAGTTCTAGGGCGTTGATGCGGTTGTGCGGCGAGTGCGGCTGGGACTGGGGATTGTGACATCATCGCAATCGAGACGAAGTTTCGATCAGCCTCAGAGTCGGGAATTCTCCGAACTGCAGTTATCGAATTATTCTAACCCAATTCCACAACCGCGCAATCATCCAGATGACTCGGCAAATTGTCTATACGCCTCCCAGTGTGAAGTTCGTCAGCCCAAAGTCTCCAGAACTATACGCAGCCATGCGTCCGAAATACCTTCAATTCTTTCACCAAACCGCACGCAGTGGCCGATACGTTCTGGCAGTGGAACCATCAGGATTATCGCTTCGCAGACGCCCAACGGGGAAACAAGCCTTCCTCGACGCGGTGCCGAGTGGATGCACATACGGCAACACAACTAATTCTAATAGCAGAGAGCTTACAGGGTTGATCACTGCACATTTATGGCACTACCTGGATGTGGGGAAAGGTACGATATTTAGGGTTGTATGATGAAGCTGGGTTGGAAGCTAACTACGGGGAGCTGAGACTATACGGGAAGGAAAGAGCACTAAAGGAAACATTGCACCTCTCAGCCCTAGCTAGCCCATCGGCCAGCCCCGATTGGTTCACCCCTAACCAAGTATTCTAACGGAAAAATGTTTCGGATTATACTAGAGCACCATAGTCGCACACATTGCTCGACGACCGCCAACATATCATACCACTCAAAAACTCATTTTTGAACAAAACTAATTACTTCAGCTTGCATCGCGATGGATCTGTCTCACCGCTTACACTCAGCGAAATACACTGCTTGTAAGGAGGGTCTAGACCTAACGGTGGTCACTGGGGTGAACACTGCCCTCGGATGCAGGTTTCTCCATTGAAGACTGTACGCGGCACCACCAAAGGTTGAGCATCTCCAAAAAGGATATATGCTATAAAGGAGGCGGTCTCCGCCGCAATTAAGTTGGCAGAAAAGCTCCTATATTTCTCTAAGCATTGAGTCCTTCAGATACTACAGCAATTCGCAATTCACAACTCGTCTCGTCACAACAGCGATGCAGTACCTACCACGCCTTCTCTTTGCGCTGGCCGCAGCACTCTTCCTTCCCTTGACCATGGCCGGGCAAGATGAAATGATCTACCTCTCTAACTGCGTCAATGCAGCGGACGCGAACGACAAGTTTTCCGAAGTAGCCTACTTCTCCCATAACACCGACACCAGCCCAGCAGCCACCGCCAGAGCGCCAACCGAACCCGGAAAAACTGCTTGGTGGGAAGGCGGAACCCCCGTCGAAGTAGTCTTCGCCGACGGCAACAAATTCTCCGCCAACATCCCCAAGGACGTCCAAGTCGACGGCGCCTTCGTCGGCCAGGGCAAGAACTCCGGGGGACTTTTCTCGTGCTGGAGGCACTACCGCCCGAACGCCTACTCTCACGATGATGTCGTATGCGACTCGATCTACCTGTGCGATCACAACTCCCCACCGGAAGCTTCACTCAAAGTCGACTTCCAGCTCGGAACCGAATTCGTCGAGGTCTCGGGCGAGGTCGACGTGGCGTCCTGGTTCCAGACAATCTGGGGCCGGCGCCAGGCGACCTCTTGCCTGGAGCAGTCCGAGCAACTCCCCAACAGCGACTGCTCGATAACATACAGCTGCTGGAGTGATCCGACGCAGCCATGGACCCTCACCAACGGGATGGCGCGCACCTTGGTGGACATTGTCGCGCCGGCTTCGCGTAAGCTCGAGGTCCGCCAAGTTCGTGAATGCACGGATTGGAATGAAGTTCCGCCTTTCAAGTGCCTTGCGCACGACACCGTTACTGTAACTCACAGTCAGATCCTCAAAAGCGGGTATCTCGACGTGTGGAATGTGTATCCGGATGGGTCTGGGATCCGGCCTTCGGAAGCGAGCAGGCTAGATTGGTCAATATCTTGTCCGGTGGTTCGCGCCGATTGTATTCTGTGCCACGAGGTCCAGGCCGGCTTGTCTTTTGGTGCGGCTCTTGGTACATTGACTCTCAACCCGGAGGTTGCGGGTATATTTGGGGTCGCCAGCGCTTTTACTGGGGCTTTCTGTGGGGCGACTTGTTGAACGGATTACAGAGAGGAGATACGGTCACGGCGGAAGGCAGCCAGCAAGTGAAGGGATGCAAAAACAAGCTGCGCACAGATGAAGAGCGTGAGGGAGTAGACATCGGAGTTGTCGATTGTCCTTAGCTTCAATGATTATAGAGTTGATTTTGTTCTGTTTTGATAATCCAAAGAAGTGAATGTCCTTCCTTAGTTGATAGCTTCGAATGTCGAACTCAACATCATATGCATCGCTAGAGATTCGGTCTGCACGTGCGTGAAAGATTGGGCATGAGAGCGGCGATGGCGTAATCGTCTGTTTATTGATCTCATTCCTACGAGTACTGTGTATATGGAATAAATAAAACAGAATTTTGATATCGTTCGATATCCAAGAGTGAAAAGTTCGATAAATCTTGCATATTTGTGGTGGCTTTGAGCACGGTTTTGCAGTTAGGGTTTGTCTTCCGGGAGGAACTGCCGCGAGAGAACAGTCATGAAAATAAGCGCCAGCACAGCAAAACTCTCTTTCGCGATGGATCCCGCACCGCAACCATGTACCGTACTGTAGATCGCTACTCGATCCAGGTTATGTCTCGCGCTAGGTCACGCCCCCCGGCTAGATTGCAAGAAGACTAGAGTGGCAGATGAAATTGCGATGACACCTTCTCACGTGCAGGAGAAAACTGGCCAGTCTAGGTATAGTATTTTATACTCTATATCTTGCATTCATAAACATTACATGGTATCGTTTCAGGCTTTCCTAGGGGTTCTCCAAGGGTATTGAAGGTTTCAAGACAAAAAAGAGGAAATATGACAGTGCCCAGCAAGAGTATATGGAAAGTTTGTTACGAAGGCGACACCTTGATGGCGCCAACCAAAGACACTAATCACGATGCAACTATGAAAGGGATCGGCGGACGCGTCACAGACCTTGCTCCAACTTGGGGCCCAAGGGGAAAACACTTCTCTGCGATCGGTTTGTCGAGCGTCTGCGCGACTGTCAGTAAATGCTCCCCGTTGTCGGACTTGTGGAAGGCAGAGTGTGGCAGAGAGGGATGGAACACTTACCGCAAGCTGGAGCGTGAACAATGGGTCAGACTCGTCGTCGTTCTTGAATGCTTTGATGTTGAGCTGCGCGCCGATGTTTGTGCCAATCTTCACACCGGCGGTTTGATTGCTGCCCTTGCATGCTTCTCCGGAGGCTCGAGACAAGTCAGTTCGGGTGCTATGGAAGTTGATGAGCGTGGAGTGCTTACAAATAATGCCGGTTAACTTCGCGTTGATGTTGGGAACCTTCAGGTCAAGACCGATTCTGAAGCCCTTGCCTATATCATAATGAGCTGCTGAGAACAAAGCAGAGTAGTAAATTGGAACAGGGCGCATACCCAAAGCCTCGGCCTTCAATTCCACACTAGGTTGCAAGAATACCGCAACGCCACCAGATATAGATCCGTCAACCGTCACGTCAAGGATGTCAACTGTAGGCTCCCAACCACTGAACTTGTTCTCTTCCGGGTTCAGAAGATTCATCTCAACAATGGCATCATCGCTCAGTGAGCCAGTTGCGCCAGACGTTACACCTGCTGAGAGCGTGATGGCGGACAACTGAGCACCAATTGATACTGTCAGGAAAGGACCGAGGTCTAGAATTCCGGGAATCTTCAAACCGCTGATGGGAATTGAGAGGATATCGAAAGTCTTTGTGAGGGAGTCGGTGAGGTCTCCGCTACCCGAAAGCTTCATTTGCGCAATAGCCGTGACGCCCTTGGGAGAAAACTTCATGGAAGCGCCGGTCGGAACGAAGAACTTCTGAGAGATTTTGAACTCCATGTCGAACTGACCGGTAGTGCTGCAATTGAGACACGTAATTCTCGCGTCAAGCTTGCCGATGCCGAGGCCGAATGATCCGGTCATGTCATGGTTGAAATCGATAGACGAAGTATCCTCAATATCTCGCTTCTGCTTGGTAGTATTCTGCGCGACCGAACCAACAACGAGGTTGTAGCTGTGCGCAATCGCGGTCCATTCTCCCTCTGTCGCGGCGAGAGTAGCCTTATTGGCGGCTTCATCGTACTGGATGGATGAAACAACGTAAGGTTGCCTGTTAGTGTGGTTTCCACAGTCTCCAGGCCCCGCAACCATGACAAAGCTACGGTTGTCGGCGCCGTTGACCCAGTCCCAGACTTGTTGCGCGTAGGCGAACGTTGCGTCATTTTCGAAGGTCATGGCGATCGTATCGTTTTTGCATTCCACTGCTGTCAGCATGCCGTCGAACTTTTCCATCGATAGGATGTTTTCTTCGTCGCCGGGCATATCGACCGTCAAGGTAGCAATAGAGTTGGGCGCATCTGGTGTTCATGAGCAAGTTGTTTGAAAGGGAGACACATGCCATACCAGGAGCACCCCATTGAAATGTTTCTGAGCTTTTGAGCTTCATCCCGGAGGTTTGTTGGCGCTTGCTATGGCGTCCCCCCGAAGGACGTATCGGTACTAAGGTTGTGCCTAGCACATCGCCGATATGGAAAAGAAGAAACGGTCCGACCCATTTGAAGCAATTGTGCGGCAGCATTATTTAATAAATTAGAAGTGAGGTGGTACTGGACAAGAGAATGTTTGAACCCAAATAAGGAGAGTAGATAGGTCGGTTGATGTGGTTCTTAGTGGGACCAGCGTACGGTGAATATATGTACGCAAGATTTCTTTTTCGAGCTTATGTCGATTAGGAGACGAAGTCCGTAGAACGCGGCGTGGTACACTTGGTACCTGATAGCTGCATGAGAAGCATGAGAACTCCGTCTCCACTAGCCCCTGGGCCATACCTCTACGTCCTGTACCCGACACCTTCCTCATCTGTGCGTCTGTGCGGTGAATATCCTCAGCCCTCCCAGGCAAAGCCTTCGTATGGCGTAGATGGATCATCGTTCATATCCCGCCATAATTCGCAGGTAGATGGCGTATCTCGCATTCCCCCACAAAACGTGGTAGGTCAGTACATCGAAAGTCCGTTCGAACGCTCTATGCAGCAGTCTTTCCTCAGGCCTCGGCGCTTCCCCGCTGTTATTGGTCTAAAAATGTCCGACGGGAGATCTTGGCGTATCATGCTGTCGACGAATACGAGAGGCCCAAACGTGACATGGAACACGATAGCCAGGGGTACCGGGGCTGTGTATTGTGTAGAGCTCTAGGGGGCGACAGGGCGGTAGAAATTGAAGGATCGACCGTCCGTATTGCGCGGCGACAGTCGTTGGAGGTGTTATGAGGGGAGAAATCTTCGGAACCGCGAGACTGCGCTAGTCCCACAATGATCTAGCGTTCTCTCACACAGAGCACACGCCAGCTGGCCACCGCGACCATCAACATTCCATCACATTCCAATCTCATCTCATCTTGTCTTAGACTATCGAGGCCGGCCGCCAACAACACCGTTTCCAAAGCAAATGATTGAGCTCTGAAAGCAGGTCGTTGTAAACAATGGGCACAAACATTTGTTTTTATTGCGGCCATCACCTTGTGTTCTCGAGCGATCGCAATGACCCACTCCTTCGCTCTTCATGATGCCAGAAATCGAGTTCGAGCTTGAATGGCTCCTCTTTCAATGGTGGGCAATCATTTGCACGAACAGCGATGGGTTACCTATATGAGGCCGCAGTCAACACGCCCGTCTTTCGCATTCAAAACTTATGTGCAGCGCACCTAGTACTTACACTACACTTTACTCGCTAAAGGAGCCTATAGATACTTTTCTCACTCTCTAAACATATAGACTCTGAGGAGGCCTTCCTTTTTCAAGAAAACCATCAAGCCTTCCAAATCAGCAATTAGCGCACAGACCCCAACAGCCTCGAAGCCCACTATCTCAAAACTAGTTTCTCACAAGTCGACCTCGCACGTTGCAGCATCAGCGAAAAAATATGCGACATCTACAAAAGCCCCACTCTCCGTCGCCTTCCCCTTGACCAAAGCCATCCAACCGATCGCGCAATTGAAAGTCGCCGATCCACTCCGCCAGGATCAAAAGCACTCCCACATAGACAGGGCTCGTCTTCAACTCAGCAAAATCCATACCGCAGCTCACATCGCGCCGTAACCAAGGGATAGAGCCGAGAAGCATGGTGCGTTTCTATTGCAAACAATAATAGCTTGGTTAAGTAGATAACCAATATGCTGCAGGCATACAAGCGAGCGGGCACAATCTACATTCCACAGCTCGAATAAGTCATAATATCCATTCATAAGTCATATAATAATACTCGTACTCCGAATCGAACACATTCTCACCCTACCATCAAACCCATCCATCGCATACAAAGTACTAATACACAAAGCCGCCGAACCGAAACCAAGCTGAACAGAGGAAAAAGGAAAAAACAAGGCCGTCATTGGTATGGTATATCGCAGCCTCCCAAAACAGATGAAAAGAAAAACACCGTTCAATGAAGAACCTTCCCCCTGTATATCCCATATCAAAACCCAACTTACAAATCGCACCCTCGCATGATACACCTACCCATCTCACCCCTAGTTAACAATCCTCTTCAAGCCACCAAAGAACCCCTTAAACCCACCATCGTCTTTCTTCCTCCGTACACTACGATCAGTCTCACTTCTTCTCGGCCTGATCCTCTCCTCGCCTCCTCTGCTTGTTCGTGGGCGATCAGACTCGGTTCGTCTACTCACCGGCCTCTCCTTCTCGGTCACAGAGATACGGCGGGACTTGGGCCTCTCGCGTTCCGACCCAGGAGCCACGATAGAGACGCGGTGGCCGGTGCGACGCCGATGTTCGCGGCGTTCGGCGGAAGAGGTTGATGCCACGCCAATGGCAGCCGCTGCTTCGTCAATCAAGGGAGAGCGGGGACGTTCTTCCTCCGGTTCGGGGACGGGCTCGGGTTCCGGCTCTACAGGTTCCGGTGCCGGCGGTGGAGGTGCATCGTCGATGGGAGTTTCGAGCGAGATTCCGCCGTCCCGTCCACCTGACATCTCCACTTCTCTTTCTCTGGCCTTTGCTGCACGCCTTTCTTCTTTCTTAGCGCGATACTCTGCTTCTTCTGCTGCGGAGCTGAATCGTCGGTGATGGTGTGAGTGGCGTCGGCTACGATGTGGACGCTCAGTGCGCTCACGGCTGGCATTCGACGAGTTGTGACTGCTAGTCGGGCGACCCTTGTCCTTCATTGCGCTGGTGGGACTGCGCTCGACAGGATCTGTACGAACGCGGGCGACAGGCTTGACAGACTTCGTAGTGGGTACAACCGGTTCCGTCTTGGATCGGCCAAACAGAGAGAACCCGCCAAGGAGGCTGTTTCTTCGGGTTGTGGGCGGAGGTTCGCGTCGGCGCTCGCCCGTGTTTCTTCGGGTCGGCGCGCGAGGAGAAACAGGAGTGGCTGGAGCGGCTTCGGAATCTTCCTCCGCAGCTCGACGAGCCGCATCGCGAGGCTCTGGCTCCGGTGCCTCGACATCTAGCTCTTTTGCTTTGGAGGGTGTGAGCTTCTCCTTCTCACGCTCTGCCCTTCGCATGTGGCGAAGCCTTCGAATCTCTTCTTCTTGTTCCGCACGATCACGCTGAGCTTGTACCTCTTTCTCGTGCTCTAGACGCCGCGCCTCCCTCCTTTTCTCGTGTCGGATGCGCCTGTCCTCCTCCTCTTTTGCGCGTTTCTCTTCCGCCTCCCTAATAACTCGTTCCTCTTGTTCTTTCCGAAGTCTCTCTTCTTCAGCCCTACGAGCCCGCCGCTCTTCCCGCCTTTTCCTTCGAGCTTCTTCTTCTTCCTCAGCCCTGGCAGCCTCTTCCTGGGCTAGTCTCTCTTTCTCGGCCCTACGAGCCTCGTGGCGCCTGCGTCGTTCAGCCTCCGCTTCCGCTTCCTCTACAGTACGCCGCTTGCTTTCCTTGTCACCACCTCGGTCGCGGTGCCGATGGGATCGATGCTCGCGATGAGACCTCTCCTTGCTACTGCTGCTATCCTTCTCGAGCTCGCGCGTCCTGTCCTTTCGCCTTTCTGGTTCGCGCTCTGTCATGCTGTCATGTCGCTTGTTCCTAGCGGAGCCAGCAAACTTCGCGATGGCGAATAATGACGTGCCGGGAAAGGCAGGTCGCTCATTGGTGCTGGTGTTGCTCTCTCGCCTTTTATGTGAATGGTGCTTCCCGTCACGATGTGAGTACGAATGTCGGCGTCGGTGTTTTTCCCTTGGGCTCGACTCTGCAGCTGGCTCGTCCACTATCGCAGACTCGTTGGGCGGCGTCTTCGGTTGCGGCACGGCTTCCCGGGCGGTTTCGGCCCCCTCTCTCTGCTCGACAACCGGGGTTGGACCTGCCACTTCTTCTGGTAGATCTCGTGATGGTTCAACGGGATCATCCACGGCCGGCGGGATATCCGGACTGACCTCTTGGTCTGGTTTCGCGGCTTGGTCATCTTGTTCGCCTACGGTATCCTGCTCGGGCTCTTCTGTGGGCTGCTCCTGAACTTCCCCTGTCGGAGGCTCGGGAGCTGCAACAGCGTCTTCTGGCTTTTCCTCGACTGGGGCGGGTTCCGTGTCGGGACTTGTCTCGTTGGCGGGCGGGGTCGCGTCGGGAACTTCGTCCGGGTCTGGGGTCTCCTGGGAAGGCCCGGGAGCATGGATTTCGTGTACCATAATTTCATCAGCCGCCTCGACCTTCTTTTCATCGATCGACGGAGCCTCCTTCTGGGGCCCCTCTTCCACAGGCTGCGGATCTTCTTGAGTCAGTTCGGGCTGTGGCTCAGGCGCTGCTTGATCATCAGTGGGAGCATCGGTTTGCTCTGCTGTGGTCTCCACATCTGGCACACTCTCAGCATCGGGTGTCTTTGGCTGAACCTCCTCTAGTCCTTGGATGGGCTGAGTCTCTTTGGTGGCGTCATCGGTTTTGCTTTGAGCTTGCACCTGCGGTGGAGGGTCGTCAGCTTCCTTGGGAACATCCGCAGTGGTCTCGTCGGTTTCTGGACTGACGTCGGCACCCTCTGGCTGAGTACTTTCATTGGCTGGCTCCTGGGCGGGAGGCGCGCTCTGGGCAGTCTCAGCCGTATCTTCTTCTACAGCAGGAGCTTCGTTGCTCTCCGACGGGCCATGCTCGTGTGTCTCTTCCGGAGGCGGTGCAGAGTCCTGAGGTTCTTCGCCCCCTCCGTCGCCATCTTGGGGATCGTCTGCCACTGGGCTAGGGTGCTCAGCTTCTTGTGGTGGCTCAGGAGCAGGTGGAGGCACGTCCAGCTCTGAAGGAAGTTCCTCCACATGGGCTGTGGCAGGTTCTTGCTCGCCCGCGTCTGCTACGTCCTCCTGGGCGGAGGTCTCACCAGGCCCTGCCAATGTCTCAGTAGCAGGTGGGTCATCCAGTGCCTTCTCCTCACTTTCGGCTTGGTCATTAGGAATATCAGCCTGCGCACCTCCACCTGCTGATGAGCCTTCGGGCACCTCGTCGGTGTTAGGCTCATCTTCCGCAGCATTATGTTCGGATTCCACATCGGGCTCATCTGGCTCACCACCAACTTCTTGTTCTTCTTGAGCGGGTGGGTCAGATGTTTCCATGAAATCGGCAATGGCAACTTCGTCGACTTTAGTCTCGACTTTGACGGGAAATTCCGAGCTGGTCAAACCCTCAGGCACCTGTTCAGACTCATCATCTTTACATTCGACAGCGGATTCGGAGGCTGTTGGTTCCTGATTCTTATCGAGATCCGATACCGACACCATGCCGGCACAAGAAACCTCAGCATTCTCGTCTAGCGCCTGATTGGCGCTGTCTGAGGTTGGCTCCGCAGGATTTGGCTCAGTCTCAGGTGCGGGTGGTTTTTCAATGCTCTGGATAGGCTCTTCAGCATCTCTTGCTATATCCGCAACCTCTGTGGTCTCTGAGCTAGCAGGCTCTCCGGCAGCTTCTTCCCCGGTTGGAGCTTCCGGGGCGATCGCCATATCTGTCAGAGTTGTGGATGCTTCTGGTTCATCCACAGTCTGGGATTCTTCAGGCTCTGCCCCACTCTCTGGGACGTTTCCAGGATCGGCTGGCGCTTCGCCTTTTTCTATATGCTCGGCAGGAATGTCTTTAGAGACTGGTTCCTTATCGACCACTTCTCCCTCCGGTGTTACCTCAGTGTTAGATGCGTCGGGTGTAGCTTGACTGGAGGTTGGGTCTGGTGGGCTCTCCAAAGGGTCATCGATGTGTGGATTTTCTTCGCTGATTACAATTTGGGCCGCTTTAGATTCTGGCACATCCGCCGTCAACGGATCTTCGCTCGATGTTGTTGAAGGGACGTTCAAGGTCTCTTGGGTAGCAACCGGCTCAGTAGCAATCGCATCCATGCTTTCGGCAAGTGGCTCTGTATGACTCTCCTTGTGGTCGGGCTCGTTGGAGTCAGACGGCGAGTCTACCAAGCATTAGCGCCATTATGTGAGATTGACATGCAGGCTGAACAGCGCGACTGTATGATGTATCGATGACAGAAGCTTCATGGGCGGGAGACTTGAAGAATGTGATGTGTACGTAGGTCGGTATCGTAAGACAAAAAGTGAATAAGGAAAAAGAGTGGGATGCCCAGCAGCGGGATAAGTAAGGCGCAACCCGCGGCAAAATGATTGCATGCATGATGCACGACCCGAGACTCGCCTCAGTAAAAGCGCGCACACGTGATGACCATGATTGCTGAGTAAGTGGCCGAATCGGAGCGTGGGGTAGTATGACTGTTTGGGCACCGGCGCCCGCCATGGCCTGGGTGTCTTCGACGCCCAATGAAATGTTGGAGAGAAATGAAGGTTGATGTAAACGTACCTATTGTGACAGATTCCTCAGCTGCTGCTGGAATCGCCAGCTCAACTGCCTCGTCCTGATCTGGGTCATTCCCAACAGCATTGTTTCCATCACTGGGCCCGATATTCTCCTCGGGCGCTGCCGCTTCGACCGGGGAGACGACTTCTTCCGGAATGCTCGCTTCACGGGCTTGCTCTGAAGTCTCCGGCGCATTGGCCTGCAAATCCGCATCACCGACAGTGTCCGAACTCATGTTTGCCGCGCCTTCGCTCCCCTCAACTTTGGTGTTGTCGGCCATGTCGGACACCTCGGTTTGTGTGGTCCCAGGGCCATCGGTATCTTCGCTGAGAGATGAGTCGACTACATCGCTGACATTTTCGGTTGTAGCATCCGTTGCATCGTCGCAAGGAGTGTCGACTGCTTGGCTCACGCTGGGGGTAGGCATCTCATCGGTGGTTGCGTCGGCCACTGGAGTGGATAAATCTTCAACTGTTGTAAAAAAAAAAAAAAGTACTGTCAGTTACATGTGCATCTCAAAGACATCCAAGGTAAAACGCCTTTTTGTTAGACGATCGGGGCTAGCGTTGAGAACATACCTTCTTCACCGGGAAGATCTTCGACGGGTTCAACGTCCCCCCCGTTCTGACCGGTATCGGCCTTCTCATCAGAAGTTACTTCCGGGGAAGCTTCTGCTGTGTTGAGGTCCTCATTAGGGGCTGCATTGACCCGCATTAGCAACACTTCATTTATAGTGAAGGCAGACAGACCTTTTTCTTCTTCAATCTGCCCCCTTTCCTCACATGGCTCGACTGCTGGCTCGCTCTCTACCTGAGCATATGCGACTTCCTTCTCCAAAGCATCCGGGGGTTGTGGTGAGCTCGAGTCTTCAGCGCTATCTGACCCCTCCTCGCTCGCGGTCTTGTCTTGAGTCCCGAGGTCTGCCTGTTCGTCCTTCGAGTCACCGGTCGTCGCCTCAACGACTTCCTGCTCACCAGGCTCGGACTCAGCTTCGTGTTCATTGCTGTCGCATATATCAGGAGTTACGGATTCGGCTGCAACCTCAGCAGCCAGTTGATCGGCTACTGCGTCTTGTGGCCCTATTTCTCCATCGCATGGGTCGCCATGAGCGTCCGTGGGTGGGTTAGCCTCAGAATCCGGACCAGAGCCCTCGATGTTCTTACTGTCTTCACCTTCTTTCACGCCAACGGGAATCGCAAGTTTGGTACCATCTTCGGCGGGTAGTTGGGCAACGTCCTCGCTCTGGCTCACGACCTCCTGAATGGTTTCGCTGCCATCGACATGTGTGACAGCATCAGGGTTAGCTGCAGATAAGCTCCCTTCGTCCTTCTCGTTGACGCCGTCGGTTGGGCTCGCGCCACTCTCGGCTTCGGGGCTTGCGTCAGAACTCTCGCCTACCTCTAGCTCTGCCGTTGATGGAGCCTCTTCTTCCTCAATGTGGCTGGACTCAGCGCCAGCCTCCGGAGCGGCCACACGGTCATCGTCTTGGCCACTTGCTTCCGTGTCGGCAGGTTGCTCTTCTACCAAGGTATCTTCGCCACAAGTTTCGGCGCCAATGATAATTTCGTCATTCTGGAGCGACTCGTGGAAATCCTGGTGACCACTTTCTTCGCCTGCAGGTGCAGTGGCAGTTTCATGGCTAATCCCCTCATTCGTTTCTGGGGGAGCGGGCGCATCATCTACGGCATCTTCTGACGTGTCAAGAGAGGGTTCATCATGCGTCGGGGTGGCGGTAGATTTGTCTTCTACTTGGGCTTCGTCTTCTGGCGCACCTGAGCTTTGGTCGTTTGTCTCGCCCGCATCAGGCAAAGTATTTGCTTCTGCAGCAACCTCTTCAGTTGATTCGCTTTTCGCTTTCGAAGCAATGTCAGGCGTCTCTGTACTTGCATTCTCGGCGCTGAGCTCCTCATTCGGCTGCTCTTCTAGCTGAGTGTCCTCACTGTTTGCATCTCCACTGGGAGGCTCAGTAACTATGCTGGTAGATAAATCTTCAGGGTTCTGCTCTGCAGCGGAAGGCTCGTTGACACTTTTCTCGGAATCCACAACTGTTGGCTTCCCTTGGTCACCTTCATGGCGTGGTTCAGCGTCATCGGTAGGCGGTGGATTTTCGGACGGTGCGTCGTCAACGGCAGGTGGTGGATGATCAACGCTCGGTGTTGCCTCATTGGTGGTAGGCGACACCACATCGACATCGGGCGATGCATCCTCCAGAGCAGGTTGCGCACCATCTGCCGTCTCAGTGATTCCTTCTTTATTCTCCAGAACTGGTTCGCTTGATGGTTCCGCGTCCTGATTGTCAATGGCGTGGCTAGCTGTATCCTCGTCGGCGATGGGTTCACTAGGAGCGGCGGGCTCTTGGTCATTAGAGCTTTGTTCGCTTGGGTGCTCTGATCCAACCGCGGGCTTAGTTGAATCGTCATCTGCGCTGTCCGATTCTGCGGGGACAGATTGGGCTACGGCATCACTTGCATTGTCTCCTGGGCTGGTAGATTCGGAATTAATGACAGGCTTGTTGGAGTCGTTTTCTTGTTGCTCCCCGGCCGACGTGTCTGTGGATCCTGCGGCGTCTGAGGCTTCGCATGGAGTGACGGCTTCGATATCTTCTACGGAATCACTCGGTGGCGTCGGTTTGGATTCGGCAGGAGATCGTTCATCTTCGCTCGCCTCGGGCTCGACGATAGTCTCCGCGATGTCCTGAGGTGCTTCATTATTCGGTTCTTGGGTTTCTGCCGGACTCTCAGCCGGCATGTCACTTGGCGTACTCTCTGCCGTCTCGTTGTTTGGCTCTTGCATGTCTGTCGCGGCTTCCGACTCGGCGGGGACGGCATCGTCCGCGCTGCCCTCCGGCTCTGCAGTGGCATCAGGAACGGCTTCTGGTGCTTCTTTTGGACTGTCTGATGGCTCCTCCTGAGACTCCGATACGTCTGGTGGGGTTTCTGGCTCAGTAGAGACAGCATCGTTTGAGCTGGCCTCGGGCTCGACGACAACGTCAGGAATGACCTCCCCGGGTTGATTATCTGAGTTCGATACCTCAACTGGAGTCTTCGATGGTGCCTCGTCTTTTGACTCTTGTACGTCTGTCGTGACCTCGGGCTCGGCAGGAGTAGATCCGGTAGCGCTGGCCTCTGGGTCGAGAACGGGATCGGCTACCGCTTGGGGTACCACGCTACTCGAGTCTGCTACTTCCGCGGGGCTCTCCGCTTCCTCGTTTTTGGCCTCTTGCACGTCTGCAGCAGGTTCTGGTTGCATTTCAGCCGGAGAAGTCTCCTCCTTAGCATCTAGCACATCTGTGACGGGGTCTGACGGTGCGTCGGCCGGAGAAGTCTCCGTAGACTCTGGTGCATCTGCCACAGGTTCTGGCTGCGGTTCGGCCGGAGGACTCTCTTCGGTGGACTCAGGCGCGTCTGCGACGGGGTGTGACGGTACGTCGGCCGGAGGAGTCTCTTCCTTGGACTCTGGCACGTCTGCGGCGGGTCCCGGTGGTGCGTTGGCCGGAGGACTCTCCTCCGTAGACTTGGGCGCGTCTGCGGTGGGTTCTGACGGTGCGTCGGCAGGAGGGCTCTCCTCCTTGGTCTCTGGCACATCTGCGGCGGGTTCTGACCGCGTTTCGGCCGGAGGATTCTCCTCCGTGGATTCTGGCGCGTCTACAGTGTGTTCTGGTTGTATCTCGGCCGGAGGATCCTCTTTAGTCTCGCTTTGGGATACTGAGTTCTCCGCAGGAGCATCTGCTTGCTGGTCGAGGTCAGGGGCTTCTGATTTCGCGTCTCCCGCGTCCGAAGCGGGCTTGTCGTCAGCGTGTGAAGAATCGCCACTCTTCTTGCTTTTCTTGCCTTTCGACTTTTTCTCCTTCTCGTCGTGCTTCTTTTTCTTGCGCTCTTCCGCTTTGCTCAGCTTCTTCTTTGCGGGAGCTGGCGGCGGTTCCTTCGCAGCGACTTCCTTCTTCTCGTCCTTTGAAGGGCTAGACGACTTCTCCTTCTTCTTGCTCTCCTTTGGCGACTTTTTCTTGTCCTCTTTGGCCGGCTTTTTCTCCTCCTTGGCTGGCTTTTTCTCCTCCTTGACTGGCTTCTTCTCTTCCTTGGGCGGAGAAGGCGGCGACGGTTCCTTGATTCGCACGAACGCGTTGACTTTGCCTTTGCCAACAACTTTGGGCTTCTTCTTATCGTCTTTCTTCTTCTTACTCCCAATGCTAGCAGCGTCTGGATCTTTCACGTCAGGAGAGAAGTGGACAGACTTTGGTGTTGGGGATTTTGGGGGCTCTTGAGCGCCCTGCTCACACTCACCATCCTTCTCGTCTCCGGCGGGCTCTGGTGCGGGTGCTGGTGGGGGCACCGGTTCGGGGTCGCTTGGAGGTGCATCTGGCGCCTTCTCCGTGGCTGGCGCTGGTGCGCCTTCGTCGATGGGTGCGCCACCATCACCGGCGCCTTCAACGGTGGACTCGGTGGCATCGGGCACGGTGACAATGGGTTCTTCGGTCGGTGCTGGAGTCTCGGCAGGCTGATCTGGAGCGATAGCATCTCCGCCTTTATCCCCGGGAGGTTCCTCCGCTACGTCCTTGATTGGGGCCGTTTCCTCGCCACTCCCATCTCCAGAGCTTGGTGGATCATTCGGCTCTGCTTCTCGGGGGCTTTCGGGTGTTGGTTCATCCGCGCTAGTCTCAGGGACGGGAGCTGGTGCTGGTTCCGAGCTGGGGGCTTCCTCCGCCGGTGCGCTTTCGGGAGGACTGTCGCCTGGAGGTTCGGGCACGGGAGGCGGTGGACTTGGAGCTGGGGGAGGTTCGGGAGCCTCTACAAGAGGCTGCTCAAGGGAAATGCCCGATGGTCCTGTGTCATGTCACTCCATTATGTCCCCATCTACTGCATCACTATACGTACCCGCCTCGGACTCATCGTCGTCACTGTCGTCGATAACCTGCTCGACGCCCGGGTGGTAGAATATGGGTGCTGGAGGACGCACTATCCGTCGGTATACCGGCTGCTGTGAAGAGGTGGACGTTCCATAGAAGTCCTTACCCGTGTTGGTCGGGGCAGCGTAGGGGTTTGCCCATGGCGAGTACGAAATATTGGCAAACTGGCGCATTGTCGGACAGCAATTGGGGTGCGCTTCTCAAACGTCCGATTCTTCGATATTTTGTGCTACTAGCTATATTTCACGGCTCCTCGAATCCATCGCAGAAGATCTGAATCGACAAAGACAACGCAATGGCGACATCAAACGTGGGGTGAGGGATGTGGCTGCGGGGGAGCGAATAAGAAACGAGTTGGGAAGAAAGTATGCTTATGGAGTTAATCGTGGCTCAATGGGAGGAGAAAGAAACGGGCTGTAACTTTTGACGAAAGGGAACGCGTCCCAGCAGTCACAAGACAGCATCTGAAAATGGATGAGACTCTACCATCTACGCAGGTCGACAAAAAGGACCGCAAGCCTTGCGTTGGCAGACCCGTGCTTTCCCGCAGGAAAGCATTTTTGGAGTTGGAAAGACGGGTCTTGGCCTGTACCTATTGGAGCCACGTCGGAAGCAGCGTTCGCTCACGATGAGAGGATAGAGACCCGGGCAGTGGGCTCGCCGCCGCTCGGGCCGTAAGGCCATTGGCTGTGTCCCACGCCGGCTGCTAGCTGCATGCCATTTCCCGGCCTCCAGTCATGGTGGTGCAGCGTTCGTTGGCACCTCCAACGGTCTCGCGAGGCCAGCGTGGGGATCGTGGTCAAGAGCGCCTGCCGTCCGGTTTCTTTTCGGGCGGCCATATGGGTCGGCAATGCAGGGGCGTGCGTCTAGAAATGATAAGTAAGTGAGGTGGGCGTGAGTGAATTGATGAGGTGTGGAGAGAGTGGAGTGACGTGGCCATCGAATGAACGAAAGACGGCAGGGATCAGCTCGGTTGTGTCTTCCCTCTTGTCCCTGAACGAGCCGACTCGACAAACCCTCGGCTTGCACCATCTCTCACCACACAATGTGTTACCGCAGAGATCAGACGCAATCGCCGGGCGTCCTTAAGCCGCTGTACCACAGGGCATCTCAGTTCAAACAGCGCGGTGGCATACACGGCGCATTGTGCTTTGCGGGCCATCAATGGCGCTGCGACCCCCTTCTCGCCTCACAATCACCCCCCGGACATTGCGGGTGACGTGCATCCAGTAGACGAGACGCTGGTTCAATTGGCAGCGGCTATCGAGCGTCGATTAAATAGAATGCGACGCACGGCTGGATGGCGAATGCCTGAGGTGAACGTGTTCGCTCCTCAGCGCCCGCCGCCGCAATCAGCGAGTGTGGGGTTGGTGGCTGACTTTTGCCAGTGCGTACTCTCAGTGGCCCTCACGACGTTGATGGTGTCAGGAACTGCATGTAGGACTGGCTGGAGCAACATCGGAGTTCGCCTTGCAGGTTCTTGCACCTTCTTTGAGCGCGGCAGCGGATCGACCGTCCCTCCTATACGAACGCTTCAACACCGGTTCGTGACGGCCGTCAGCGGAGAGGGCGTCTGTGGCGGGTTGAACGGCTTCCCAGCATGAGGACATCGACATTGAGCTCGCAAAAGGGAAACAGCAAACCTCTCGCGGGTGTTGGCGAAGCGGCAAGCCTGGCGCTGTTCAATGTCCCATCTCTGCTCCGATCTCGCTAAGGCGCGGCCGGTCCGATCCTGATTGTTCAACAACGCCACGAATTTTTCTCAGCTTGGGCGATGTCTTCTGCGAAGCTTTTTATCGCTCAGTATGCATTGCAGCCCGAAGCAAAATTTCGAGCTTGTTCATCCTGAAGTCCCTGCCATGTGCACGTGTCCAGCCCGGCTGCACGCATGCGCATGTATGCAAAACAAAGCGAACACGTGACTTTGGCACTCCCCAGGTAACTGACCATGCCTCCATAAAGCGATTGCCAATTTCAACAAAATTTTATCTTTGATTGTTCTTTACCATCTAATACGTGAGCACGGAAAGGCATCTATCCTTTTGTAGCGATCGTTGCAACCAAACCGTCAGCTAACATGAAACAGTCCCCCCAGCTCGTCCAGATTGCAGCGCCATTGACCTCAATGCAATTCAAGAAGGGCCAAATTTTCCAAGTCGCGAAGTTCTCAGCTCAACTCGATCTCCCAAAGCCACTTCATTGCTCCTGGGGTGCACCCACTGCCACGCAATTTTCGAGCGACCAAGCCACTGTCTGATGCTAACCTTGTTCCTGGTCCACCCATCCGCGGCTTCCTTTGACTGTAGTGTATTCTTCTTTAATATGGGTCTTCGCTCCTTCGGGCCTTCCGTCGGCGTCTGCTCCTTGTCACCGACGACCAATGGCTGCCGGGGTTTATCTCGTAGCTGTCGCACCTCAGCAGACGTTCGGGAGTCGAAGGTTCCATTGCTGCTTCCGCTACGCTGAGGCTTGGACGGCTTTTTACTGGATGTATTCGGAGTCCCTGACGGGAGGCTCGATGAGGCACAGGGCTCACGATCCCAAAACTGGGCCCGGAGTGACTGCGCTTTCTGTTCGGTTCCATCGGCATGGGCCACCGAATTCTGCACAGTTGAGCTAGACGCTGTATGATCTGGCTCAGGTGCTGCAGTTGGATCCATCACAAGTTTAGCTTTGGCGTTCATCGGCGCAGCGCGGCGGCACCCTTTACACCTGCACGTTGCTTCATGCCTCTTCCTCTCCGGTCTCAAACCCGTCATAACTATTTCCAAATCTACGTCTGAATACTGGACCTGATTGAGTACATTCCATGTGTGGGAGTCCATGGTTGGGTGGCAGTCTTCAGCGGCGGTGAGTACAATCGTCGGTGTCCTGCTTGTCGCGTCGATGAGAATGAGCTTTGTCGTCTTTTCCCGCATTTTCTTGCTCGAATGTTTACTACGTTTTAGGTGGTCTATGCACACAAACATGGCGACCTCCTTGTTGGGGGAGCGCGCCTTGATCGAGGCAAGCGTGGATGCCTTCATGTGCGATGGTTCCCTCTGTGGATACCGATTCCTTACACGAAGGTGTGGCTCTGTTTGTGGAGGTTTCCTGCCACGTTTGCAGACTTTGCATATCTGCTGGCCCTCTGGTGTGTCATATCGGCAAGCCCAGCAGGTGTTGATGTAGGTGGCTACCCTGCCTCGGGCGGGGCTTTTGGAGGGTCTGTCGCCGGTTTCGCCGATCTTGTGAGGAGTCCCCGGCGGGTGGGTGGTGATGGCCCTGGCGGTCTGCTCGGAGCGTTTTCCGGTTTCTGTAGAGCAGCGACTCGTCTCCCTCTCTCGCTTGGTGTCTTCTGCCATCTCAGCAGAGTCCGTCCTCCTCAGCGTTTGAGGACAGCGCCCGGACCTTTCGCCGACGGAATTCGCCGTGGGTGTGGCTTTGTTGCTTGCGTTCGACATGATCGGATGCTAGCTTCGATAAGTGTGAGAGGGGTGGGAAGGTAATGTGAGAGGAGTTGGAAGGTAATGCGAAGGAAGATGAAAGGAAGACAAGGAAGGAGAAAAGGAGAAGAAGGTAATGCTCATGTGGATTGAGGCAGTGCCCGTTAACCAAAGCGTGTGGGCCCAAGTCCCGGTTGGCCCCAGTGGAATCATGGTTGATAATGGACCCTTACCGGATCCATACCATGGGACTTCGAGATAAAGGGTGTGGGCCTTGATAAGCGTGTTGGTGGTAGCGATAGATCTGACATGTTGACATGTCTGCCAGGTGGCTTTCTGCGAAAGGCGGTATTCAATGTGTTATTCCTCCCAATCTCCCTCACGTTCCTCGAAGGAAGCAAGTTCGACCGGATTCAGTCAGCCGCGAGATTCCTTTAGAAATGTCGTTATTCGTCCAGCAACACTCGGAAACACTACCAAATGAGTCGAAGTAACAGAACCCTCTTTGTCCGAACTTCTGCGTCCGACTGACGAAGTCCTCAGGTCACTTCAGCGAAGTGTCTACACCACGCCGCCTACAAGCACCGAAAAATCCTCACGATCGTTATAGCGCTCCGAAGCTACGACTTTCAGCAGTCCATGAGCGCAAAATCCCCAACCAACCGGCATCTCAATCCGTGTGCGTCGTTTGAACGCACTTCAGACGGATGATGCACTCGCAACGCTTGCTGGGCCAGCGGTCTTTCGCTATCTCTCCTCATTGTGGAGTAACTTTGCAGACAGTAAGAGTTCATGATGCTTACACCAGCATGCCCAAGTGTGGGCGTGCGCATGTGACCGGTCGACGACAACTGGTCGCGGCCTGGCATGGCAGCGCCTTCCTTCAACAGTTGCAGAAGGTGCGCTCGAGAAGCCCCATACACCGCATCGCCTCTTATCAAATTCTCTCACTTCCCAGGATTGTGAGCCACGGCACAGCGCGGATCCCAGAGCAGCGATGAACACCCCACCTACCAGCAGCCAACTCACCAAGCCTGGTACGAGCAGAAGCTTCCTCTCACCACTTCATCGTCACCATACTAACCATGACAAGCGGACTGGGCGATCCACCTAGTCTCGGCTTGTCTCTGCCCCACCGCGGACACCGCCCTCTCCACCGACTTCGACACAGCCGATGCCGTCAAAATAGCCTTCTACGATTGCCTGAACTGGCACGAGGCACATCAAAGCTATTCCTGGCCCGACTTCGTGTCGATGGGGTTCGATTTCGCGCAGAGTATGAGGCTTAGGAGGGCCCTTGTGATGGACGCATTCATTGCGCTGCTGAAGAACGGCAATTTGAGTGTTGGAGATGCTTCGGGTGCGGGTGTAGCCGGAAATGGTGGCTTGCAGGCGACGGTGGAGAGGGGCGTAAAGTGTGTCGTGTCCGCTGGTGTGTGCGTCGTCCGTGCTTACTGCAACCCAGCTTAACATGTCCAACAGGAAACAATGGCCCCGCAAAACGTCGCTGTCCGTCTTCAACCTCCACACGTCGACCGCACGCCCACTTCTCAGGCCATGATACCGAGCCGGACGAACCCTTTTGGAATGACACGACCTTCCTCGCCGACACCATGCACGAACTCGTGTCCCGAACCGATGCCGATATCGACGGTTATCTCAAGTCCGAAAAGACTACGGAGGCTCTGGCTGACATTGTGCGTGATGGTCTCGTGGAGGCTTGGGACAGACCACGGGCTGGGTACTGCTACGTTCCTGGTGAGCTGATCCGGAGGGAGAAAGCTTGGGCGAAGGCCAGCAAGATGGCTGCAAGGGAGACGAGTCCGGAGCTTGGAGAGCCCGTGAAGAGGAACGGTGTCAAGAAGACAACCCCAGAGCTTCAACCGAAAGTGAAGAAGGAAATCCAGACGGCCGCTCACAGAGAGACGACTGCAGAGTTTGACGAGAGGATCAGGAAGTTGCCCGCGGTTTTGTATGCGGACAAGAAGGCGCGGAGATTAGAAGGACTGTGAACGTGAGCCCCGGCTACGGAACGGTGAACTGGACATTTTGGTGGCATGTATGGACATCTTGAAGAAACATGTGCATCGTCATTGTAATTTGGAAAAAGGCGGTTGTGGCCCTTCTACTGTGTCACTTCCGATTACATTATTTTGCCATTCAGATCGTCGCAACGACTCAGGTAGATAAAAACGAAGAATCTATATACCGTATCGATGTAAAAACAGTGCCAGATTGCAGGATTGCAACCAGTCTCCGTACCGCATCGAGAGGAGGGAAACCGTTCGTCACGCAGTGGGGAACGCGGGCCACCATCCATCAAACAGAACCAGAACACGGCATAAAGCCTGTAAGAGCTGCGCTGCGCTTGAGGGAAGTCCAGTGGCTTGATTGAGACATGCATGGCAGGGGTTGCGGTGGCGGCAAGCTGCGACTTGGAAGCTGTGGTCTGCGATGACCATGGCCATTGGATGCTGCAGAGGTGGAGTGAGTGGCGTGAAGAAGCTTTCAGTCCTTCCTCGCAGAGCATGCTCATTACACCCAACCCGGGCTTCCTTGTAGCCAGATAACCTCACTCCGCATACATAGTTACGACGCATGCACGCTCTCCCTGCACATATACAAACCGTCTCAAAAGTAACCGGAAGCCAGGATTATAACGAGGGATCTCGGCATCTCATATCTTCATGTTTCGTATCTCTATATATCTCACGCCATACCTTCCCGTCCCGACACCGTGTGATGCGGCGAGCTCATCAAAGAACAACCCACTCCACTCCAACGAGCCACTTCGCGCTTCCTCCCCCGTTGTTGGTATCACTACCAACGTCAACACGAACATTCCACATCGGCGCCTTGATCCCTACCACGCTGCCTTCGCGTATGCGGAGGCCAGTTTTCGTTCTAGCGCTGCCCTGGCCCGCAAGTAAGATCCTGATTTCCGGCCCATCTCCACCACTGCCGCCACCACCATCCTCGCCACACCCGTTGTAAGGATAGCCACGCGAAGCTCGCTCCGCATTAGCACCCCCCACCGTTTCCATCCTCCCAAGCACAAACACCACGCCCCCAGCCCAACACTCCACGCCACCATCCTCATCCCCGGCCGTCCTACCCCCGCATACAACCGCCACACGCACACGCATCTTAACGCCATCTTCTCTCTCCCTACCCCAGACCACACTCCCGCTTCCGCCCCCGCCCCCGCCCCCTACGGCGCCCCTCGCACTGTATCCGCCCTGCGCCGTCTCGACGATCCAGCTTTGTAGTGTTGAAGCGAGACCATTGGGTATGTATTTCGCGGTCTTGCGGCTTGGGGAGAAGGTTTCTGGGAGGGGGGTCGCGGTGGTGGTAGTGGATTTTAAGGCGCAGGGGGAGGGGGGCGCGAGGATGAAGGTCGGTCTGTGGGTTTGCGGTTGCGAGGGGTTTGTGGTGGATGCGTTGTCGAAGGTCGATGGGGGTTTTGGCAAGGGGAGTTTGAAGCGGTGGGGTGCTGGGGCTGGTGTGTGGGCGTGTTTGTGGTGCGTGGTTTGGAAAAGGTGGGGCGAGGAAGGAGGCGAGGCGCGGGGTTGGGTTTGGGGTAGGGGTGTTATGCGTCGTCGTTTGTGGCGGCCTTCCGTGAGAAAGAGAATCTCCTCGTCTTCATCGCCATCGTCGTCTGCGGGTTCCTGCATTTCTTGGTCGTTGCTCAACATCAAAGAGTCATGTTCCACGCTCTGCAAAACGCCGTGTTCCTCCGCCGCATTCGCCGAAGACGCTGGCGAGCTCTCCTCAATACTCTCCACCCTGCCCAACCGCAGTGGCCTCGCACGCGGTGTAGCCTGTGTATTCGCCCAAGCTCCTTCATCTCCCTCTCGCTCGTATGTCGGCCCAATCCCAATCCCACTCCCCGGTTCTCCAGTACGCGGCGCGCGCCGTTGCGGCGTTCCGACAACAAACCGCTTCACGGGCGTCACCCTCCGCTCCTCCCCACTCTCCGCACGCGCAAGTCGCGTACTCAACACCTGTTTCGGCGTCTGCACTGCAGTCTGCGCAGTAAAGCCATGTCGGAGGCTCGAATGCGGTTTCGGACGGGGTTTCGACTTGTGCGAGGAGGGCAGCGCGGGGGCTAGGAAGCGATGTGGTGAGGGTGTATGGGTTGGCATTGGGGTGTCCGCGCTGGCGAGGAGATAGGAGGCTGGAATGCTGTTGGTACGTGGGTTGAAGCATTGCGGCGGGATGTGTGATGGGTTTGGATGGGGAGGCGCGGTTGACGCGGGGACGCGCGATCACGGGGCTAAGGACGACGCTTGCCGGTTTAGGAAGGCTGGGGTCGAAAGGTCAACGACTAAGATAAAGCGGACTTTCATCAACTGATCGTTCAACTATGGGCGAAGAATTCCGGAAGGGGATGAGATGGGTTTTTCACTAGGTCGATGCCTATCTGATCGCCGACCTTCCTCCTCCACCCGATCGTGAAAAGAAAAGAAATGCCCCCATGACCCTTACCCATAAAAACCCCATAACCCAAGCCACACCACCCGCTCACCCACCTACCCACCCATCCCCTCCTCATCCCAGAAGACCTGAAAGAAAAGCCTCACGAATCCAAGTCCCAAGACGGCATGCATCTCCAAAGCACGCCTCTAGTGATCGCAGCAGCACCCATTAGGAACGCAAGTGCAGTCGTTCCAATCGCCGCTGTGGCAGGGACACTCGACGCAGGGACCGGCGATGGCGACGTCGTCGATGATGGAGGTGCGCGTCGAGCGCGAGAGGGAGACCTGTGGGTGTGATTGGTATTAGCGTTTGGCTTTGGAATTTGGAAGTGGAGTTCTGGCGAATGGAATGGGGAAGAAGTAGGGCAGAGAGGGGTGTAATGGATGGGACATACAGCGCCCGGGGCGGCTATGGCGATGGCGGCCGTGATGGTGGCGATGAGGAGGGAGAGCTTCATGGCGCAGGTATTTGAGGGTATTGCTGATTGGTAGTTGGCAATTGGAAGAGCGGGAGCTTGGTGTGCTGTCGAGTTTGTCTTTGGGGAGTTGAGCGAGAGTTGGGGTTGGTTGCTTGGGTATAAAAAAGAAGGATGAGAGCTAATGGATTCAAGACTTATCTACACATCACGACTCCAAACGCCCGCAATGACTCAGCACCTTCCTCCCTCACCCTCTGCTTCTGCTTCGCATTTGCTGGGCGGCGGTGAGGGAATATTGAATTGCGGCATGCTTCGGGCCAGGTGAGTGAAAGCGTGCCTTTTTAAAATCCAAACATTCGGATATTGGCAGTGAGAGAACGTTAAATTTCACGTGGTTCGGGCCAGATAAGTGCATGTATACATCCCTTCCGACAATCCAAACGTTTGGATTTCCGCCGCGAGCCCAAGTAGCAAAGTCCCAAATTGCCCAGCAACGGCACATCACACTTCACACATCACACCTCCAAGGCCATATATTCTCCGAAGAGATCATCGATTGACCATGTCATAAACCCCTAGTGATCAAACCTCGAAAAGATACCCACCATGAGCACTTCCCGTTATGTAGTGTTCGTGTCCATAAACACTGATACCTATGGTATCACAGCGGAAACACCGAGCTCTGCCATAAGCGTCCGTCCAAGACCGTCCATCTAAGACCGTCCGTCCAAGAGCGTACCTACCATAGGTACAAGTCTAGGCGCAACAACACCCATTTTCCACACAGCGACAATTGCCGCCCCACTGATCGCACGGACACTCGACGCACGGCGGCTTCTCGCAGCAGCAGCCGTTGGGCACGCAGCGGCATGAGTTGGGGTTGAACGAGGTGCAGGGGCATTTTACGCAGCCGGCTTTGATGACTTTGCCTGTTGGGAGTTGGGACTTGGGTTAGCAAGCCGTTTTTACCTAGGTAAACACAAATATTTAGGAGACAGAGGAGGGGGGATGGAAATGGAAATGGAAATGGGAGATGGAGAGGAAAAGAAACCCTACCCTCGACAGTAACAACCTCGCGCTCAAGGCGCTCAAGCGAAGTCTAATTTTCCGTTAGTTAACAAAACACGCTTCCACCTTCCGCCTTCCATCCTCTTCCAGCTCAACTCAACAAACAGATAGATAGAGTATGTACACTACCCGGCGCCGCCATGACGGCCGCCATGAAGAGGCTCATGAGAGCAGTGAGGAGGAAGGTGATCTTCATGTTGTCGTTGGTTCTCGCAATCGAAAGGTTGCTGGTAAGAGATTCGTATTCGATACCAAGAAGTCTCGAGAGTACCGAATATATTCTGCGATCGAAGTTAATCCGCAACAGGAGGGACCTCGAAGGAACCTTTATACTACAGGTATCTAGACTCATCTTCGCAGTGACCTCGCCGCCCGTCGATCGCACACGACCTGATCCGCACCTCAAGCCGCTGTTGCTTCACGTCGCCTGGCCATTTTGCGCCGCGTGAGTGTGAGATACGGCGGAGTGCTGGGGCAGCGCTTGATGGCTCTGCTGGTCGGCTTGGGAGCTGAGGACGGTCTCACTATAGAAGCAATGAGTGAAGAGGTTAGAGTGAGCCATGATATGGCTGAGTAGTAGTAGTAGTAGTAGTAGTAGTAGTAGTAGTAGTAGTAGTAGTAGTAGTAGTAGTAGTAGTAGTAGTAGTAGTAGTAGTAGTAGTAGTAG
>MU005585.1:1016136-1028625 GCA_010405425.1 Lentithecium fluviatile CBS 122367
TAGTAGTAGTAGTAGTAGTAGTAGTAGTAGTAGTAGTAGTAGTAGTAGTAGTAGTAGTAGTAGTAGTAGTAGTAGTAGTAGTAGTAGTAGTAGTATGGCGATGCTGAATCCCGGATGAATTGTTCACCAGGACATGCCTGCTGTGGGGAAACACATCATGTTCTGTTGATGAGAACGTCGTTAATCGGTCAGTCAGCGCAAATCTAAAGCATTCTGTCCGTCTCCATACCCACACACACACACATACACGTACTTTCGACAAGTCAAGTTAGACCAAAGTGATGAACTACAACACCGAGTATTGAGGAAAGCGTCCCACAATCCGAGAAGAAAGTTTTAAATAATCGGAAGTAAAAAAAGGAGAGATACCGAATCATTCTATCCACAGCCGTCTCAGGCCTTCCGTCTTCCCAAAAGATCCTCTTCATCATCCAGAAAGTACCAAGTGGTATACCGCCCGTTCAAACCCTCGTCCCACCAACTACATCTATCCAACTCTTACCGCATCCTAGCATCCAACCCCTGCAGATCCCTCTCCAAATCATTCCCCTGCCACTGTCCGCCCTGCATCATCGCCTCGTGCGGCCGGGGATCTTCATATCCGCTACGATCGTAGTTGTTCGGTATCGGCACGGCCTGCTGGCCCTGTTGCTGTGCTCCGGCACCACCCTGTGCACCAGGCTGCACCCGCACACTCTGTCTGAATCGGTTCACTTCGTCCAGGATCATCTTCTTCATGTCGCCAATGTCCTCGACGACCTCGAAGTGGAAGTCAAAGGTGGTGGGGCACGAAGGCTCGTCCGACGCGTCGTGCCAGATGTGCAAGTACCTGTGCTCCAGTGCCTCCTCGACCGAGATGCGCGAAGAGGGGTCGAAGGCAAGCATGCGGTCCAAGAGGTCGAGGGCATCGGGGTTGGCTTGGCGGAACAGCGATTGGAAGGACACCTTTTGCATGAAGGGCAGGTTGCGAACGTAGTCCTGAGCACGGGGCGAGCCAATGCGTGACAGCGTCTCCTCGTTGGGCGTCCCCAGGTAGTGCAGGATCTGGTTCAATTGGTCGACGTAGTCACGCCCCTTGAAGAATGGCTTGCCGCCGAGCAGCTCAGCCAGGATGCAGCCAACGGACCATACGTCAACTGCAGGGTGTCAGTCATCCTACCAAGAAGACAAGGGTGAGTAATGGTGGCGTATTTTTAGCGCCGGGAAAGTAAGAATAGACTCCCGTCGTTCAGAGCGGGAGACATATGTGATGACAATGGGCATAAGAGACGGCGGACATACTGGCTTTGGTGTAGCTCTGGAAGCTCAACATAATCTCTGGTGCTCTGTACCACCGGGTAGCGACATACTCGGTCATATACCCCGCGTTCTCTTCCGGATCCATTGAGAAGCCGCGGGCCAATCCGAAGTCGCAGATTTTGAGCTCGCAGTCGGCGTTCACGAGCAGGTTGCCGGGCTTGAGGTCTCGGTGGAGCACGTTCGCCGAGTGGATGTACTTGAGGCCGCACAAGATCTGGTAGATGAAGGACTGGAAGTGGGCGTCGGTGAGCGGCTGGCCCGAGCGGATGATGGCCGCCAGATCGCACTCCATGAGTTCTGCCCGTGTCAGCGGGGTGCTTAGACGACCGTGTCCGTGGCCAGGGCATAGGCATACCCTCGTAGAGATAGCACTCGTTGAAGTTGTCGGGGCGGGGGATGTCCATGTCGTACAGACATGTTATCTACGCAATGCTCAGTATGCGGGACGGGGTACGGGGGGAGTGTGGGCGCGGGGCTGCCATACGTTGCGGTGGCCTACGATGTGTTAGCTTGCTT
Source organism: Lentithecium fluviatile CBS 122367 (assembly GCA_010405425.1). NCBI lineage: Eukaryota > Fungi > Ascomycota > Dothideomycetes > Pleosporales > Lentitheciaceae > Lentithecium > Lentithecium fluviatile. The sequence goes on from MU005585.1 coordinate 1,017,952, forward strand.
GATCGATCCAACGGGTGCTACGGGGACGGCTTGCCTCGGAAGTGCTGCAGCAGCTTGATCTCGCGGAGGGCGCGCTTGGCCAGGATCTTCTTACTGAACACATTGGTGACCTTCTTGATGGCGACGCCCTCGCCCGTCTGGTTGTTGGTGGCCGCGCTGCGTGCCCGGGGTCAGTGTGTGCGCCGCATCGGGGGGGGGGGGGCTGCGCGACGGCGACGAGAGCACTGCGTACCAGACGATGCCGTAGGCGCCCTGGCCCAGCTCCTTTGTCACATTGTACCGCTCGTCGACGATGAACTCCTGGTTGAACACCTTGAACACCTTGCGGCCAGCGAGGTCCGACATGCTTGCCACTTGCACTTGCGACGTGGATGGCGGGGTAAGCGGGCGTGCAGCGGTGGGCGGCGGGGTGCTCGAGTGTGGGCGGCGACGAAGCAAACAGCTGGAGCGAAGGACTCAGAAATTGTCAGGCACAGCTGTGCGGGCGGCAACGAGTGATATAGGGCTCGCTCTAGGCGCGCGGCGACGATGTGACGACTGCAACCTGGTGTCCAACAGTCGACCAGCGACACGGCGGGGCGGCTGAGGCGTAAGCGACAAGGGCTCGCTGCGCATTCACCACCTAACACGTGCAAGCCCTTCTGTCGAGCTTTGTCTGACCCGTCAAAAGCGCCTGTCAAGATTGTGGTCCATCTTGGGTATTATCAAGCCATCTACTGTTCTCTCTCCATCGCAATTGAGCTGTCCGCTGCCTCCAAGCGCCCTCTCCGCTGGGTCCAACACTGACAAGCGGGGGCTGCGCAGCATTACCCGGCCTCCTGGGTTATTTCGGGGCCGCGTCGCCTGCAATTCCGGTCACCAGAAGGCAAGAGAGCTTCACGCGATCAACGAGTTACTGTCACCGAGAAAACTTCAAAAGGCGGTGGTGCTCGTCCATAAAGAGTGCCTCGAGGCAGCGCGGGGAGGGATAGTGGGGGAGGCGCCCACTCAGCACACGACCAAAGGGCGCTAGCGCCTGGTCGTGCCTCCTTCAGCTGCTACCAGACCGCTTGCATCGCCTGAGCCCTGGTTGACCTTATTGCGCATCTTGTGGCATCAAGTACGCTACAGCGCGGAGCGGTCAGCCTTATCAAACGTCCCAAAGCGGTCATTGTTTACGTTGTTTGATTATGTCCACAGCCAGCGGCGAGACGCCATGCGGGCTGCCATGCTATCAAGTAAGTTAAACAATAGGGAACTATGGAGAGCGTTCTGTCCGCGTCGGTGTATCCAGGGCTCCAGCTCTTTCTATATGTTGAGAGACCGCCCGCCAAAATGCCGCAGAAGCGAAAGCGCCGAGGTATCATCCTACCCAAACGCCAGAGACCAATGCGAAAACGCTCATCATCGCCCAATCGACGGATCCACCCTTCGCCATGCCGATGCCATACGCCTGTCGTAAATGCCATGAAACTTTTGTCATATCTCGTAAGAAAACCGCCGCCTTGATGAATCTTCTGAGCCCTCCATGGGTGAGATGGGTGAGAGAAGGGTGTCTTCGGCCTCCAAGAACCTGCCGTCTCGAGGTGTGCGAGACTGCAGCGGTGAGAAGAATGTGTCGTTTGCTTCCAGACTCGCTCCATCGCGCACACGAGGCGTCGGGGGTTGGAAGAAGGTATCGTTGGCTTCTAGACTCGCTCCGTCACGAGGTGCGCGAGGCGTGATGGGAGAGACATTCGGAATCCTCCTGCTCACCATCGTCACCTCTGAGGGTGAGACAGGCGCTGGTCTTCGCGGCGGCTCTTCCGACCTAGGCGATGTGTCTTGATTCGCTTCGTTCGGGTCGACGCCGTTGTATATTCTCTCCCGGACCATCATGGACTCTTTCTCTGTCAGCTGGCGGCCTCCCGCTTCTGCTGAGGTGGGCGTGCAGCCTGGCATTTCGAAAATTTGGCGCGGCGTGTCCGCTGCCTCTACAAGCGGGCCCGAGAGGGGCGAGCTTAATTCTCCGTCTTTCCGATCTTCCGCAGGTAGCTCGGCCTTGGGGAAAACGTTTGTGCCTTCCTCGGCGTCGGTCGTCGGCGAGACGGGGGGCAGATCCGACTTCTCGCCGAGAGGTTCTTTCGTGACAGCAGCAGCGACTCTTTGTTCGTACATGGCCTTCACCTCCTCGAGCTTTCGCTTTTGCCGTCGGCGCCAGAACCACCAGATGACGCCAGACACCACGATGGCGAACCCGAAACCCGCTCCCAGGGCGATGCCGATGATGGATCCAGTCGTGAAGTGTTTGGGCTTGGCGTTGGCAGCTAGCACCTGGGGCATGTATTTTTGCGCATAAATGGGGACGATGTCCTCGTCCACGCCGTAGGTCCAGTTCGTTGCGGAGACAGAGAAGTTTTGGCGCTCCCAGTCCACGATCAAATAGGCTTCCTGTAAGAATACCTTCCCGAGAACGAACTGCCCCTCCTCAGCAGCTTGGCGGATAGGAAAGTACCTTGTCGAGTTTTCCAAGCCCCTGTACGGCGGGCTTGCTTCCAGGTCGAAGGCGTCGTACGGTAGGGTGATGTTGACGGTTGCATCGGAAGCGTATGGCTGTCCTAGGCTGAAGGTGATGGAAGGGTTTTCCGCCAACAGCCTCTGGTGGAGGTCGTCGTTTACGAGATAGAGGGACGTGTTGTTGTCGAACGTGAGCCCAAAGGTCTGTTCGAAGGCTTTGCAGACTTCGATCGGCATCCAGAGCTCGGCGATGGTGGAGTCGATGTACATGGTGAAGGGGTCGCGGGGGCGGAGGTTGATGTTGGACTTGGTTGCGCTGCTGGCCGTGATGCCGAGGATGCCCACCACGATATCCCGCTCATTGTCCGGCGCGAAGCCAAAGGAGATGTCGTTCGGGATGAGACGGGTGGTGTCGTAGCCGCCGAGCGTCAGGCTGCTGAGGAGAGGTGGGTCGTCTGGCAAAGTCAGCAGGTGCATTCGAGGTGGGAGAGAGGAGCGTACGGTATCGCTTGCCGGCAGTGTAGCCAAAGGCCAGACTGGGCAGCTGGCCTCCCTCGTACAGCAGCGTCATGTAGCTCGGTGACGGCTCGACGAAGGCGGAGAAGTTGGTCGGCTTCGGGTTGACGCCAAAGTGGCCGAGCCAGAAGTTGGGCGAGATCAGCGTGCCGACGGTGGTGTTGTCGAGCGTCGGTCCTTCCTCGCCCTTGAGTCCCAGCCCGACCTTGTCCCAGCCGTAGAAGCCATTCCCAATCAGGCCCAGGTTCTTCTCCGTCCACAGCTGGAAGAAGCCGTTCTCGTCCCAAGACGTCGACTCTGAAAGGTTGAAGGTGCGACCGCGGCTCTCGAAGCAGTCGCGGTCTTCCTGCTCGACGAGCTGGCCCGTCGCCTCATCGGTCGTGTTTTCCATGCAGGCCGAGGCGTGGACCACCCACGTCTGCTGGCTGGCGGTCGAGACGAAGACGCGGATGAGCTGCGCCGGCTCGCCCACGCGTATGCTGACCGTGTTCCATTTCCCGTCGATGCCCTCCCAGTTCTGGTCGGGCGCAACCGATACCGCCGCGGGCAGCGTGTTGTTCGCGTCGCGCGCGGCCAGGGCGACGGCCAGGCACGGCGTCAGGAGCGTCCACAGCGCGACCACGGCGAGCGCGACGAGAGTGCCGTCGCCGCGATGGCGGATCATGGTCGGTGACTAAGCGACCACTGGCAGGCGAAAGGGGACCACTCAGCCGCGCGACTTGTTCGGGGCATCACCACTCCTCATGTCGAAGGCGCACCAGGTGGAGGTGAGAATGAGGATGGCGAGAGAAGTGCGCGCACCGCCCGAGGGGTCTTGGGATGGTGTTGAGCCAGATTGCGACCGGGATGTGCAAATGCTCAGCCGAGCCTCTAGCCTACCGAGAGCTATATTGCACATGGGTGTTCCCCAAGTTTGTCCCTCGTCCGTCCAGGGACAGGCCGATAGGAAGAACGGGCACACAGTGTGAGCGAGCAACCGTAATGCACTGCCGCTGCCGCGCAACCCTCACGGGACCAGCACAATCCGAGCTGTTGCTAGGCTTTCTGCCACGCTGCAACGAAGGCGACCCCGACCCAGACTAGGGGAGATACGCAACAACTCCCGAAGCTCGCGGTGTTGCCGGCCGACCCTTTCAGCCGGCATTTCTCCCATATGAGAGCACAGGTGAGCGCATTGGAGACTGAGCCTGGCCGCGAGCCTTGTCACTCCATCCGTTTGTTTCACACAGAGGGCCGTCCCCTTCTGGCAGGCAATACTTGTGGAGGGGCATGCTGGGGCGTGTTGCCGTGCTCGCCGTGGGCGAAGGCATGGCACCCAGGTCCTGCGGCGACCGCGAGCGACGCCATCGCGCAACGGGGGTGCCACGAACGCCAAAAAGCCACCGCGCCGCCCTGGAACCCCTCACTTGCGTGCGCGTTCGTCAGCCATTTCTCGATGCGGCGCAGTGCGCTCGCGACACCAGATGATCGACAGGCGACATGGGCAGGAACATGAGGACTCGACGCTGCACCCACATTGCCGGAGTCGGCGACGCTGAGTGTGCACCTGCATCCCTACAACGTGGCGTGCTGGTCGTCCTCGATGCAGAGAGCCTCACGGGCGAACGTTCAACATGCTGGGGCCTGCCAGCGACGCATGAACCGCAATCAAACCTCCGCAAATTCAAGGCCGAGGGGGAAACACGCGCGGCAGCCCGCAGACGTTGGCCCACATGTGCCACCGGTCGACCAGGCAATCAATTGTCGTGCAAACAGGCCTGGGCTCGTTGCGGCTAAAGGATGCTCAGCCAGTCGAACGGGTGGTCTCTGCGATCAGTGGTCTGTCCGGCTGCCCATTTGGGCTGGGCGTCCGTCTTGTCGTCGAGCCTTCTGTAAGACGCCTGGCGGGATGGGTCTAGTTCCATCGCACACGTCGCTGATAGCCAGCGGCGCACGACGGCGCTGCCAGCTGCCCCGAGATGCGCGCGTCGCTCGGCGCGCCTGAGCTCATCCCGCTTGCTAAATTACCCCTGGCTGCTCTTTTGGCGTCTGAGCATTGCCGTTATTACGCTCGTTCAGTGCTTGATGAAGCGTCTGCGTCAGCAGAACTCTGCAACGGCATGTTTGGGCGGTGGGGAGTAGTTTTGTGGTTTGTTGCGACAGCAGCGTTCCGCCCACATGGCACCGGTACGACCAGCCTCCCGCTCGTATCGCATTGGCAGCGTGCTAACCCAAGCCTCAAGCGCCGTACGCAAACACCACCTCTATCGCATCCTACGCCCTCGTTCCTTCTGGCATCCCTTGGAGAAAGTCGACCGCAGCATCTGAGGGCCCTACAAGCATCACTAGCGAGGCGAAATACCCGCAATCGGCTCAGTCGTCCAGTGCGTCAGCGTCGTCCAGCAGCGCAAATAGTACAAACAGCAACGCAAACAGCGCAAACGGTAGCGCAAACAGCACGAGCACAGGTTCACCATGTACGGTGAACATACCAAATGCCAACTTGGAATGGTGGTTCGCGGCGTACGCAGCCCGGCACGAGCATTTTTCATGTGACATTGCTAATCGTACCCTCTAGAACGTACGGCTCCGCTTTTGGGACTCTGACTACCTCGGCAGCCAACTTTACCAATGATGGATCTTACCTCACAGCAATCTTGAATACGGAAACTTTCGATGTGTCGAGCGCCATTTCGAGTGATGTCGCTTGGACCGAAAGTATTGTCTACGATTCCCAATTTGGCGAATGGACCAACTTTGAGCCGTATCTCGTGACCCCTACGGCCGCGGCCACTTCTGTCATCACTCGAAACGGAGCCACTCCGTTACCATCTGGGAACATCATTCCTGCTTCTGAGTCCCTATCTTATCTGTCTATCACGGCTTTACCACCAGCAAGTACTTCAATAGCCGGGACGGCAAATGCTACGTCCGCTGTGTGAGTGCAATGTCTAGAGGATGGGACCGGACTACTCGGGTCGGTACCGTGTAGAAGAAGAAAAGCTGATTTAATTAGAACCTCGGCCACCCCTTTCCTTTACTTCACGGCGTATGAGGTCGAATCCGCCGTCGACGGTACTACTACTACGGAAACCATCAGCCTTGCTCAACCGTCCGCAACCGAGTACTGGATCAAGGGTATTGAAAACTCCGCGGCAGCCACTGGGACTTTACCAGAAGGCTTTTTGCAACAAATTCCCCAGTCAACATGCAGTCCCGGAACCTTACAAGGAGAAGTGACTGTGCTGGTCGTTTTAGATCTTTACTGGCTCCACATACCCCATACAAACCCTTTTCTTGTTCACATTGAATCATCGGTCCTAGGGTTCGAAGAAACCGATAGCGATGTTATTGTAGCTCAGGAGACATCCAAGGGAGAGCCTTTTACGATGGCTCCGGTGGATCCCAAATGGACGGAAGATTTGGGAGGGACGACGACAACGATTGCCGAGGGATCGCAGCTAACCCAGCCTGAAGGGGGCAATCCCACCAAGAAGAATGGACCAGGAGCGCAGCAGACGGACAATCCACAGCCGACGCAAGGTGGAGGAGTAGTCTTGACTCAAAATGGGCCTGGACAACAGCAATCAGGCCCAGCACCAGGAAACACTGTGACCGGCATATTTCCGAATGTCGTGGATCCCACAAAACAAACCGTGGGAACCATAGGAACAGCTCCCGTGGTTGTGGCTCCATCGTCGGTTGTGATCGTTGGTACTCAGACGGTCAAACCGGGTGCACCGGCTGTCACCATTGATGGCGAAACAGTGTCAGTCGCTCCTTCAGCAACTGCCATTATTGTTGGAGGAACTACATCAGCTATACCTCTCGTGGCAAGCCCAGAGTCCCCTACTCAGACGGTCGGTACCATCAGCGGCATGCCGGTTGTGGTGGGGTCATCCTCTGTCGTAATCATAGGAACTGTTACCATACGGCCTGGTCAGCCAGCCGTCACTGTTGGTGGCAATGTCGTATCGCTCGCGTCTTCCGCGACTGCTATCATTGTGGGAGACACGACGTCCGCCCTACCGCAAGTCATCTTTCCGGCCGAAGCCATGCCAACGCAAGCTCCAGCGCCGCCAGTACTTACTATCGGCTCTTCGACACTTACGGCGAATGCTGCAACTCAATTTTTCATTGAGCCTGGTCAGACGCTGACACCTGGTGGATCGGCTACCATTGACGGGACTGTTGTCAGCCTGGGTCCTTCGGCTTCGTTTGTGGTTATTGGAGGATCGACTCGAATTCTTCCTACAAGTTTCTCCGGCGCCACCTCCCAACCTGAGATTGTCGTCGGAGGCACTACCATTACGGCTCTTCCCGGAGACTCCAACAATCACCATGGAAATGATCCCTTGAGCCCCGGAAGCGGCGGCTCGGGTCCTACCTTTGTCATATCCGGGCAGACTCTCGCGCCAGGCCATGAAATAACCGTTGACGGCACCACCATCTCACTCGCACCTTCGGGATCGTTCGTAGTGTTGAACGGAGTTACTTCGACACTCCCGAACCCAGCGGTAGCCCAGATAACAGTGCCTCCCATTACAATCGGAAATTCTATTTACTCTGCTCTGCCAGGATCAGGCACATCCTACATGATTGGCTCCGCCATTCTGACACCTGGTGGAGTAATCACAGTTTCCGGCTCCACCATCTCGCTCGCCACAGATGGCTCCGACATCGTCGTCAACGGTGTGACAGCCACGCTACATGGACAGACGCATGCCACCATCACCAACCCGCCTCTTCTCACCATCGGGTCCGAAACGTACACTGCAGCGGATGGGTCTGGTACTACATTCGTTATTGGCAGCCAGACGCTGACACCCGGTGGGATCATCACGGTCGATGGCACTACGATTAATCTGGCGCCGGGGGCTACCGAGCTGGTGTATGGGAGCGCGGGGGAGAGTACCACGGAAGCACTTTTCCCGGCGACGGCGACGAGGGCGGTGTTTGCGACCGGGAGTGGGAGCGCGCCAGCTAGTGCGGGGGCTACTGGTGGGGATGGTGAGCCTACGGCCACGAGTACGGCTGTGGGTGCTGGGTGTGTTTTGCAGATGTCTGGGTACAGGCGGTGGATTCCTGCGATGGTGGTGGGTGTGGTTGGTTTTTTGGCGTGACGAGTGCAGAAGATGGGAAGGGTGGCGACCTTGGAGGGTGGGTGATTCGGCGACGATGTTCCTCCCTCCCTCCCTTGACGAACGGATCCGGAGTATGTTTAATAGGTGGGGTCTGTATACAAGGTTGGTAACTTGGCGAAATGGGACGCCAAAAAGAGATGGGATTTGAAAGGGAAGATACCACAAGGGACATGGGGAATGAGAATGGCGCAACGGCTTTGCTTCAAGAAAGCTAATCTTAATATTGATCGTGATATATTGACAATAGACAGGGGAATCTATTTATCCCCTTGAATGAATGGGATGCTTTATCCTTCCTTTCATGGCTAATTCTGACTTGTTTTTTACTTGTGAATGGTTTCTTCTGCGAGTGTTGGGCCACATGCATGTTTGCCAATGGTGATGAATTACCTACGAATCCTACTGCCTCCTAAATCTCCACGGCGTTTCTCTTTCGGTTCGGGTTCTAGCTCAGAGGGGGGTTCTGGGTCCGCGGGAACGTCCCGGCTTCTTGGGGATCTCGGACGGCAAGGTTTGCGCTGTGGGGATGGAGTAGGGTGGGTAGAGGTTTGGTACGCGAGTTTGCTGACGGAGGTGGAGGCTGTGATGGTGGGGACGTCGACGGCTGCCAACATGATCAGTTCGACAGGAGTTGGATGTGGTTTGTCGCAGAGGGTGGAGGGGCCTTGCTGATGGGTTTTTGTAAGATTTTGGCGGTTCGTGGGTGCTTGGATGACTAATGGATAGATGTGGATTCGAGTTCGAGTCCTTGGTCCATGGTGGGTGCAGTTGAGTTCCGAGGTCGATGGGGAAATCTGGTGGTTATTTTATGTTAGTAGGCGGCTCCAGAGGGTGGGGACGCACGGATAGGGGTGGACGGCGCTGGTGCTGTGTTGTGTTGTGCTGCGTGCAGGCTGCGTGATGAGCGTGCATGTACAGAGTGAGAATTTCGCTCTAGCGAGCCGAGAAACTATGCAGGCATGAGTATCTTCCCTCGAACTTCCGATTGAGTTGCATATGGGCCTTGAAATGCTGTTTCTGCGATGTGTGCGTCTCGGGGTGGCGACGCGGTTCGAGGGATTGGAATTGCTAAGACCTAGCCTACCCACTTCGAATGATCTTCTCGGAGGATAAATGTATCAACATCGCTACACTCGCTGTTATATAATGTAACTTATTAGGTAGAGCGTACGACATTGTTTCTACCCGTATCGGGTATGCTGAGGACAGCAAACGAAGTTCGTGATTGTTCCGCTACTGTTGTTCCTTCTGCACTCAGTCCCTCCTCTTCTTAGTCCATCCTCTTCTTCTGCCCTCTCTTTCCTCGCGCTCCACCTCCTTGCAGTTAATGCCTTCTTTGGTGTGCAGGCCTACTGTTTTTTTTTTGTTTGTCTGAGCGAAGGAAGCGGAAACGTGAAGTTGCGCATGGGAGCAAAATGCCCCTGATAAATAGCTAACTCTCGTTTAACTCCGTCCATCTCCTCACCATTCCACTTTCAACGCCGGGAATCTTCTTTTTCAAGTCTTTTCCCAGCTCTCTCATGTTTTCCAGTCTTCTTTCTTGCAGCGTCTCATGCCAGTCTCCCAAGGCGCCTTCTCTCTTATCTTCTCATAAGTGGCCCGCTATCTCCGCCCACCCACACTCGACGACATGCTCACCCACGCCACTACGACAGTGAATATCTTCTCATCAACTACCCTCATCGCAACCTCATCGCAGGGCCCGGCGTAGGCTTTGGTGATGCCAAGACGGTCGGCCGCACCGTCTCGCATTACTTCCGCGCTAGTTTCGCCAGCCCACACACCCCTTTCCCAACGCTTTTCGCCACACTCTCTTCAGAATCATCTAGCCTTGAGCTGGGACTTCAGAAGGAGCTTCCCACTGCCGCGACACCCGCCTGCTAGAGATTTCCTCTGGACGAAGTGAGTCTCGCGCCACTGCTGCAAGATCGATATCATCACCAGTCTGACAGCTCAACTGGATTGAATGGAACCGGAGAAGCACGCGCCCCGCCCTCAAAGTCTCGCGATAAGTTCCAGCATCCTCCGGCACCCACTATACCGCGTCAACTCTATCCTCGATGCTTGAATGGGGTACTAGGGTTCTAGGATTTGCGAAGGATACTTTGAAAGGTGAGATGGCCCCCCCGTAATCTTAGATCCCAGTGACGAGAACACAAGGGGTTGCAGGGTTAGGAGAGCCGGGGTTTTCTGTATTGCACTGCACTTCCTCCCACTCATCTTAGTCAAGTGCGAAATTCGTGCAGGCTAACCGAAAGGAGTTTGGAACAGATTTCTTCCACGATTTCACGTTTTGCTTCGGTCAGTCAGTCGGTCAAGAGTCTCCGCCTTCCGTTGCGCATCCATGGTTGAGTTTCTCGTCCTCGCCCTCGTGCGTTCGCGTCGGCCCGCTATTTTGACCGTACGATATGCAGTTCTCTTCTGTAACGGAGGGGGAAGCTATGAGGAACTGCATTGATTGTTGAGAGTTGGTCTAAGAGGCGGCTTTTGTATCAGCTCAAGCTTGCGTAAGCCAGCTTGCGCGTACCAGGTCTGGCGTGTACGCAGCTTGCGTATACCT
>MU005586.1:0-130355 GCA_010405425.1 Lentithecium fluviatile CBS 122367
TAGAAGAGACTAAAGTAGTTAAGTAATTCTATACCTAATACCTAAATAAACTAGTACCTAGTAGCCTAGTAACCTAACGCCTAATTTAAAAAGAGAATAGGAGGGGGGTACTATTATAGTATCCTTTTTAGATTCTCTAACACTACTAAGTCCTGTTTATACTATTATTAGTACGCCTAGAACTATTCTCTAAACTTTACCCTAACTAGCAGTTAGTCTACGTACTAGAAGCATAGACTACCCCCCTAAGTATTTCTACTTCGTACCTATTTTACTATTTCTGTTCTATATATAACGTCTTATATTACCTAAATATCGCACGCAGTAATTAATTAGTCTTTACTATAAGAACTAAAGGCCTACTCGTTGCGTCCTCGTAACAGATAGATTAACTTATATATATATAAGTTCTAGAAGGCTATAGTAGCAGACTACTAGAGCTACTCTATACACTATATAGCCTAAAAGAGGCGCTAAAGCTTTAGTATATTATACTTATAAGAGTGCTTAGTAAGCTTAGCCTAAAACTAGTAAAGAGAGTTCCCTGCGTATATAGCAGCCCGCATCTAATTATCTTTATACATCTATTAAAGTTATACTATAAAGAGAGTTTTAAGAAACTTCTTATAAGTAAATTTAATATTAGATTAATAGGAGAGATTAAGTAGTTTCTTAGTATTTAGGTAATTAGAGATCGCTAGGCGAAAAAGCTATAGCTACTTTAAGATTCCTTTATTAATAAGGTAGTAGCTAGGTATAATATCTGTATACTAGAAGAGAACCCTAGAGCTCTAATAAGCAATAATGCGCTTAAAGTAAGCTAGAAAGTGCTAGATAAGACTAGAACACAGCAATATAATAAACTTATAGAAAGTCTAGCCTTTACAGCTTACTATATAAGAGTAGAGGTTACTAGAGCGCATTCCGTCTTATCTTAATATCTTATTAACCTAGGAATAAAGCACCTAAAGGCTCTTAAGCCCGTGTAGCAGTACCTAGCATATTATAAGTATAAGGCTCTTACTTGCTCTAGGAACGTTAACTAATACAAGGGTTAGAACACGTTAAGAGATAATATAGTCTCTATAAGAGTATAACCTCTCTTAGGCAAGCTAATAGACGCGCCCTTTCTTAGAGCATTAAATGCTGCATTTGCTAATAATCCTTCTACTAGAAGAAGCTTATAAGGATACCTATTTATATATTATAGTATGCCTATTAAATAGAAGGTAACACTACAGAAATGCGTTACTAAATTAACTACTAAAGTAGAGTTAATATTGCTCTTAGTAATAGCTAGTAAATAGTAATAGTAGAGCAGGTTCTTCTAGAGTCTTTACTTTAGCCTAGATATAGAAGTATCGCTATTCTGTAATAACTAGCAGACTATATAAGCAGTTACTACTACTAAGAAGAGGCTATAGATAAAGCTAAATTATGTAAATATTTACTCCTGCTAGCTAAGACAGAAAGTAGCACATAATCGCGTTAAAGTAGAGTAGATGCTAATAAATATAATACCTGCTAACGGCCTTATAAAGTGCCTACTAAAGCAGAAGTATAAGGTATTTCTAAAGCAGCTTAGGATAGAAGATATAAGTTACCTTATAAGGGTAAAGACCTTCGCTAGTAGGGTTAACGCTTTATACTATGCGCGTTAAGGGGGTGTGTTAGACTTAGTTAAGTAGCTATAAGGAGAATAGATTACTGTCCGTGCTTCTATAGCAGCCTACGGTTGCCTACTATTATCTATAACCGCCTAAACTATTAGATAGTATATAGAGACGGCTAGATACTCTCCTTTACAATTAATGCAGTCCTTATAGCCGATCCTACAGTCTTACATCATACAACCCTCATCCCCAATGGTACACTAGCAAGATAAAGCACGGTTATTAACGTTCATATGTGGTATCATGGGTCTTGCATACGCGCCTTGAGAGAAATATTCTTGAGGCGAGCCGTCAGGTACAACGCACTTGAATGTACCTGTTGCCGAGAAGTCTAACTTCCCGAATGGCTCTACCGAGATGACCTTGCAGTCCTTTGGAAGGACTATATTCGTTTAGCGTCTTGATACACAAACGAAATATGGTGACGCAGCAACTCATCCTCTAGTACCTCACTACAGATCGGAAATGCTCCGCCAATCTCTGAGAATTCTCCTATTCTAGTGCTACTCCCTTTTTCTAGAACCGAGGCACATCCGGATGTATTTTGAACGACTGAAGCTGTAAGGGGAGGCCTTTGAATGCCTATGGTATTAAATGTATGTCGCAAAATCTATGTTGCGAAGAGGTAAGGTTTTTACAGAGATGGCTAAACACTTGTTATATCAGGCTAAAAATCAGTGACTACCCAGCTGATTGGTTGGCTGGGTGCTCACATACACCGATCGGCGCCCACTACATGCTTACCCACGCCACGCAGCACCGTGCATCTTCACTGGTCAATCCTGTGTCTGCACGTGTGACCTGTTTCAATAGGACGGCCCGCACAGTCTGGGGTCGGGAAGCCGAATCCGGGTCGTACAGGCGGTTGCCTACCTAGCTATTCTGTGTTTCAAAGCATTAACAGCCTTCAGCCAATAAGTTCCGCATCGGTCCAGCTTGTTATTGGCGCATGCCATGCATGCAAAGCTCTGAATAGAAGAGCCCATCCTTCTCTTCTACCTCTTACACCTCAACAAGTTCACGAGCTTTGATTCCAAGTAATAATGGATCTATTGAATTAAAGGCCTCAATTCTATAACGTTGGCATTACTGCCTATGGGGTCTGTGTTACATCAGTGTCCTAGTTTTAATGTATTAATAAATGCGCTTAGCTATACACATCGACTCACGATTTCAACGCCTCACAAATGGTGCTGGCCGCACTACCTCAGACTATCCGATTAACGAACTCGGATAGGTCCGTCCGCATTCTGTAATATGAAGTAATACCCGCAACATTTGCGAGCGCGTCGAACACAGTGAGCCGCGTCTGGAACACTCCTGGCTCTGCATGGGCCGCCAACCTCGACACTCCTCAGTCAAAGCCCGCTATGAGAGAGGCTGAAGTTGAAACAGAGGTTGAGGCTCCGCGTGGTTTGAACCTCGTAGTACATATTGGTCAAATAGGGAGCTTCGAGGGATATTCTATCGAGAAGCTTGCGAATCGCGATGGCTACACAAGGAAAGATGTTTATGGGAAGGCCCCAGATACGGTAGAAGATTGGGTTGAGTCATTTTCCCCAGAGGGAGAAATTTTACGACCAGAGATCGACGTCGAAGCAGTGACAGCAAAGATTAAACAGATGTCACCTGTGAGTCTTCCCCAGTTACGGACCTACAATCATGTATTGCTCCTAATAATACACTCTAGGACGTTTTGATCCGGGCATCGAACAAGGCAGACCGATTTGTTTGCGAGTATCTCTTCTACTCGTCTCTAGCGGAATTGAGAAAGACTGGAGACGGAGAGAAAAGGAAAGTGATGTTTATGCACATGCCTACTAAGACTTTTGACGCGGATGTTCAAAGAGGCGTGGATAGCACTCGTGGCCACCGTGGTCAAGGAATTTGAAAGCTAAGTACGTACAGGAGAGGTTGGACCCCTCAAAAGCATTATACATGACTCGTAGACACCTGCCTCTTCGAGACTAGTCCGACCACGTTGACTCGCATTCTGCCTTTGCTCATGACTTCATAGATCGTGATTCTTTACACCATTTTCAATCGAACATTCCCCAAGATTGCTCGCAGGGTCAACATACTACTATCCCCTTTCGGCTGCAAACATCTCAAGCCTTTGAGATGCCACCAAATCCACCAAACCACTGGCTCGCGCGCTACGCAAACACCTACCATCCATGGACCACTACTACGACGCCCAATGCCCGCAAATGCTTCGCAAGACCACTCGGTCTCGTCGAGTACTCCTTTGACACAGATGGAACGGAGTACGGCGGCCGTGCGGATATGAATTCGCTCCTTACGCTCGAGACTAGTCATACACTACCATCGAAAGAAGATTTTCGGAGAAGAATCGCACTGGCGTGGGCGAGTTTGAGATTACAGCACCCGATGCTTACGAGTCGAACGGTGGAAAATGCGGAAACTTTGGGGCGGAGTTTCGTCGTTGATGTGTGTGAAAGTGCGGAAGAGGTTGTGCAGAGAACGAGGGGGGATGTGGTGTGGATTGAAGATTATCATCAAGAGGTGGATGGGGTGGAATTGCACCGACACTGTTTGAATGTCGCTCGAATTATCGAGCCAGGGAAGTGTATGTCAAGACTCCACGTCCTCCCGCTCGTCAGACTTCCGAACGGCAACTACGAACTGCGCTTCCTCATCGTTATCGCGCATCAAATATCCGACGGGCTGTCAGCGTATAACTGGTACAGCCACTTCATCCACATCCTCAACACGCCCCAACCCACCATCGAGCACGACATCGAAATGTTCCACCAGGAATCCGAAATAAAAAAGCGCCTGCCACCCGCACAGGAAGATCTCTATCCACGCGTTGCACCCAACAAAGTGCGAGAGCGCTGGTTCTGGGCTATCATCCGAGTATTGCGACATGTGAGGAAGACACTCCCACCCACCTTCCCCAACCCCTTGAAAAGGAAGGAAAGATTGGAAGAAGCAGCGCCCTTTCCCCCACTCTTCTCCAAGATATTCGATTACGGGGAGGAAAACAGACCACCCATGAACTCAGGGCACGTCACAGCTGCGCTCTCCCGTACGGCCTCAGCGCGCATGTTATCCCTCTGTCGCTCCATCAACGTCAGTATAGGCGCCGGCTGTTTCGCGCTCGCCGGCCTCTCAATGATGGAGTTATACGAACATCAACACCCGGAAATCCCGGATAAAAACAGACTACCATTCACAGCAGGATTTCCCCTAAATCCTCGCCCCTTCTTCCCCACCCCCGTCCCCACACCGGCGGAATCCTGCATGCTAGCCTTCTCCGAGGGTATCGTAATGCCGTTCCTGCCTTCCTCACTCCCAGTCGAAGCCCGCTTCAAACTCATTGCGAGACATGCGAATAGGGAGTTACGCATGTATCAAAAGCGAGGACGAGAGGGAACACTGGATCAGCATTCTCCCCGTCGCTTGCTGGCGAATATGTATCTCTACCAAACAGAGCGCGTGGAATCTAGGCTGCCGGTGCATCGCCGCATGAATGTCAATCCGCAAGGTGAGCTGCCTGCTAATGTGGGGAAGTATGCGGCTACATGCGGGGTGTCGAGTGTTGGATCTACCGCCGCCTTTTTCAAGCCTGGAACATACTC
Source organism: Lentithecium fluviatile CBS 122367 (assembly GCA_010405425.1). Classification (NCBI taxonomy): domain Eukaryota; kingdom Fungi; phylum Ascomycota; class Dothideomycetes; order Pleosporales; family Lentitheciaceae; genus Lentithecium; species Lentithecium fluviatile. The sequence continues at coordinate 5,279 of MU005586.1, forward strand.
TGTCGATAAAAGGGAGATGGAAAAAGCGGGCAAAAATTTCGCAGCCGATTTCCGAGGCCTAAGGACAGGCGTCCGGGCACGGGAGGGCGAGTTCCTGATAGGAAGTTCCACGGATGCAGAGGGGATTGTAGGATTCGGTGTGAGTTACGACGCGAATGCCACCAGTGAAGAAGCAGCCGACTTCTGGGCTCAGAAAGTAAGAGTACTGTTGGAGGGGGATGGGAAGACTAGTAGGCTTTAGTCAAGGTCTATCGATAGTCCCTTGGCTGCCCCGTATTCCGGTACTACCGTTTTCGTATTCCTTTTGTTTTTCTTTGTCAACTCGGCTGGTGCTATGTCGTTAACCCCGCAGTCTGTGCCACAGTCGTCGGGAAAGGGGGCGCTGGACGTGCTGGTGGCTACGGTGGTGGCACGTAGAGAGGTGGAGATATCGTCACAGTTGCAAGAGCCTATATTGTTCCTATATGACAGCATTTGAGGAGCTGTGTGTTTTCACTGACTGAATCGCCTCGGTTCACTTAAGTAGCACTCTTGTGTAGATTTAGAGAACTTCCATGTCGTGTGGTTTTCCTGGTGTATGATCTAAGGAGTACGTTGGGTGAAATACAAGTTGTTCCCGAATGTACGGATTGAGATTTCACTCGTCCGAGTCATAAAGACTATGCGAGCTTTCAGCGAGCATAATAGCAGCCAAAAAGGCCACATTATCAATCAAATACAAAAGAGGTATTGTATCATCCGTTTTCAGACGCAGCCCCATCATTATTTGTCCATCGTTCTCAAGCCTTCTGCGATAAGAAGGCTGTCGGGGCTTTTCTCTTGGGGAAAGTCGCCTGAAATGTGCTCATCAGAGTGACCAAAGTAACCTCACTCCTCACCATCGCTGTCAATCCGATCGGCCGTCCGTTATAAGAATTTACCCCAGAGTTAATGCGCATAGAGAGAAACCTGGAGAATGTTAGCGGCCTGTTCTGAGTAGAGCCTCAGCCTATGGGTTACCTGTTGCTGCCGAATACTTGCTGAACCAGCTATCAGAGGGGCCGAAGATCGCATCAATCTGGTACTTATCCAAGGTATCGGGTAAGCTCTTTCCAACCTCCAAGATATGTTTCATCAGCTTTTCCCGGCGGTCAGATTGATCAAATGCCACAGAACGTGTGATGAAATCCTGATTCGGATACTCTGTGGTGCAGTGAGTAAATAATGGCCGAGGGGTTTTCGGCCTCTTACCAGAAGGAAGAGCAGATTCTGCATGGGCTTCATTCCAAGCAGCGAGCTCCTTGGTGGATGAGATAGACGAGCCCTACATATCTGAAAGACATGTATCGAAGTCCGGTACGAAATCAGTCACTGAATTGTATGTCAGATTTCGAGCTCTAGTGTAGGTTTCGCGCATACCTATGAGCTCGATGAGAGCGTTCATCCCCTCGAAGTTGAAGCCTTTGTCGAGCCTGAGGCTCACGTCGTAGTGGTATTCTTTCGCGTGCTTCTTGATACGGTTGTATCCCTCTATGGTAGCCATTTTCTGTAGCCGCCCCTTAACGGCGAAAATAACGAGTCGAGAGTGGACTCACAATCTGCTCAATTGCCTCGGGAACTGGTGTCTGGAGAGCTTTGTTGTAACGGAACTTTTCCGGGTCCAAGGTACCGATGCGCAACTCTTTCCAGCCTTCCGCTCTTTTCATAGCTGTAGCATAGCCACCGGGCGGGACATCATCTTTGTTCTCGCCCATGACGACCGTTAGTAGATCTGCGTGTCCTGAACACAGGTGCACATCGGTCCAGCGACGTCCAAGTAGTAACTGACAGACACAATGCCAGTATTCGGTACCGTACGCAAGGTCGGTTTGATGTTGTGCAGTGACTGTCGAGTGGAGGGAGAGTTTAGAGATCCTTCTGTCTCTGTACCAATAGCCATAGGAGCGAATCCGGCTGCGACTGCAATTCCAGATTCAGAAGATGAGCCTCCCGGGCTCTTAGTATATCGTTAGTAAAGCAATTTTAAAAGACAAGGCAGTGACTCACGCTGTGGCCTCCTAAGCCATCATTCATGTCTATTCCTCCCTTGACCTAGGGGTTTGGAGACTGCCCATGAAGCGCAGACCAACCGCACCTGATACCCGTGCCCCTGGACCACAAGAATCAGCACGATCTCGTTTACAGGGAACGAAAAATCACTTGAACCACATCATTTCCTGTTCTGGGTTAATATATGAAGTAAATCGCAAGGCTACACTAACTGAAAGCGTGGCTTTGCCCAGAATGATGGCTCCGGCAGCAAGAAGCTGGATACTGCTCAGTTGGTTTCCATCGAGTCTATGCTGGTGTACAAACTATTTCCACGATTGGTACATTCTTCGTGGCAATCGATGTCGCTAGTGCGAGGCTTTCAGCCGTGTTCTCCATTTTTCATGCTTGGCTCGGTGCCCACGTTGTCTTACTTTTTTTAGTGCCCATCCCCCAAGGAAGAGGAGATTCGTAATAGATGCCTTCAAGAGCACAGGGATACCATGCAGAGGTCCGAGAACGTCACCATTTGCCCTTTTTGCGTCAAGTTCCTTCGCTCGATCAAGGGCTCCAGGCGCGAGCTGGTAAACAGCTTTGAGGTAGCCGTTGTAATCAAGGATTTGGCCGTAGTATTCATTCAATATCTGAACACTAGTGAGAGGCCCAACGGTGAGTAACTTTTGGAGTGCTGCGGCCGGCGTTGCGGTCGGTTCAAAAGACGAGGTCCATGCGCGACGGTGGGTATCCAGCCTGCAAGATGAGCCTTGCCAAAGGCACCGGCACCGGAATTGATATCTAAAGTGCTCATATTCGCAGACAGATGTCGAGAGTAGATCAGTCCAGAGCTTGGTTGGGAGAAGGAGTAGCGGGCTGGGAACGTGAACAGTCAATGCCGCTGAGCATGAAGAAGTAGCGAGTGAGAAAGGCATACAGTATTACAAAGAACTGGGCACAGATAACAACTTGTGCAGCCGTGAAACTGACCACAGCCTTGGGTATTGAGTCAACAACCGTCGGTGATTGTGGGTGGGTTGCCACTAACGAGATTGCCTGCTTGCGCATGGGCCACGTTGAGGACTGCGCCTGCTCCTTTGCTAATAGCCCCTAGCTACATGTGTTTCTCGGTCGGGGTAGCTGCATAAATGTATTCTATAACAATATGAGGAACCAAACGAGCCCACTCTATCGTCAACTCTTGGGGATGTTTGAGCGGGGAAGCAAACGGTGGTGGGGACGGACTTGAGGGTAAAATGATCGAAACAGCGGCCGTAGGCGTTATGTACCACGGCCGAACATGTTGAACAGCTCCAAGATCTCCAGATTGATGTTCCGCTGCGCAGATCAAAGCTCAATAATAGTACCGATGAAAAACTTTATCAGTGCCAGATATCAAGACGGGTAGGCGAATCCAGATAAACCTCGCAAAAGTCCAGATGAATTTCTCGCATTGACTCAACTCGTAATGGGGGCCCCCGATTTAACCACTTCAAGACGAAGACGACTGGGCGTGCAATCACTCTAATCCTTCGGCGACCGCCCATTCCGATACCGCCACAGCCTCGAGAAATCCTTTACCTTCGGCTTCCCCTCCTTCTCTTTCGATGGAACTACCGGAGTCTGAACACCCCAACTCCCCACCCTCTCTACACCATCCCGGCGATCCTCCACAACCGCTCCGTTTGTACGTTCCCCGCCGTTCCTGAGCGTCTCCCAATATCCCTTCCGCGTCCCCTCTTGCTCTCCATCACTCGTAAATACCGCTTCCATGTTCATGAATGGACTGTTCTCTGCCACGTGCTGGTCCGGACCCAGCGGGAAAATGCAGTTGAGGTAGTGCTGATTGAGCAAGTGCCCCGTCCCAGGACGAATGAATACGCGCCCCATGTAGCGATTTTCCATGCGTGCAAAGGTGAGCACGCCCCAGCGGGCGACGAACTCCCCGGCTGCGGCGTAGTGCTCGATGTGCCGAACGGCATTTGGATTGCGAGTTACCCCCGTTGTGGCGGTTTTGGTGGAGTCCCGGAGAGGGTTGTTGAAGTGATTCGACGCGCTCCCAAAAGTATAAATCTCAAGCTTATGCAGGGTGTCGAATGGTACTGCCAACGTTAGCAATTCATTCCTACCTCGGGGGCATGGCTAGAACAGAGGGCACTTACGTTCACTCAAAAGCCAATCTAGAATCAGACCGCCTTCGATTCCACCTTGACTGTGCAGTATCAGCACCACCTTGTTCTTCTCTGTATGAAGCAGCGCTTTCTTGACCACGGCGTACGACCGTCGAATATCAGATGTAGCGTAGCAAAAGTTGCGCTCAATGATGCATTGCAAGAGGTCGAAGATTATGCCCCAAGTGCGGTTGTGCACGGCTGTTACAGGGCGCCGGAAAGTGAAGGCGAGACGGTTGGCGTTAGAGTGGAGCCAGTGGTGGCTTGGGGGCGTTAGTATTAGTGTACAGTTGAGTGGAATGTCAGTTGGTGAGAAAGCATCGTGGAAGATGATAGGGAGACATACCCGATCGACACCCCATTAAGATAAATCCACTCCTCGCTCTCATGTCCCTCCCCCTCCCTCCCCAACTCAACACTGCTCTGAACCACAGTCTCCTTCCCATTCAACACGCGACAAACCGCCCAATTCACGCCCAAGACAGCAGTCATATACAGTGCCGCGCTCCACACAGGGACCAGCACGAGCGCCGGCAGACTCACCAGGAATACCGTCTGCAGCAGAATGAGGAAGCCGTGTAGGGTGAGCGCAAGAATATTGGGGAAGGAGGGGTAGAGTTCGTCGAGGGCGCCGCCGAGGGGGCGGTGCATCGGGTAGATTATGCCAGGGAGTGACCAGAGGAGGGAGAGGAAGAGGGTGAGGTCGGCGGCGCAGAGGGAGAGGGGAGAGCCAGTATAGGGGATAGGGGATGGGTGGGGATTGGAGGGGCTGGAAGGGGAATGTGAGGGTATAATGCTGATGGCCATGGTGTGTTGGTCGGAATGGGTGGGGGAGGCGTGTAGTTGGAACGGTGGTGGTGCGTCTGAGCACGGTTGAAGGAGTCACTCTCTCATAGACGAAGAGATGCTATGAGGGGTTTGTATGTTGAGGGTGCGAAGGTAGGAAGGAGGCCGTATACATGTGGGGGTTAGTTTTGGGTCTGTTCTTATAGGTAGCTATGCCGACGTGAGATTGGCATGTGAATGAAAGAACTAGTTCAGCTGTTTTCAGCCTACCATGCGCGAGCAGGCAACTGAGCTGAAGCCATGGTTCGGTGTATGTTTTTTGCCTATGTTTAGCGATGTAATGTTTTTATATGCTTAGCATCCGTCGTCCTTCGGGAGGATGAACGATCCAAACAGAGTTCCAAATCGAAGCGACTGCCTAAAGATGGTGGGTTGGACATTTCGCAGATGAGAAGAGGGTGCGGATGCCAAGGGACGGCTGCTTTGTTCGCGGCTGAGTCGTGGTTACACAGGACGTGCCCAGACCTCAACATCTGGAATCTCTTCAGCTGAGACGCTCCAAGCACTCCCTCACATCCAACGATAAGCTTTTTTGATAAGTCGTTCGGGGATATCGGAGTGGTAGCAACAACGCCTGCGGTCGCCTAGTGATCCTGATTAATGTCTCGCTTTTCTCATATAGTGCAAAGGGTATTAGATAGTGATAGATTCTTCGACCAAAATGAAATTGACTCTGGGTAACCTATCGAACCAGATTGACTATTGCACAAGTGTATGTAACATGGGTTGACGTGAAAGAGGTTAAGAGGAAATGCTTTTAGGTCGCTTATGCCTTGTGGGAAACAATCCCTACACACGTCAGTATCGTCACCAACATAGCGGAGAGAAGACCTACTCTCAACGTCGGCAACGCTTTGGTCGAGGATCTGCTTAAGAACCTTGGGGTTCTCCAACTCTTTCTCGATCTTGGCGATGACAGTTTCAGCGAGCTCGCGCTGCTGCCTCTGCTTCACCTGCCCCTCATAGCGGACCCACGAATCCAGAACCGCCTTCGCCTCGTGGGCAATGGCCGTCTTCTGCTCTAGCTCGAACGCCTGAGCCTCGAGCTTGGCGGTTTCCTGCGCATGTCAGTCCCGGTCGGACAAGCGGAGGTTATCTCATCTGCATCTTTTCAATCGTGTCGTACCTTGGAAACCTCGAACAGGGTCTTGGTGATGTCAATGACACCGCCGAGCTCCTGCACGCTCTGAATGCGCTCCTTCACAGCCGAGGTGTGGTCTGCCCGAGCCGAGTTCAAGATGCCGGAGATCTTGTCAATCTGCTGCTGCGCATAGCTCGACCAGGCGGGCCCAGCGTACCGAGCGACAGCCCAGAAGATGGTCAACAAGCTGAGCGCGACGATGGACTCCTCGTTGACGACGTAGAGCTCGTTGCTGATGGCAGCCACGCTCAGACCGGCGCCAGCGGAGAGGATGGCGGCTTTGGTGATGGGGCTGTTTCCAGGGACGGGTATCGCATCGAGCAGCGACTGGGCCTTCTTCTTGGGGTCCTCCTGCGGCACATTCGAGTTGTAGCGGGCCGGCTGGACCTGCGCCGTGATGGCTGGGAGGGTGCGGAAGGGAAGCGTTGGGCGGAGACGGGCGGCGCCTGTTGCGCGTGAGTACGGGGGTCAATGGCATCAAAAAGCCATCGGGGAGCTTCTACATACCGACCGCGCTCCTTGCGAGACGAGAAGCCATTGCTGGAGATGAGAGTGGGGAGGTTTGAGGTGCCGTGGTGGAGTTGAGCTCATTCCCGCTGCAGATTCGAAGTGCCAAGGCCGGGTAGTCCCGAGGTTCGGCCGGCGTAACTTTTTTTGACAGCAAATGCACGCCGATGAGGAGGATTGACAGTGCAACGATTTACCGTATAACGCCTCACGAACGAAATGTCGGGCTCGAAAGTTGCTACCGCGGCGGGCGTCAAGAGGAAAAGAGAATCGAGCAAAGCAGAGCGCCGCCAACCCAAATCGAAGCCCCACCGAGCGTCTAGTGAAGAAGACGACAACCCTCAAACCGAGATTACACGGCTCGAAACGCAGATTCTCGAGTCGCGGAAACATTACAACAACATAGCTACCCTTCTTCATCTCGCCAAAGACCAAGTTCACGAGATTGAGACCTCGATTCTAGCCGCAGTCGCATTATGTCGGGTTTTCACACGATTACTATCAAGCGGGGATATGGTGAAGAGCAAGGCAACGGCACAATCGGAAGCACTCATAGTTTCGTGGCTGAAGGAGAGATATCGCGAATATACTAGCGTGCTGTTGGAGGTTTTCTTGCGCAGCGAGCATGCTTCCAAGCAGTCTGTTGCACTGACACTGCTCATGCGGCTGGTGAGGGGGGAGTCGAAGCAAAAGGACTACAACTGGAGAAAGAGCCCGTTGCCCAAAATTGTGGAGACGGTTCTTCTCCTTCCGGAAGATGATGTGACTCGCGACGAGTTCGCGGAGAAGTTCTTTGCCAAGTTCGATGACATTCGTTTCTATACATTCAAGACAATCCAGTAAGTGTCATGTACTCCAAAGGAATGCGCATGCTTACAACCGTAGGAATTTTCTCCGTTCCGGCCTTCCAGAACCCGAGAAAAGACGGGCCGCTGCTAACAGCCTTTCGCTGCTACTTTCTTTGGACACTGTACCTTCGTCAAAGGCCGATATCCAGGACTTTTATATCGAAACACAAGGAAAACCTCCCATCCCATCTTTGAACACATACAAAGAGAAAGCGCAAGAGGCTTGGTTGGCAACCCTGCGAACCGGAATGAGCAAGGAACAGCGAAAGTCGATCCTCGGCGTCTTCTCACATCAGATTGCACCCTGGTTCCCACAGCCGGAAATGCTCATGGACTTCCTCACCGATTCGTACGACGTCGGTGGAGCAACATCTTTGCTCGCACTCTCCGGGCTTTACTATCTGATCTCCGAGAAGAACCTCGACTATCCGTCCTTCTACCAGAAGCTCTATTCTCTGTTAGACGAGAATCTCATGCACTCAAAACATAGGTCTCGCTTCTTTCGACTACTGGACACCTTCATGTCGTCTACACATTTGCCAGCAACCCTCGTGGCAAGCTTCATCAAGCGGCTCTCGAGATTAGCCCTGCACGCGCCGCCGGCCGGTATCGTCGTGGTGGTGCCCTGGGTCTACAACATGTTCAAGCGCCATCCGGCCTGCACGTTCATGATGCATCGCGAAATAAGAGATCCTGAGACGAAGAAGCAGCTGAAAGAGGAGGGCATGGATGACCCCTTTGACATGGATGAGCAAGACCCGCTTCTTACGGACGCCATAGAAAGCAGCGTGTGGGAGCTCGAGTCGTTGCAAAGCCACTACCATCCCAACGTTGCAACGCTAGCGAAGGTTATATCGGAGCAGTTCACGAAGAGGTCCTATAATCTGGAAGACTTTTTGGACCACTCCTACACTGCGGTATGCACCACCCGGCCTCACTTGTGGACATGACTGACAAGTGTCACAGCTGCTCGACACCGAACTCGGGAGAGACTTGAAGAAAGATCCAGAGGTAGAGTTCGAGATACCAAAGCGCATATTCACTACTGAGGAGAGGCTAAATCCCCTTGGTCAGCTTTGGAACCAAGTGATTCAAGCATGATTGAGAATTGATCCAAATTGAGGCGCTCGCAAGAGCTAAAGACACTTTTTTACTACTCTAAAGATGATGTGGTCTAAATAAGAGCGCTCGAATACCACTCGGTATGCTTTATAACATTGAGGGGACACTACGCATCTTAACTACCCCTTCAAATTGTTGGCGGTAGTCGCCTTCGGGTATCTGGCAGGAGGACTCTGGCTACTGTTTACGATTACGTCACTAGCGTATGCCTATATAGCTAGCTCTCCGATCTGCCTCAATCGATCACTTTTACACTCAACTTTATCAAGGATGTCAGCAGAATATATATATACGCCTGATAAGGTACGCCTATACAGATCGACTTTGTACCTGCAATGCTTGTGGATCCGAGCCTACAAATGCGTTTGAAAGAATGTGATTCTCCCGAACGAATGACTCTACACCCATCTGATATAATTTTCGTTGTTGTGCGACCTCTTCGTGCAGTCTCAGGTCGGCCTACCAGCGGACCCACTTTTATTCCTACTCACGCAGACGCGTCTCGCCACGCACGGGCCACCAAACTTTCAGCGCGCCTGGCTTCACGATATCAGAACGCGGGACTTCTTATGTTGCCCCATCACACCGCAACACCTCTACACATCCGATCCAGGTGTCACGACCACATCCGCTCGCAATCTCCGTTTGTTGTCCCTGCAAGTTGCACCAGTATTAACGTTTTGTTTGTAGGCCCGACGTTCACATGGACCGATTCACGCCTTCGCGCCCGCCTGGGCCGCCGCCCTATAGTGTTGAGCAGCTGGCAGAGCTTTCTAGCCCGGTGGACGTATTCCGAGCCAGTGCGGAGCTCAATAGTATGTATATCCGGCGGAAACGAATAGTTTACTGAGTCCGATGCACAGGTTACATCAAGGGTCATCAGCTAGCAGACGAGCGTGAGAGCCATGTGCGAGAGGAGTCACTCACACCAGAGGGAGATCTGTTCGTTCCCCAGATGGACGGCTCGAATGACCCGTCCTATGCTGACGGTTCTGGTGGGGACTTCCAACCAGCAGAGCAACACACCCCCACTGTTTCCCACGTCAATGACTATCAAGGCTTCAGCGCGTCGTCCACAGGACCAATCCGTAACGGTGGAAACATTCATCCCACCCAGCGAAATGCCTTCTCTGTTTTAGACGTCAACGGTCAGCAGAACTTCATCGCGCCTCACACCGGACCAATCCGCAACAACCACTGTCGTGGCCGTGGCCGCGGAGCTATACGTGGATATCCGAACTATCATCCGTATCAATTCCAGCAACCGCGGGGCAGATACACCAACCGCTTCAACCCGTATCCTCTTCATGGTCACATGTTCGCAACTTCCCCTAGGCCTCACGTCAACCACTGCGAAGTCTCAGGTCGCTATGGCCAGATAATGAAGTCGGATATCCTCTGCCCTGCCTTCACCTCCACAGGTATCTACCACTGGACTTTGGTTCCAACTTCTCTCCTCCCGGTCACTTAGAATCTAACCAATGCGTAGGCAGATGCAACCGCAGCCAGTGTCCGAATGTTCACGATGAAAAGAAACAAGCCCTCTGCAAGGCGTTTCTTTTCAAGAATAATTGCACATACGGCGACGCTTGCGACCTCTCGCATGAGCGAAACCACAACAATACCCCACATTGTCGCTATCATCGGGAAGGGCGATGCACCAACTCAAATTGTTCGTTTGTGCATTCCGAAATCGACAACACCGGACGAGTGTGTGAGTCGTTTGCACGAGTTGGGTACTGTGAGAATGGCGGACAATGCCCCGATCTCCACGCTTTTATATGCCCGGCACTGGCCAATGAGGGTTCCTGTGCCGCTGGAAAGTCCTGCCGTTTCAAGCACGTCCGCCATGCGTTGCGGAGCCAGGCCGCATCTCGTCGTCCCTCAGATAGTGGAGTACCCCTGGGCAACTCAGGCGCGTCCCTCATTCTCCACACTCCCGACGCCGCTAACGCCCTTTTCGATCCGGACACGAATTCCGTCCAAGACACTATCAACGGTTCTAACTCACCTGCTGAATCGCACGCGATAACATTGCAACACGACTACATCCCGTTCGGTCCCGAGAACTAAGCGGCCGTACTCTCTGGTCTTCTCGCTGAAGACGGTAGGTCTTCTGACCACATTTTCTTCAGTCCTTTCCTAACTCTGTCCCCTCTCCAAAGTCTCCCACGTTTCGTCATCTGGAGTGCGGTAAGTATTCTGGGTTTGGCTGCTCAACACGGATCTTGCGTGATGGATATACCCAGCCTTTTGGCGTCTTTTCCTTTCCACGAGATACCCAGTTCCATGTTTTCAAGTCGAACGAACATTCCCTTGTCACAAAATTTGTCCCATTGAGATTGGTCCATCAGAGACTAGATTGTCAGGGGCTTGCTGATCAGCGGTATGGCCATTACAAGCCCTCCGCTGACGACTGCATTGAAAGACTTCGATAGTCAGAGCAAAAAAAATGAAGAATACTATCAACATTCTCCTGCCTGCTGCCTGTGACCTCGTATCGTAGTTGCCCATATTCCGCTTCTGCCATGGGGGCATGCAGTCGAAATGAGATGCTCCAAGCCATGCAATAGCGCATTGCGATGGAGGCTGAGGGTTGCGGCTGTGCTTGGCTGGCGGCCTGTCCCACCTCAACTCTGCTTTACTATTTGGCAGCGTTCTCGACAAGCAATGCGCCCGTATAGCTTTGCACGGAGACTGCGAAGATATAAGACGACGCTCATGATTCACTAGTGCGCTCACGTCACGGTCATCGCCCGCCGTCCGTTGAATAGTCGCCGTCAACTTCAGCCTCAGTTCGCGATCCGCGACGCAGCACCACGATCCCAATTTCCTACACAATGCCGCTTAAAGACTTACTACATAAGAAGAACAAGATCAAGGATGAAGGCGCGTCGGGCGCGACCGAGAAGCCGTCCACGCTCTCCCCAGACGTCCCCGAATTCACCTTTATGCGTACGACGACGCACACGCAGGAAACGTTCGATCCACCGAGCTACCCCGGGGACCCGACGCGTCCAAAGCCGCAGAACCTCTCCCCCGAACCGCGAGGCCTAGTGGGCAGACTCAGGAGGCATAGCAATGCCTCCTCGCCGGCGAGCCCGAACGCGGAGCAGACAAGCTTCGCGGAGCGCATGCATTTTGGGCGGTCGCGGTCTAGCAGCTCGGTCAACGTGCCTGCGAATCTGCCGGAGGTGGGAGGCGATGGAGTCGCGCGGAATGAAGAGGAAGAGGCGAAGTGGGAGAAGAGGGCGACGGTGCTGGTGACGTCGAATTCTGTGCTGAGGAGCGGGACTACGACGCCCAACGTTGAAAGCGACAACCCGCTGAGTCCGACGGGGAAGAAGAGTAGGAGTAGGGCCCCGAGTGTTACCCATGTTCCCGACGAGGTGGGTACACAGCTTGGGCGATATGGAGGTAAAGCTGATGTTGGGCAGACTATTCAAGAAGCCATTCGGTTACACGAGACAGGAAGTAAGTAACTACGCCATACTTTGTGCAGCACAAAGCGCTGACAGGCATCAGATCTCGAAGCCTCCACCGCAATGTTTGGCAAGTTGGCAGACCCGAACGGTCCCAACAACGCGTTGAGTCAGGTTCTCTACGGTCTTGCACTTCGGTAAGCCGCGCCGTCATCACATTGGCAGCTGTGACGTCTCCCTACCCAAAGCTACACCTTGTCCAACCCAACTATCACTAACCATATCTCAGGCACGGCTGGGGCTGCATACCCGACCAGGAGCAAGCCATCAAATATCTATCCATGGCCGCTAACAATAGCGCCGAGGTCGAAAAGATAGCCCTCGATTCCGGCGTGAAGAAGGGGGGTGCGGCGAAGGGCGAGCTGGTCCTCGCCATGTATGAGCTGGCAAATTGCTATCGCAACGGCTGGGGTATTAAGAAGGACCCGGTGGCTGCGAAGCAGTATTACGAAACGGCTGCCAACCTGGGTGACACCGACGCCATGAACGAGGTTGCATGGTGCTATTTGGAGGGCTTTGGGACCAAGAAGGATAAGGTTAGTAGGCGGTTCATTTATTATCGCCCTTCTCCGCATGCTGCGTACTTGCACCTGCCTCACCGGTGTGTATCGACGAACGCGAACGGTGAGCTATGGGAGTCGCCATACGACCCGCAGGTCATCACGCGGAGCATTTCTGAGACAGAAATCCTCTCTTTTCCCCTCTCCAGCCTCATTTGTTGGGCTGCAATTTGCAAGAAGCGCGGCTGACGGCGCTACGCCTCACAGTTCAAGGCGGCTCAGTTCCTACGGCTCGCCGAGTCAAAGGGAAGTAAGACATTAGGCAATACCTGGTAAGTCGCATCTCCATTCGTATCACCATGATCTCTACGCATCGAGATCCGGGCGACGATCCCTCTTCCAGCAGCCCCAACATGTGCCTTCCCCGCCCCCAATCGTCACGTTATCCCCATCCCCAACCCTATTCCGTCCACGAGCACCCACACCCAAACCATCCACAACACCAAGCCAAGCCATCACCACGCGCAAACCGGGCCTCCAGCAAAGCCAATACGCTACGGCGCACCCCATGGCCCCCCGTTTCAACGCGCATTGCCAAGCGGGCGCGATTGGCCCACAGGGCCCCAAACTACACACACCTTCGCTTAGCCGGTACGGCACTCGACGGCCCTCGCCGCAGCACCACCTGTCACACCCCACCACCAACCCATCACTGCTGGTGTGTGCCTGCCACCGTCCGCGGCGGGCCCTGTCCCGATACGTCTACCCACCAAACCCTGGCGGGCGCGCCCATACTATCGGGCCCGTCTGGGCGCGTTGGTCGCATACACGTGGCGCGTCGTTGCTGGCCTCGGTTCCAGAGTCAATAAGCGGGTTGTGTGCGGCTGCCGATGACGGAGCTGAGTGCGGCAGAGCGATGCTGGCGCTGATTGAACTGGAAAGACGGGATGTGCGGGTTCTGCGTGCTGTGGTGCATGACGATGGTGTTGTATTGATGCGGGCACCGATAGAGGTGCTTGATGGCTTTATCAGATGCTTTCGTGGCGAACGAGTGAAATTCTGGTAATGGAGCACGTGCTAACGTGGAACTACTACAGGATCTGGAAGGACAAGTACAATCCGAAATAGCAGCCGCGTACCGCGCCGCATCGGGGCATATATGTCCGGATGCTGGTTGATCTGGCTATCTTACCCCGCGCTGTCGGCGCCGGGGGTGTTGTCAGATGAGAGTACGCTTGTTGGATTAGACCGGTGGGAGAATTGATCTTGCTTATTGAGATGCTTAATGCATTCGTTGATGTCGTTGTTTTACTGTTGAGTGTGGCTTGGATCACGAAGGATGGCGCAACGTCTTTTGTCTCTCTTGTCATCATGAATCGCGGCGGGGGCGGGGCTTGGGGCTTTTCGGAGACGGATGGAGCGTTGTTTTTCTGCTGCCTTGCTTCGCCTGCTGTGTTGAGAGTGGCGTGTGTCTCACACCACACCTTTCATTCACACCATAGCATCCCATTCCATCCCCATTTTCCGCATCCCAAGGAGTGATTGGGGCGTGTACTGCGGACTGCTTACTCGGCACTTCGTTCTGCATCCGGAAAGTCGGGGAATAAAGGGCGTTGCTTATATGTGCTTCACCGTATCATAACGGCGGAGAGGGGAGGATGGCATATTGTGGAGGGAATGGGTGGTGGTACGACAACGCTGCCTTGTGTGGTGGTTTGTGGTGGGTTGCAGAAGCGAAGGGGGTGCCACCTTTAGTTGTCACTCTGTTTTTGGAGATTTCTACATTTTGCGTCTTGCGTGGATTCTCCTCGCGTGTACCAGCATGAGAGGAGGGTGTGAAGACGCACTCCATCACTCCAGAATGATGCTGTGCACCTCTGATCGCAGCATCTGCTCCATTTCGGTGGAAAGTGGGTTCCTACTGTGTGGGTAGGAGTGCTGTGGTCGGGTGGGATTGTCTCGTGAGCTGAGCAGAGAGACTAGTGGGTACGGTAGGCTGCAGTTGATACACCAAATTTTTCGAGTTTATTTATCACGAACCTGGCCTATCGGATGTGTGGAAAATGCGCAAAATGCATCATTCGGACGGACGTTTCTCATTTTCGATATCGATAGTGCTGGTGATCTGTTTCAGGAATATGCGGGCTGCTGGGTTGGCTGGTACGTATGAATCGCAATGTTTCCGTTTTCGGAGGCGTTGATGGGACTAGAGCTGGGGCTGGGGCTGGAACTGGGGCTGAGTAGCATACACAAGCAGATAGGCTAAGCGTGAGCATGACGACGACGGCAGACGCGGAGTCGTACGACATCATGAGTACCTCCGCCCCTTGGGCATGAAGATCACTGCTTCAAGTGAGAGTGCATCTGTGGGGGTCTGGTCGGCTGAACCGGTCGGAGTGACTTGCGTCGCCTTGGATGTAGGTACACGATACATGACAGAAGGTCGCTAGTTTGGATGCAATGGCTGTCTGGGATATGCTGGCATGCTCATTAGACGACGACGGAAGCGAGGAGCTGGGCTACTAGACGTGGCAAGTGTCGTGGTATCGATAGTGGAGCGGAGCGGGTAGGGCGACTAGTCTTGAGCACTCTATCGGATCGGCTTCGGGCGAGCTCCAGGTGGAAGACGCCGTCGAGATGGGTTGCAGAGCAGGTCGTGGGGTGAGACTGGCGTGCACTGCGCGTTTACCGTCGTCTATGCCTCCCAGTATGCTCTCCACAAAATAGCCCTCTCCCGATCCGACGTACGGAAGTGAGCCCGAATTTCCCATTCCACAGCTCACTCGGATATTGTTACGGAGAACCGAGGCAGCTGGGAGCTGGGGAAGCTGGAACCTTGGGAATGAGGTGAGATGCGCGTCTTCCGCACATCCATCCCGCATCTCCTCGGTTTCGGCAACGCCATAGCGAGCCCAGGATAGACGGAAGGGGGCGTGGAGGGTGGAAGTGGAGTGCATCCCTCCTGCATACCCCATTCTTTCAATGTACATCAAACCCATCCTGCACGCACGCAAGCAAGCAAGCAAAGCGGACCCCATCCCATCCGTCTCCACAAACGCACGCAGCATTGCGAGATCCGGGGTACGTATGGCTGCTGGGTTGCGTTGCTGGCCCGCGCCCACGCTGCATGTACCTACATGTATTTACAGCAGCGTGGGGTGTGGCCTAGGTGTGCGAGAGAATTTCTCAAGTGCCGGGCTTGTATGGCTTCTCGTTGATTTGAAGCGAGACAGCTCGCGTGAGAAATGCGGTATTTGCGCACCTGCGTGCGGAGAAGACGGGCGTTTGCGGAGCGCAATGCCATCGCGGCAGGGCGCGTGTTGCTGCGACAACGACCACAGCGACGAGTGCTGGGCGTGGGGAAGTCGGGTTGGGAAACAGGAGACTGTCGAGGAATTGTGGGCATGGCTGAAGATCTAGACGCACGGAGCGAACGGAGTGGCGACAATCACCAGCCAGTCAAACATGAGCGTAACGCTGATTGATTGGAAAAGAGCCAGTAACGGCGGTGCCTGAACGGCCTAGATACATCTCCTGCTACTAACAAAGGAACAACAAATCGCTATGGTATCTCGAAGGATAGACGTCCCGGGAGGGGAGACGCGCGGGTCATTAGGTAGCGTCGGTGGGTGGTCGTGGGTAATCATCTCTTGCTCGTCATAACAAAGAACCAGTGGATACTATTCACCGCTGCAACTAATTTCCTTGCTTCGCTCGCACGCCATCATGCCGTCATGTACAAAATCTGGGGGCTCGGGGGGAAGGATGTTGGGGGGTCGTAGCATACATGTCCATACGTTCGTTGCAGAACTTCTTTCGTCTCGGGTCATATAGACATAAGAAACAAAACTCGAAAAAGGGGACACGCTCGCTACGCTCTGCAGAAAACACACAAGAAATCGAAAAAGCCCAAATGTGCCAAATTCGCTAGATGCTCAAAGGAAACAAAGGTTGAAATCCATCAGAAAAACTGGGTTTGCGCAACGCGAACGCAAAAAGCGACGCAATGCGCGGTAGAAGACAATAAACGTGCGTACGTGGCGAACCACGCAAGAAGACAAAGAATCCACCCATATATGCTGCGTGAGAAGCCGACGTTGCCGTCCGATGATGTGTTCAGAGCTGGCGTTGGCATGATACCAAGCGCCAGCGAAAGGGGAAACGCGGACAGATGCGATGCTCGTCCAGAGCGTTTGGCCGACGCGACGACCACGCAAAAAGCAGACGGATTCCAGCCCAAGATGCAGAGTTGTCCCTACGGGGTCGCCGCACGCGCCAATGCGGCGGGGACCGGAAGAAGCCAAAACGCTATGCTGGAAAACAGACTATGCAACGAGGAAATGGCGACGAGATGACATAGGGAAGGGATTTTTGTGGGGTTTGTTCAACCCACGCTGTCGACTTTGGTGGTGCCGTCGGATGTGCTTGGCCGCGAGGAGGCGGCGGCGGACTCTTCGACCATGCGCTTAAATTCGACTACGATTTCAGGTGAGACCTTGTCCCAGAGCAGGCTTCGTGTGTAAATGTCCGCAGCGGCTTCGCCCTTGTTTTGCTCGCGCATGGCGGCGAGGGTTTCGGCGAGATTGCGGCGGTGTGACGGTTGCGAGCCAGGCGAGAGAGGGTCGCTAAAATCGTCGCTTGTTATGCTATACCGTGGCCGGGAGAAGTCCATAGAATTCATGCTATTGTACTGTGCGGGCGTGATGGAGAAGAGCTGCTCGTTTTCTTGGTCCTTTGTCGTTGACGTGAGTTGAGTGTGCAGTTGGTCGAGATTTGATCCGGTGAGGCCAGTCATCTCAGAGCTCTTGGCCCAGGCGGTGCCAGACGGGCCGGGTTCAGCCATGGAGACGCGGTTGGCGACTACGCCCTGCTCGGTTAAAGTGGGAGCGACACCGGCATCTTTGAAAATGCTGTCGAGAACGGTGGCTGAGGCGGCGCGGACGTCGTCTGACATGCGAGGAATGGGCGGAGCGTTAGAGCCAGACTTGCTTGCGACGAATGCGCCGCAGAGAAGCAGCATGAGGAGCAGACCAGATGCTACGGGCTTGTCGTCGTCCTTTGCACGCGGAACAAGCGACATTTCTTGCGGGTGCTGGCCGGGCGTCTGCTCATCCGAGACAAAGTCGTTGACAAAGATGTAGTTGTCCCACTCGCTGTTGCCCATGTTGAGATTGTCCATGTCGGACGTGAAGTCGGTGAAGGCGGCGCTGGGGGCGATGGACGTGGGGTTGGTGGCGCACTCGAGCCTCTCGGTGAGAACAGATACCTTCTTGCGCAGCTCGCCGCTCTCCAGCGTGTGGGTGCGGACGAGCTCCTCCTTGTCGAATTGGAGCTGGCCGATCATGTGATGCATCTCCATCTGCTCGCGGTGCCAGTTCTCCTTCTCGGCGAGGAGGGCATCGTACTCCATTCTCAGGCTGGCGAAGTCGTCTTGAAGCTGGCAGATCTTCTCCGTCCATCCCTTCTTCTCTTCTTCAAGCTCTTCAGTGTGCTTCTTCTTGCGTTGTCGTGAATCGAGACTGTAATGAGTTAGCTAGTGAACGGGAATAGTATACCAAACGGCAAGCAACACCAAAGCTGGATCGCCAAAACCAAAGGGGTACGTACGCGGCCTGTCTGTTCCGGAGGAGGCGTTTTTGTTGCTTGAGCTCCTTCATTTCTTCCTCGTTCTGGCAGCTGGCGATGAGGTTGTCGATGTTATGGAGATTCCGCTCAGCCGGGATGTCGAAGCGGGCGTTCTTCTTCCGGATTCCACCATCACGGCGGGGAGTAAAGGACCGGGGCGGGGAGCTCTGCCTCAGGCGCTTGGGGCCCGGTCGCGCGTCCATCTCTTGCTGGTTGAAGGCCATCCATTCAGAGTTGGTGTGCGGCGACAATGGCTGCTCGGGCGGGGCCTGCGGGAACACGGAGCTCGGTCTCACGTTGCTCTGGATGGGCAGTCCATGGTAGGCCATCTGATGTTGCTCCGGCACGAATGGGGCAGGGGTGGCGCCAAAGTCGGCAGGAGCAAAGGGGTTCATTGGCTTGGAGGCAGTCGGCGTCCGCGTTCCAGACGACTCCTGTACGGGCCATGTCTGCTGGCCGTAGTTGGCGGCCTGGTTCGCGGGCAGGCGGGCGAAGGGGTTGTTGCTCTGCTCGGTGAAGAACGGGTTGTTGGCGTTGGTGTTGACAACCGAACTTGACGCCGTCCGGTCGATGAATTGGCCCTGCGAGAAGTCCTCCCAGATGGAGGTGTCGGGCGAGAAAATGCCCTGGGTGCTGGCGGTGGGCGACATCAAGACGGGCGTGTCCAGGATGTTGGCGTCCAGCGTGGAGGCGTCGTCAAAGGAGAAAGCGGAGGGTTTCCGGTCGACTTGGCTGAGTGTCGATGACGGGCGGTGAAAGTCCATGTTGGTGGAAGAGTTGAAGTCCATGGCGGACTCTTGTAGCAAAGTAACCAAGTACCGGTGTGCGGCGGGGACTGGCGGTGTGGATTGCTCTTTTCGGTAATCGAGACGGCGGGATCTCCCCAGCGCTGGAAAACAGGCGACAGACGGGCGATTGCAAGGCCCGAAGAGCAGCGGTTGATCTCTGCTGTCCAAAAACGAGCGATGTATTGCTGCGCGGTGCTACGCGGCGGCGGGCGGCGGGCAGCGGGCAGGGTGGTTGTGAGTACTGCGGTGGGAGCAGAGGAAGCTAACGCTGGCGGGCTGGCCTGCTGATAAGTGATCCAGTGTGGGCGCGGGGTCTCTGCGAGGGTGCTTGGGGCAGGCTTGGACGTGCCGGGGGGGGGAGTATTCCGTGGGATGCACGCGAAACAGAGCGCCCTCCAATTCGGTGCCCCGGCGGCGTCGGGTAGGCCTGCATCACGGCAGCGCCCTCGTCGCGATTCACTGGCTGCCGGCTGCTCGTTGCTGCAGCTCCAAGACGACTGGACGCCGCTGCAGCCAGCCATGGCCCCAGCCTGCCCTCCGCACTCCCAGCGCAGCAGCCTGTTTGCCAGGCCCGTCTGCCCCAACGCGTGCCCTCAGACTCCCCGTTTGTCGCGCGTGAAGACGGCGTCGCTGTCACCGTGCCCCGCCGATTGACTGGCGCGATGGCATTCACGGGCCAGAGCCCATCCATCTCTAGTACGACAGCTGCGCGCCCAGTGTACCCGCGCTGCCGTATCGATACGTACAATGGATGGCCTGGGTCTGCGCGGGCCGGCCCTTCTTGCGAAATTCTGCCGATGTGATTCGTCTGTGCCAACCTGGCGGCCCGTGAAAACTCTGAAGCCAGATCCGCAGATGCGAATTACTGCGCGTAGTCTAGTCTACATCCTGTGTTAATTGTTGATACCGCGCTGCGAGAACTCGCAGGCTCCTTGTGGTTGTCGCATGAGCACAATCAGCGCGGTCTGCTGAGTGCGCACCGGCCCGCCGTCTTCCGCCTCAACACCACCGGCACATCGATCGCGATGACGGGCCCATTCCGTACGTCAGCCGACTGTTCCAACTTCCCACTTCCGCCCAGCCATGCTCGTGTGGCTCGCCAGGTGCTCCCTCTCTCTTCGCTTTCCATGGTGTCATCTGTCCAACCTCCGTCCGCGAGTCATCTCACCGCCTTATGCCGCGGATGGGTGTGCCTGCCTGTATCCGGCTCCTGACATCCCTTCTGTGTTTCTTTTTATTATCGTGAGGAGCGACCTGGTGCAAGGTACCGGCGGCCCCATCTCCATCTGGCTGGCGCACGCCTGCCTTGAGGCGATCCGACGCAAACACTGCAGCCACCGTGTAGCCGTTCTGTCCCACAGCTGCTATCCGCATCCTCTCGTACCGGCCTCACGGGACCCGCATGAGATCCTCACTCTGCATCATTCTCCCTTTAATTCCTGTGAATTTCTTTCGGCCTTGCGATGACCGGAAGGTTTGTGTCGAGCCTCATCTGACACGGTACGCAAGAGGGCGACAAGCAGAAAGCCGCAAATGCTCGCCAATTGCAGCCGTCGCCATTGTATTGGACTTGCCTTTTTCTGTTTGTGGCCGCTACCCACAATGGTGTAACCCATAGCACGGCGAGTAAGACAATCCATCCCTAACCAAGCAACACGGTCATTCGAGTTCGGCAACGACGCTATTGTCGCTCTGAACTCCAGGGTGCGGCGGAACGGGGGTACAGCCACAGCCACTGTCAGAACCGAGGTGCCAGAGCTGCTTGCGCTGGATCCGGATCGCCGTTGCATTGATCCTCTACAAGGCGCGTACGCGTCGGCCAGGATCATGGCTAGAGCGAATGCCTCCGTCCACTCGATTCGCATAGCAGTCGTCTTAGCCACCTGCCCCGAGACGACGGCGACACTGACCGGAAAGCCTCACCGTTCGAAAGCAATATTCAATATTCATGCCTCGGAGAGCATCAGTGCCCAACAATCGAGGCGGAAATCACGTTGATTCCGTTTTGGGCGCCGTCATTTGTGGCTGTTCAAAGGTGAGGCGGTAGCGGTGAATGGGTCGCTTAGTGGTCCGCTTTAGGTCAGAGACTTCTGCACGGCGCCGCGAGGTGCGATAGCCGTGCGTGCAGAGTGCAGTAGGGTAGACCCGTCGCACGTCTGTAGAGGCGTCTATTCTTGTTGGGAAGAATTTTACGGCATGAGTCAATCGAGGAGACAGCGCGCGTGCATTGAGATGCAACCACTGAGGCATCTACAATGCCATCTAGTCTGTTGAATTGAATTGGAAAACCTGAAGAGCTTAGATCTTGGCGCATAGTACACGTTGGCTTTGACTCCTATGAGTCACTTGAATTTCTTCGATGCTCGATAACGCAGGCCTTGTAGGGAGGTCAACGGGCGCTTGCCGTCATCGCTCGAGGCTCGGGGGCGTAAACAATTTCCGTGAGCCGGGTTCCACGACCTCTCTCGTCGATTCGAGTGGAGCCAAAGTTTCATAGCGGAAGCGGTGAGCGATCCGGCTCGACTTGACTTTCCATCCCAAAAGCTTGGACGTCCGTCTGCAAATACCGTCCAAACAAGACCTGACACAACACTGGATCTCGACGTCTATTGTTGCGGTGAAGAAAATGAGAGTCAACGATGAGCGTAAGTTCTAAACATGTGAATTTTCGAATTGCAAGAAATGCTGCCGGTTACTTCTCCCTTGCGGTGTGTTTGAGACACAGGGAACGGTACACCGGATGTTGTGGGCGGAAGGGTAGCAGCGTGCTATGTTTTGTGTTACCGAGTGCTAGAGTAACCTCATGGCCAACGGCCCCCTTGAAGCACGGAAAGGTCGACTGAGAGTGGCGTGGTCATGCACAGATAGTTTGTAATGCCCGAGGGCTAGAATGTGAAGATTTGACGGCTATCCGAGCGGTGAATAAACATTTCCTTATCCTTTAGTGTCCGAAAACGTGATAAACATCCCGAATGTCAATTTTCAAGCAGGTGAAGAGTCAAACGGACAGGGACTGCGATCCGGTCATTCAGCATTGTAATGTGAATTGCTTGTGATTGCACATACCGCCGCATCCGCCTTCTCAGCGTCCATGACGAGGGTTTTCGAACGCTTCAATCTAGACATCTTCCGGCCGATGGAGATCGCTCGATAGTGGACCGATGGACGCGTGGCTGGGGCTCCAGCCTCATCTTCATATGCCGATGTCGACTCCCAACTTGGAC
This sequence comes from Lentithecium fluviatile CBS 122367, assembly GCA_010405425.1. NCBI lineage: Eukaryota > Fungi > Ascomycota > Dothideomycetes > Pleosporales > Lentitheciaceae > Lentithecium > Lentithecium fluviatile. The sequence continues at coordinate 27,534 of MU005586.1, forward strand.
GGGGATGGCATGCTTGCGCGATAACTTCAGAGTCAGCCCCTCTTGGCATCGTACTCAGAACATCCGCCCATCATATGCCCTGGTGGTCATCCCTTGCCCACAGCTTCACCGTTCTATCCTTCCCGCCGCTTACGATCCAGGTGGCGTCGCTGGTGACATCAGTACTAAACACCGCCTGCGAATGTCCTTGCAACGTCCGGCAATGCGCCCAGTCATCCGCCGAGAAGATCTGGATGTTCTTGTCGAAGCCGGACGAGATCACGAATGTTGAGGCCTTCTTCGGAATGACATCGCCCTCTTCGGTCTGCTGTAGGGGCAAGCCAGTTGCAGGGCCATCGGTGCCTTTGTACCAGCGCAAGTCGGTGACGCCTCCGGTGTTCGCGGCGATGACATTGGACTCTCGCATCGCACGTACATCCCAGCACTTCATGAATCCATCTCCAGAGCCCGACAGAAGACGATGGCCGTCAGTGCTCCAGTCGAGTCCATAGATCGGCTTAATGTGGCTCTCCAACATGAAGATTACCCGGCCGCTGCGCACATCCCATACGCGGCCTATGCTGTCCAGACCGCCGCTTGCAGCCAGTGACCCATCTTGGTTGAAACTGACCGTATACACCTCTTTCGAATGGCCTTCTTGCACAAGCACCTCTTGGCCAGTGTTTACATCCCAGAGGCGCCACGTCGTGTCGTCGGATGCAGATGCAAGGTAGCGGCCGGATGGATGAAAGGCGATTCGGCATACTCGGTCGGTATGGCCCTCCAGGGTACGTAATGGCCGGTCGTCGTCCAAAGACCAGAGCTGCACCTTACCTCCTGCTCCGCCCGAGGCAAAGTTGACACCAGATGAGGAGACGGTGCTGCCTGAGAGTGTCGCACCCGGCGTCCAGTCGATTCCGGTCGTGCGCTCCTTGTGAGCACCTCGGTAGGCCCTTTTCTGTTCGAGACTCGGCACTTCTAGCAGCCTGACGTGCCCTGCAAAGTTTCCGTATGCTATGTACTGGCCGTTGGGGGAAAAGCGCACAATACTGACCGGCCGCTCTGACGTCTGCGATCCGTACAGTTCGAAGCCCTTCAACCGTTCCTTGATCCTGTTGCGAAACTCGACGTGTGTCTTCAGCGGTATGGTAGCCTCACGCCGCTGGAAAGCAACTCGTTGCTTTGCGCGCGGAAGAGAGTATTGCGCAATGTCTCTCCGCACATCTAGAAGCAGTGCTGTGCCTTGGGTATAAAACTCCTCATCACCGTCGCCCGCAGCTTCCTCCGCCTCTTGCATCTGCACATCTCCATCCTCACCTCCAGCTTCTTGCTGCTCGAATAGCAGACTCCGCAACCGGTCGCGTCGCTCTGACGAGCCTTCGCCAAATAAGGTTATCGGTTCGCCTCGCGCTCGTAGTGCTGCCTTGATGTCGCGGTCGCTGGTGGGGACGAGAATCTGCGCAGCGCGTCGCTTCCGGTCGAACTGCGACAGCACATCAGAGGCCCTCTCGTTCGCCTGGCCGGGGACGCTCGAGGGCATATAGTAGTCGCGGTCGAGAGGCACATCGGCCAGGCTGATTCCCTCCATGGCATCATCCTGCACCCCAATGTTAGCGATGTGTGGTAGTCGCACAGGCGTGCCTTCTGCCGCAAGAAGGTAAACATAAAATAGTCCTTACATCGCCACCTTCCTCCACGTAGGCCTGCCGCGCCGGGTGCATGCTCATCTTGAATGCTTCCTCCCAACGTGTGGGGTGGACTGCGTCGTGGGGTCGGTGTTCTCGAAAAGTTCCAACGGCGGTCCAAGTGTTAGCCCGGTAGGGCTGGCCTTGGCGGTCACTGAGACCCGCGAAACTGGAAACTGCGGGTTGATATCCGGTTAGACACCAGCTGAAGGCCAGATGGCCAGCCAAGCGCAATTGGGTGACGTAGTCCACGGTTTGCCCTTTCTGTAGTTTGCGGTTTGATTTGCGCAAAGAAATGTTCTATCTTTTCTTCGTAAGTGACTGCTACTAGACACTAGCCGCTTCGGCATGACGCCAGCGGCCGTAAACCCATCCCTGCTCAAAAAGTCCTTTCTGTTTCCTTCACCTTCAAAGGCGGTCTTGTCCGTCATGTTCGCTCCCAACCAACGCAAACCGCGCATACTGACTGTGACTCTCTAGGCCTGGGCCACGGCCATGTCGTCTGCCATTACCGGTGCTGCGAGTCTTGCTCGGCGTCCTCGCGCCACCTCCGGCTTTCTCTTTCTCTGTCTCTCCGCTTCCTCACTACTTGCGCCCGCGCATGCCATTCGATCCACCGCTTCGCAATCGCATCGGTCATTATCACTATACGCGCCACAGACATGTCCGCTGAATAGAGACTCCTCGCCTGCCGCTTCCGGCCTTCGCTCCTTCCACTCGTCGTCGCACACTTGGAAAAGCTCATCGCAATTCGCATACCACGTTGCCGCGTCCTACTCCGCCAAAGGTCACAAGTTCAACGCCCAACAGAACCTCTACACACACGATCCTTACGATCCCAACAAAACGGAAGCCACAAGCCTCAGGGAGTGCAAGACCTCAAAGGATCCGCGGCGGCGAGCACGGAGCGGACAAGATTCCTTCTTTTACAGCCAGGTGGGGACCACAAAGAGCACCACATTTGGTGTAGCAGATGGGGTCGGCGGCTGGGTCGAGTCTGGGGTGGACCCCGCCGACTTTTCCCACGGCCTGTGCGAGTACATGGCTTGCGCGGCGCGCGCATGGCCTCTGCCGTCCAAGCGGAGTGCGTTGCACCCGAAAGAGCTGCTCCAGGTGGCGTACGACGAGGTGATCGAGGACGAGAGCATTGTCGGGGGTGGCAGCACCGCATGTCTGGCGGTCGCAGAGCCGGACGGGAGCGTCGAAGTGGCCAATCTGGGCGACTCTGGCTTCATTCATCTGGGCATGAATGCCGTACGGCATTTTACGCATCCGCAGACGCACGCCTTCAACACACCCTTTCAGCTCTCCAAAACCCCCCAACGCATGCTCGTCCAAATGGCCGTGTTCGGTGGCCCGAGCACGTTGTCAGACCTTCCCAAGGTGTCGAGTGTAACGCATCACCGGGTCCGCCACGGGGACGTGCTAGTCTTTGCCACGGACGGCGTATGGGACAATCTCAGCCCACAGGACGTGCTGGGCATTGTGAGCCGGAACATGGTGGCTCTTGGTGCCTGGGTGGACAAAGATGGTGCCATGGACGTGAGCCACGAGCTGCACAAGCTGGCGCAAGCTGATGCGAATCGCAAAGCCGATAGCGCCGCGTTGCAGGCCAAGCTGGCTATTGCTATCGCAAAGGAGGCAAAAGAAACGAGTCTCAACACGCGTCGGGACGGACCTTTTGCTAAAGAGGTGCAAAAGTACTACCCAGGGGAGAATTGGCATGGTGGAAAACCCGATGACATTGCGGCCGTGGTTGCGCTTGTGGTGGAGGAGCCGGTGGAGTGAAAAGGAAAGTTGGAATTCCGAATTGGGTCGTCATCTCGAGAAAGCGCGGCAATTGGCGTTGGGGATGCGTCCAGGCATACTCTGGATGAGCTGTGCCGGCATGACATCTTGATTGCGCTTGTACTTTATATTGTGTAGCCATCTGCATTGGGTCGGCGTTGGGAGACTGGCTTGCTTTCGGATATCAGCAAATAGATGAGGTTACCTTTGTGATTCTAGTCCAAATACCAGAACTTACAGAATCAGTGTCAATAGAATTCGTTGCACTAAAAGGACAGCTCCTGTGCCCAAAACCGACCCTAACAGCCTCAATCACTGGAGATTGGAGCATGTTCCCCCTCGATTGACTGCATCTGTGATTGGAGCTGCACCTAGGACGGTAGAATAGGGCTGGGGGTGGGTATAGTGCGTTACAGGAATAGTTTAGTATGTAACGATACAATCGTGAGAGGGTTTGTGCGGTTTTGATGTCGGTTTCCGCCCACTTGCTCCCCAATGCTGTAATGTCGCTGCCGTTTAGGCTATTTCGTCATGTAGTTGAAGGGAGTGGAAGGCACGCCAGTGTCCCCGCGTTCCCGACTGCTCACACTGCTGCACAAATCACCTAATCGTTGAATCTTATGTCTCCAGTTGTCTTCAAGAGACATACTTCAGCAAGCCGAGGATCTTTCTGCTGCATGCGCTTACTTGTAGTACTCACCGCATGCTGACAGCATCGGCGGTGCTTCTGACCGGCATCGACAGCACATAATATCTGCAGGAGGTATCCTAGCTGGCCTCACTATGCCATCTAAACACTAAACTTCTTAACAATTCTCTACGAAGCTTCAATGTTTCCTTTGAATGACACAGCGACCACCGCAAGATGACACTCCGAGTGGCAGCAAGAGAGCTCTAGGACCTCTCAACTGTGTAATACATCTAGTCATTTTAAGCACTGTGCATTGGAAAGTCGGCGGCCCAGCTCTATTCACAGCGAACGTAGTTTTGGTTGGGAAGAAACAAATTTTTTAATTATCGAGAACGGAAGTAACAAAAACACGCAACTATAATGAACACAGGGGGAAAAGCCCACACCTAGTCCCCATAAACTGCGGAACGCCATCTACAAATGGAACGCCACGCCGTGCGATCCCTTCCCGAAGGATACGTCCCATCTCATCCCAGCGCTTCTGAAACTTCTCCGCGTCCGCCTTCAACTTCGCATTCTCCTTCTTTAGTCGTACATTCTCCTCCACCCTGCTGAGCTCCATCTGCAGCTGGGAGTCCCTCGCATTCTGCCCCTGCAACTCTACTTTTCCTTCATACTGCTGGCGCTCGTTGTCAATCTCGAACTCGGTCTGGACGCGTTGGCGTTCGGGGTCTTGAATGCGGTCGTCCTTCTCTGCGAAGGTGGCGGCGGCGCCCTGTGGCTGTCCCCGAGCCGGTTTGTCATTCGGTTTCGCGATCTCGTCTTGTCCCTTGTTGACCTTGTCTTGTAATTCATCGATCTGGTCTTGTATCTCATCGGCCTTGTCTTGCGTGGCAGTGGTGCTGTGGCCTGTTGTGGCTCTGTCTGGCTCTCTGCTTCGGTGGGCTGGTGCTCACGCTGACCCTCATCGAGTGGCTTGTTTGGAATGGCTGCCTGGGTCTCTCGTGCCAATTTGGCGGTCGAAGGAGCGAGAGTAAGCATATGTATCAAATTTTGAAGGAAAACACGCCGAGATGTTCTGGGGCGGCGTAAAGAGGTGATTGGAATGATGTGGGGGAGTTATCTGCTAGAGAAGCGGAGTGGGCAGTATGGGTAGTTTTAGATGGCGGAGAAAGAGCGCTGGGTAGATGGGAGATTTTGTATCTGGCGGGTCACGCTAGTGAGCGAGCATTCCTTTCCGTTTGAGGCACCTTCGTCATAGCCGCCTTGTTTAAACTTGTTAAAGTTCAGTATTATTATGTATTGTTCATTGGGGTGGCTGGGGAAGCCAGCTATTATAGCTACACGTTAATGATGTAATTAGTAAACAATGCCCTCAGAGTCCTCCTGCCTGGTGCCCGAGGGCGACTACCGCCAACAAAACTCGTTTCATCGAGCCTTTCAGCAACGCTTGAGTTTGAGCTGGGAAACCACGGTTTTTTGGTGCCCATGTTCAATTCCTAGCTCAGGGCCGATGTTGGTATAACTCATCCAGAGGGGTTTCAGTACCCTTTGCCTCGTACTGGACGTTGTCATCATGTCAGGGGTATGGCGCACACACAACTTTTAACACGGGTCTGCATTGTAGGCTCATTGTCTGGATTTTGCTTTCTTACGCGGCGTCTTCAATGTGTTCTCGATGTAGAGTAGAAAGCGCAGTGAGGTCGGGGAGATTAAGAGGTTGTTGCTTTGAAGCGAGGGTTAGTTATACCTTACTGCTCCTTACCGCTGCTGCTTCCCCTTCATAACAGACGCCCCTACTAACTACATCGCTTAACATTAACAACATTGCCATGGAATCAACCATGATCGGCTCACTCAAGCGACCAGCGGCGGAAGATACATCCAGCAATCCTCCGAAGCCGCTCAAACTTGCGGACCAATGTCCAGCCTCGTCGCTCAATGTGATGTCCGCACTTGCCCATCACATCGCACACATACCAGAACGCTAACGACCCCAGTACTGTACGCAACCAACTGCAATCCCCTCTCCTTCGCCTCCACGCAGAGCTTAGAAACTCGATCTGCGTCTACGCGCTTGGTGGCTTGAACATCTACATCCTCTAACAAGAGCGAAGCCTTCGACGCTCATAACTGTCAGCCTGTGCCACATTTCCTCGCCCTCACAGCAGTATGCCACCAAATCCGATCCGAGACCTCCCTCCTCCCTTTCGCACTGAACACTTTCGGCGGAGATGGCTCAGATCCTCTCTTGGGCAAGAACCCGGCAGTTTACGTTCCTCTCATATTCCCAGCACCCTTCTCGCGCCCCAGCACCATCCAGCTTAATCTCATCAAACACGTCCGCCTTCACCAAGACCTCAAATACTCCGTCCTTTGCCGTTGGTGAATTTCCGAAACAGAATTAGACCGTCAGTTCAGACGCGAATTGGCTAGGCTACCTGCTCTCGAGTGCATCGTGTTGCCGGAATGTACTCTAGAGGAAAGGCCGTCGAATATGGCCTGGGCCTATCTTGTGAATGTGGTGGAGCGGAGCGATGAACGTAAGGATTTGAAGAACGCTTACGAGGAGGGTGGGGTCGAGGTTGCGTGGCGACCGCATGAGGGGGTATTCTCGGGTCAGCGCGCGGATTAGGAGAATAGGTGGTGGCTGGCGCGACTGCAGAAGGGGCATGCGGAACGTGCTTACTCGGGTTCGTCTTCTTGATACTCGTGAATGGTGTGGGGGATCCCAGCTGCCGGACCTCCTTCTTGTGGCCTCAACTGAAGGGCAAGAGAACTCAAACCCACGGGTTTCCTAACCGGATCTTGGATCGTTCGGCAACAGGGTGGCGAGTGGCGGGAGGGATCGGTCAATGTTCTCATCGGTCTACGGAGACGCGACACTACGGCGGTTTCCTGGGTGGAGCCAGATGTCTAGTACAACATCCGGTCGCCAGCAAGATATCGAAAACTGTATTCCATATTTCATATTATCGATTGGCTGCCTTGTACTATTTTTAAATACGTTTTTACCCTAGAAAAGTTTGATTAAAAGAATGCAGTTCTATGGAGGGACCTATATTTCCCAAACTTGTTTATTATCAAACCATTATCCTAAACAAAATGAGATAACGATTCAAAACTGAGAGCGGATTTCGATGCCGGCATGCACACATCACCGGTTTTCCGGTAGCAACTAACATCGAGCGCAGAAAGGAGCCTTCATCACCTACCTACTGCCCAACGCACCTCATTCTACAAGTCACGTGCTTGGTAGAAGCAAGCTTCATCATCCACTATCCAACGCACCTTAGGCGATTGGTGTTAAACATCAACCCCGAACGTGAAAGAGGTCTTCCCCGTCCGCAAAGCGATGCATTTACCGAACCCAGATCACAAGAACCCAGATGAACCTCTCCAAAGCCTACATGCCCCACTCACATCAACTCCACGAGTAAACTCCCCTTCTAATCCCTTCCACGGACCCCGATCTCACTCCTAGCCATCGTACACACTATATCACTCACATCACATCCCAAGCAAACAAAAGTGCCACATTTACGGTCAAAAGAATCTTCATCATCCGCTATGCAACTCTCCTCGCCGCAGCTGTGATATATACAAGAAGCCCTCCCCTCTCCCCGTTTCTCCCCATGGGCTATCCAAGTTACTCCGAAGAGCAAAGTCAAAGCTCCAAAGCAGCATACCACCACCACCACCACCACCACCACCAACAACGAAAATCCAAAAATCCGAATAGGCAAAAAGCAAAAGCACGCCCAGCACCCAAGCGCCATGCTAAACAGCCGCTTCGCTTCAACGCTAGAAAAAGCTCCGCTCCAGGGGGGAATAAAGTAGTAGTAAAGAAAAACGCCGCACAATCCAATCCAACCCATTCATTAAAATAAGTCTTTTGTCGCATTCAAAAAGCCTCACCCTTTCGCAGGATCCAAGTTCCTCAGAAAGGACCCCCAGTCGCCCAAGCTCAGCGCCGTCCTCGTCATCGTCAACGCCTCACTGATTCTCCATCAACGACCGAATCTTATCATAAAAAGTTTCGGGATACTCTCGTATCTCCTGCTCCGTCGGAGGCCCCTTCCTCGGATCCCGAAACCGATCCGCAACCTTCTGGATAATCTGCGCCAGCAAATCCTGACTGATTCTTAAATCGTCCCCGCCGTCGGGATAAATAAACGGATCCCGTTCTTCGAGGAGCTGCGTGATGGTTGGACGTCTGGCGGCCTCGCGGTCCAGACAGTGGCGTAACGTGGCTTTTAATCCAGGCGGCACGCGCACACCGCCCACGCCGTAGTCCCGGAAGTCGATGTCGTAGTTGCGATTTACGATGGCGAGGATGCGGACCATTGGGTTCGCGATGTGTGCGAAGGGCGGCTTGCCGTACACCATTTGATAGAGTATACACCCGAGACTCCACACATCGCTCGATTTGCCCAGCTTCATGTCCTTGGCGCCATTACCATTGGAGAGCTGGCCCCGCGCACCACCTGCACTGTCCTCCAAACTCTCGGGCGACATGTAGTTGGGCGTGCCGATGTGCGAGTCTCGATGCACGTTGACGGTGTGGTCTGTTTCTATGGCGTTCGCGATGCCGAAGTCGATGAGTTTGAGGCGGCCTTGCACGAGGAGGAAGTTGGCGGGTTTGAGGTCCGAATGTACGATGTCGTGTTCATGGACGGCGCCGACGCATTCGAGCATCTCTTTCCAGTAGTAGCGCGTGAAGGCTAGGTCGAGCTTTGCGTCGGCGGTGTCGAGTTTGAGGCGGATGATGCGGGCGAGGTCAGATTCGCCGAGTTCGAGGAGCTAGGGGGATTAATTTTGTGGAGTGAATAGGGGTTGGTGTGACATACCACGCTCAGAATCCCTCGTTGATCGTCGACCTCCCAATCGTATAATCGGACCACTCTTTCCACATTCTTGAGCTTGCTCAACAGGTCGATCTCGCCCTTGTAGCCGCGCACAGCCGCCTCGTCTGCATCCTCGAGCTTCACCCGCTTCAGGGCTAGCAGCTTGAAGTTCTCAGCCATGACGCGGTATACGGCCGAACTCCCGCCCTTGCCGATACGATCCATTTGCGAGTAGTGCTTGCCGTTGACCACCAGCACGCTCCGCTTCTTCCGTTCTCTTGTCTTAGTCGTCGCGGCTCCGGCGGTGGCTGTGGCAGTTTCCAAAGCCGACATCTTTGGCGGCGGCGGCGGCGCTGGTCTTCGCGGTGTATTTGCGCTGATGGGCTGTAATGGCGGCGGTCTTTCCGGTCTCTCCTGTCTTTGCAGAGGCGATTGGGTCGGTGGAGGCGGTCGCATGTTGTCGGCAACCTTCATGACTGAATCTGTGACCTTCATGACGGAATCGGCGGCATTCATCGAGTCCACCTTGACCACAGACATGGGCAGGTTCTCCTGGTCCTGCGACGGCGGATGGTTCTCCTCCTCGCTCTGCGGCGTCCTGCGAAAGCGCCGCATGGGCGCGCCACGCACCTGTACCCGCTTGATGCGCAGGCTGGGGGCGGGCGTGACGGTGTCCTGCACCGGCGTGGAGCCCTGCGACGAGCGCGAGATGTGCAGTTTAGGTTTGCGGCCGGCGGCCTTTTCGGGCGAATTGAGCTCGTTCTGGGCGAGCAGCGCTGTCGTGAGGGCGCTCAGCTTCATGGGCTGGGGTATTTCGTCGTCGGAGCTGTCGCCAATGTTGATGTTCTGCATCATGGGCGCGTTCGCGGAGAAGCCCTGCGACTGGCCCAGCACGCTCAGCGGCGAGTCTCTGCGCGGGCGGATAGTCGACTGCGAGCGCATGCGGCCGAGGCTGCTGTAGGAGCCCATGGGCGTGGGGGATGCCGTCGCCATGGCCGACGGCTGTCAATTGCAGCGGCGGTGGCGCGTCGTGGTTGCGCGGGCTAGCTGTCGCGGGAGTGCCTCTGGATAGCGAATGTCGGCTGTAGTGTTAGTTTTCCATACATAAGGCGCGGTGGTTCCGGCTGCTGTTCGTTGTAGGGATGTCGTCGTGGTGGGCTCGAGGCGGTTTGGTGGTGGGCGCGCGTTGGCCGATGCCGAATTCTGCGCTCGCGTGGGTCGTCGCGCGGGGCAACCGCGTAAACAAATGGGCGACCCGAGTTAGTAAGCGGCTGATAGGGTACTGAACATCCAGCGTCGTCTGTTCTGCTTACTCTTCAGGGCACTGTGTATCAGGAGCAATTAGGAAAAATTAATAGAATGAAGGTGAAAAAATCTTAATATTCTTGCGAGTATTCAACATCGCTCAAGGAAAGATGACTCCGCAATGCATTTCACTACCACCAAACATCTAAATATTCCATCTAACCACCTCTCCTGAAAGCATGTGGGCTTGGTGAAGGCGGATCAAGATCGCCATAATCGTCGGCGACCTGCCTCTTGACCGTCGAGAACGTGCCATCAGATGCTCGACGAGCCACAAACACGCCATGCTCTTCGAACACAATTTCGATCCAAAATCTCTTCCGAGCCGTAATTCCATTAATTATTTAGATAGTCCACTGCTGCCACAGGTTCCTTGAGCAATATGCACCTTGCCCATATGGTCGGCCCTCTATTATGATTTTTGTTCAAGTTTTTTACCAACGCCAATGCACCGAAGATCTGGGTTGGGTGCAGCAGCAGTGCTTTCGTACGGTACTCGCGGGCCGTGACGCTGAGCCAGGTGATGCCGGCCCTCTGAGCTTCAGTCAACCTGTCTACGAGAGGAGCTAGCTAACCGATATCGAAGACCCTGGAGTCATGGAGCTGGAAGGGCAGGGACAAGGTTTTCGGCGTGGACCTGGTGGCAGACTTCTGTGATGGCGAGTGGGGAGGCGGGACGACGGAATTTGGGTTTCTTAACTATAGCCGGCCGTGGTGGGCGTAAGTCAAGGCCGCCAGGACGTAGGAGTAGATTTGGTTCCTGATTTCGCCGGGCAGGCGGAGTAGTGGTGATTGCTTCTGGTTCATGAGGGTGCTCTTGAAGTCAGTCGACGCTTTTTCGATTTGACACCCTGATATTGTACTTACATCACGGTCTTGTCCGAGTCTGTTGTTGTTGATCCCTCCTTGCGGTGTTTTGAGTCCATACCATGCTCAAATATGTCGTCAGAGCACGTTTCTGTGCCGGCGGTCGTCATTGCTGAACTCGTAGTCATAGTTGAGGTTACTGATCTAGTTGAACGGAATCGCGGGCGATGGCGAGGTTACAGTTGAGGAACTAGCTTGATCGGTAGTCGCTGAGTGACCAATGAGCCGATTTTACACCGAATTCACCGCCGAAATGTCCAGGCCGTATCCATCGGCCGATTATGAGCTGGTTGGTTGCACGGAACGTAGACTCACACAGAGCATGACGCCATGTCATGGGTCCAATAGTCCTCGCCAAGTACAGTCAAACACATACCAGGGTGCCCCACTCTTTTGTTGAGCGTGGCTTCTCCGCTGTACGGAGATGCACCTGGCGGAGCTGTTAGCTCTATTTGTGTACGTAATATCTCAGACGTTAGCCTACTACTTTAGGTGGCTTTGTCGCCTAACTAATCTACATACTCTACTTCGTTATAACAACATCTTTTTCATCCCAGAAATACATCGTAAGCTCACCGTCGGTGGCTCGGTGGGCCACCACTGACCCCTCGAACTCGTAGACGATTTCGACCTTGTTCTTCCCTAAGCAATACTCAAAACCCGAGATTGCACGTTTCAAGGCACTTTTCAAGTGCCTCATTGCTTTGACGGAGCAAGCGTGTGGAAGGTGGTCCTCTAATACAATTGCCTAGAGACCACAGAGGTTCTGAAGTAAGTAGAAGAAGAGATTTGATCCGATACTTCTATCGAATTCCGCCATTCTTGCCATAAAATCGAGTTCATCAAGCGATCGGCCCAATGACGAAATGGCATTCCTTTGAGCACCACATAGCTTCCGGAGGAAGTCGTTGAAGATATGAGGGCCGACAAAACTTGCATAAAAGTGGTCGAGCTTGAAGGGAAGTAGGCACGACTCCGAGTGTGTCTGGCGGCAAACTTGCGTGATTACAAAAATATCGGCCACATCAGGCCCGTTAAGCCTGCGAGATGGACACCGTGAGAAGCCAAAGGGGTATTTGTCATCGAATAGCTCGATAAAGATGTCACTTCCATCCTTCACGACGTAGAGTTGCAAACCGCCGAGGACGAACTCGTAAATCATGTCTCTTAATTCTCCGGGGATTCGTAGTAGCTGTGACACCTGGTTTCTGAAGCTACTACGGAGACGAATCAGTAGGATAGGTAATTCGTGCCGCTAGGTCCTACCTACATAGCTGTAAGATTTAGCCTCTTCACTTGCTTGAATGGAGGCGGCGCTATGAGAACTTCTGTTGCATATTTAACCTCTGGTAAGCCCCTCGCTCTCTTGCCATTCTGACTCATGGTGAGAAAACCGGTAATTGCGAGGTCTGGAACTCGATATTAGAAGTAGAAGAAGTGGGCTAGCGATTGTGAAGAGATAAGAAGCATAGTCTGCGTATCGTAAAGAACGAACATCAACTGCCTGGAACACCACCCTTCGCGGAAACGAGGATCCCGGTTTGGCAGGGCTCTAGAAACGGGAGAATGATTTTTGCGTATGTAAAAAGAGGTCAAAGACCAAGTAGCAAAATCTGTTTCAATGACGTAGTGATAATGAAGCGGAGTTTGTTCAGGGAAGAACGAAGGGGTCACTTGCCCACTAATCGCGCCTCCCATGAGTATTTACGACATCTACGTCCCCACGCACCAAACAACAAATGAAGCCCATCACACCTACGCTATGCAGAACCGATTCCAACTCAGCCTAAACACTCCTAACACTCTGCCAGTCCTGCTCCCCCTCCCGCTCATACCTCAACACATCACACCTCTCCTGCAACCCCGCCCAATCCGCTATATCCTCATCCAAAACCTTCATATTCTGCTCCGTCACGCTCTGGAGCGCCTCAAGATCCGCCACCGTATTCGAAAACACAATACTCATATTCGACGCGTGCGAGCGCTTGAGCTTGGGCGGGGGCCGCCCTAGAAAGCTAGGCCGCGAATTGAGGCGGGATGTCTCGGGTACGGCCGGAGGGCGTGTGTCGAAGCCGAAGTCGAAGACGTGGTTGGGGGTTGTGGTATTTGGTCTTGTAGAGCGCGTGCCGGTTTTGGACCTTGAGCCGGTCTTGGACCTCGAACTGGAATCCGAGTTAGACTTCGGCTTCGGTTTCGGCTTTGTCTTGGGCGAGACGTTAGTATCCACTGAGCTCCTCGTCGAAAACGTTCTCCCTAACGCCGCCTGAATCTTCGGCTTCGCCCCGAATAACATCTGCACGAAGCCCCTCTCTGCCTTCCGCATCCGAATCTCGCCAACCATGCGATTCACTTCGTTCTCTCTCTCATAAATAAGTCTCAACACCTTCCTCGAGAAATCTACTACGTTCCACAACGCCTCATTCTCCTCTTCTAGCTTCGAAACCGCATCGTCCTGGTCTTGCATCCATTTCTGCAATATCTCAAATTCACCGACTAGTCGGGGGATGAGCTCTTCTGCGTAGTAGTCTTTCTTGCAGTTAGCGCGGTCGAACTTTCTGTGGAGTTTGACGATGAGCTTTGCTTGGGTGGCGAGAGTTCGTTCTTGTATGCGGAGGTGGGTTGAGAGGGATGCGGTGGGCGAGCGGGGGGTTTGGAAAAGGTAGGCTTCAACGTCAGCATCGGTGGCAAGACCGGAGGGGTGCTCATGCGTGGGATCAGAGTAGCCAGTGCTGGCAGTGAAAGCACTGGAAGTACTACTTCTCTTGCTGCTCGGAACACCATTTGGTAGATGCTCGCTCTCCTCTTCTTCCTCACGATGCTCCTCCCTTTCTGCTTCTTTACCACGTTGTTCGAGTACGCGTCGCAGCGAGCTCAAAATACTCCCCGTAGTCGATGCCGAACGTGTCCGGTACGCATTCTCCAGCCACTCCCGGTCCTGCTGCTGAAACATTCTCTCCGCCCAAAGTCGATCGTTCCATGGAGCTGCTGCGTTGGGATAGGAGAAGTTGGGGACGAGACCGACGTTTACCGCGTTGACGAATTGTTCGTCGCCATCTCCATTCACCCTGTTACTCGTCCTTGCACGCTCCTGCACCTGCTCAACTACTTCGGGGTCGATGTGCCCGCTGTTTAGAATGCGATTCAGGGTTGCGTTCCATGTGGGACTGAGTGGCTGATTTGCACCATTGCTGTGGAGGTGGGTGCTGGAGTGGCTGTTTCGTTGACTGGTACGGCGAGCCTGCGGGTGCGGAGTAGGTGGCCTCTCGCGAACGGGATTTGGCGGTAGACGGTTTTCAGTTCGTGTTTCTTCCTCCGAGCGGACAGGATCACCCGGAAGGACGATGCGGCGTGAACTTTCTCCGTTGCGGTAAATGAGTATCGGCTGATCGGTCAGAAGTTGAACGGAAGGATCAAAGTCCGTACTGAACGAAGTGGTTGAAAGCGCTTGAGAGCTTCGATTGCCAGGGATGTTCAACCAAGACCACCTTGCCATATGGCTATTTGGGCCGGACGGTGGAGGCTGATACTCAGGTGTGCCAGTTCTTGTCATCCGAACATGGAGATCTTGGAAGAACGGGTTCACCTGTTCTGCAGACGGGCCATGCCGACTACCTTGAGTTGCCGACCTCCCGAGCTCTTCAACGCGTTCGTTCTGGGCGGCTCTCTCCTTCAAGACACGATCCCTCTGCTGCTCCGTCGCGGCCCGCTCCGTATTCTCCCTTTCCCACGATCGCCACAATTTCAGCCCCGCCCGCTGCTTTGCATTCAGCCGCCGCGGTCCACCTATCTCCTCCGGCGTCAACGCACCGCCGTCGTGTTCCCAATAAGGATACTTTGGACGGTTCCGATTTCTCTTCGTAGGTGCACCGTCCTGGTATAATGTGGAATTCCAGAACAGACCACCCTGAGCAGCGTCTCTCGCCTTGGAGGTTCCTGGGTCGGGGAATCCATCGCGGGTTTTAGTGGTGTCCTCATCCTCTGCTTCTACACAAGGAACTAGGGTGGGCCGGGCTCTATCACCTTCCGCTATAGGCGGCATAAAATCTACGCCCGGTATATCAGCCCTTAGCCTAGCATCTTCCATTTCCTCTTCCAGCTGGGCGCGCTGAAGTTTTGCTTGTTCATCGCGGCGGCGTGCACGCGGATTCAAAAGATGGTGGAAACTTAGAGGACGTCTTAGGTAATCCGAAAGGCCCGGCATGGTCGTGAAAATGCGTTGCGCCGATGAGCAGTGGTTGGTAGTGGACGATCCAAAGATATAACAAGATATGCGAGACTTGTAGGAAGATGCGTGTGATATTAGTTGTCGCCATCGTGTAAAGTTTGATAGGTGGATGCGTGTTGGCCGTCATGGTCGGCGTTTGCTGGTGTGCTGTCGGGCCCGTGATCTGGGCTATCAATCTGGCCAACAGTGATGGCGGATAAGCAAGAAATGGAATGACCGTGAAAATGTAGTGGAAAGATCATAGAGACGGCAATGGAACATGAAGCTAATTACCGAATATGTTGATGCTAGAAAACCATCACTGAGAATCTACAAATACTACACGCTACTGGTGAATGGACAGACTTACGAAGCTGACACTCCAAAACGGTGACACGCATGACGCCATACCTCTGTAAAACCGCAGATCCCCATCCCCCCCAAGCTATGCAATGCAAAAATGCACAATCAACGAACGCCCCAGGTCCTGGTATGCTGTGTATCGTTGAAACTCCAAAAATGTGACTGCCGTTGTCGACAGTTGATGTCCGATGTCGCAGCCGCACCGGAAACTCAGTACTTTCTCTTCGACGCTGCCGCCTTGTTCATCGCCATCAGCTTTCGCTTTCGTTCCTCCTTGTCTCGCTTCAGGCGCGCCTCCTCTGCGAGTGCTGCTGCGTCTTCTTGCTTTGCCACCTTGAGAGCCATCGTCTCCTCTTCTTCCACGTCCCATAGATTGCCTTCCATGTCGGAAGACGCATCCGATGCGTAGTCGTCTTCATCCACTTCGTCCTCCTCCACGTCTGACCAGCTAGCGTATCCTCCGTAACGGCTCTGGCTGGGTTTCGGTTTAGCCTTGGCGGCTGCGGGACCCGGTTTCACGACGGGAGGACCGGCGGAACTTGGTCTTGCGGTCCCTTTGTATCCGATTTCGGCAGGTTTTTTGGCCGGGCGGGCCGTCCCTTGGTAGCCCAATTCAGCAGGCTTCCGTTTCTCTTTGCCTGCATTGGCCTTGCCATCTAGAGCCTTTCTAGGAAGTCCAGCAGCCGGCTTCTTTCCTTTGGCAGCTGCTTTTGCTTGCAAACGAGCGAGTTCGCGATCTTTTTTTGTCATGATTTTCGCAGGCTCGACTTTCACCAGAGGAGTGGCAGGCTTCGTCTGTTCCTTCTCTTTTGCTTTCATCAGCATGGCCATGTACCCCCCGACTTTCTTCTGTGGACCCGAACTGGCTGATCCTGCAGTGGGTGCGACGGGCTTTGCCAGAACCGGCTTCGGTGCTGGCGCTGCTGCCTTAGGCTGAGGCTGGGGCGTTGGGCGAGGGCTAGGCCTCTTCACCGGCGCATTCGTGGGTTTTGAGGCTCCTAATCCGGCTGTTCCTCGATATGGAACGGTAGTTGTAGACGGATTTGGAGTGGGTTTCACGCCACCAGAAGCCGGGGCCGGAGCTGGTCGGGGAGCCCCATTTGTTTGGACAGGCCTCGCAGGCGCATCTTTCCGCTGTATCTTCGCTTGCGCACCGTCTACCGGGCCCGATGCTTTGCGCTTGAGAGGTGGGGGTTCTGATCCGCCACTTGTTGGCCCCGCCGGACGCTGTGCGGGTTTCGGCGACCCTAAAGGTAGCCGTGAAACCGGCGAAGGCGCAGGAGACGTTGTGGATGCGGCGGGATCAACCGAGGAGAGAATTTCCTTTAATAACTTGTGGGGTCAGCGGAGACGGAGAACACAGTCGCCCGTGACTCACGGATGTCATGTTTGGGCCAGATAAGGGTTGACTCAGTAATACCGGTCGTATAGCTTCGAATGCCAGTCGTACATGCTTTCGAGGAGCGTATTATAAAGGGAGAGCGTGGCGAGGCGAGAATGGGTGCGCGGGCGCAGAGGGCGCAAACAGCGGACAAAGGTAAAGGACACGCGGGCAATGCCGGTTTGTGAAGAGGCGGCGGTTGGTTTTTAAGAGGCCCAGCCCGGTCGGCATCACGTGATAGCGGAGTAACGCTTCTCCGCGCCCGGCTCGACTGCCCGCGTTGGGCTTAGCGCAAAGCAGCCCACCACATTATTTTTCGCTTAGATCGAACTTTGGCATCTGCAACCTACCTCGAGAACTTGAAGCTTCAGTCTCCGTCCACACGGTACGTCTCTCCTCGAGTAATGCGCGAAGAAAGCGCATGCTAATCCACGCAGGTTAAATCGATTGAACTCCTGTTCCCTACCCACGAACCAATCACCACACTCAAAATGAAGCACCTCGCAGCTTACCTCCTCCTCGGCATCGGTGGAAACACCTCCCCGTCCGCCTCCGACATCAAGGTCCGTTGAATAGCAAGAATATATGCGAAATTCCCCTCACACATTTGATAGGGCGTTCTCGAGTCTGTCGGTATCGAGGCTGACGACGAGCGTCTGGAGACGCTCCTCAAAGAGCTCGAAGGCAAGGACATCAACGAGGTATGACATATTGCATTCCGTGTCCAGCGAATATCGCGCTAATATCGCGCAGCTGATCGCTTCCGGCTCTGAGAAGCTCGCCTCCGTTCCGTCTGGGGGCGGCGGCGGTGGTGCCGCTGCTGGTGGTGCTGCTGGTGGCGGCGCTGCTCCCGTTGAGGAGGCCAAAGCCGAGGAGAAGGAGGAGGAGAAGGAGGAGTCTGACGAGGACATGGGCTTCGGTCTCTTCGACTAAGCACATCGCCAAATTTCGCCTGTCCACGAAGAACGACAACGCCGGCTCTCCACGAAGCACCTTCATGAAGTTCATGCGGCATGGGAACGAGCATTTGGGTGGTGTCGAGCGTGCTATCAGCGGGTTATGGAAATGATTTGCGGCAATGTCTACACATATGTCGCTGGAAACCTTGAATGAAAGGCATGCACCTCCCAAGGAAATTTTTGACCTGCAATGTGAAACGATGCGGATTCTATGTGATAATACTGCAGCTGCAAGTGACATCTATATACGCGGTTCCTGTTCTGGCAGCTGCCGTCTGAGAAAGTGGCTAGCGATTCACTGCTGATGATTGAGCTTCATTGAATCCCAATCTAGCTAAACATGCTAGCCGAGTGAAAGCAAAATTAACAATTCCCGTCTGCCTATCATTTTCGACATGGAGAGCAGAGTGTCGAGCGCCTTTCTAATCTGCCAAGCCATGTTGGCGCACTGGCCACCTGCCATAAGCGAGCCCACCGGAAATTCGAACCTGGAGCGACGACTCTACAACCCATCCGACGAACACCATCCCGCCACATTGAAGTCTTTCGCCCAGCGCTTCGACAACCGCAAACATGGCTGACGAGAACTACGTACGTTATTACTGCCGACGATGCACATCACTGCTCTGCTAACAGCGACATAGAACGCCGAGGAGGCTGCCGGTACGCGCTCACTTCTCTTCCAAACCTATTCTACGATTCTATGCCACCCGATTCCGTCGCACACCGCCGAATAAAAGACACGGGGAAGCAATCGTTGCGAGATTTTGCGGATTTGGAGGATCCACACTTACCGGGGATGGCAGCGGCTAACGGTTGATGCAGAGCTTAAGAAGAAGAGAGCGTTCCGCAAGTTCTCCTACCGTGGAGTCGACCTCGACCAGTACGTTTCCTCCTATCGGCGTTGCTCCGCTCCCTCCGCACCGGATACTGCGTCCGTGACAATATGCTGATTCCCCCAGGCTCCTGGACCTCTCCTCGGAAGAACTCCGCGACCTCGTCCACGCCCGTGCCCGCCGTAGGTTCAACCGTGGTCTGAAGCGTAAGCCCATGGGCCTCATCAAGAAGCTGCGAAAGGCCAAGCAGGAAGCCAAGCCCAACGAGAAGCCCGACCTCGTCAAGACGCACCTCCGTGACATGATTGTTGTGCCCGAGATGATTGGCAGCGTTGTCGGCATCTACTCCGGCAAGGAATTCAACCAGGTCGAGATCAAACCCGAGATGGTTGGCCACTACCTTGCCGAATTCTCCATCTCATAGTACGTCGCATCTCCGGAGCTGGGCCATACGAACATCGGCTAACAATCCTGTAGCAAGCCCGTCAAGCACGGAAGGCCAGGTATCGGTGCCACCCACTCTTCCCGTTTCATTCCTCTCAAGTAATCGGTTTGGGTTTGGTTGCATGGGTTTCGTGGGGCGGAGAAAATGTACTTCATGACCTACAACGAACAGGTGTTAGGTGCTCCATCACTGCGCCTCTGGATGGGTGAAGCGCGGGGCGGGCATGAAGAATGGTGTAGCACAAACTGCATCTAAGAAATGAATCCACCTCAATTCGTCTTATGCGCGTGATGTACAATCGTCCTCTATCCAGTTTGGCGAAACATCATGAGCACTAACAGTTCCGTCAAGTTTCATCTTAGGACCACCTGGGCATCAGATCAACAACCGACAAATTCGTTATCAGTCTTCCTTTGGCGGAGACATGACAACAAATGCAGACTGGCTCAAAGATGGTCATCACAGTGGATCAAAACTTTGGCATCAATTGACGATATTTTGGCGTTGTACAGTATGTCTATGATATTCTTTAGGGAGGGGTTTAGCAGGATGCAAGGAAGGCAAATGTTTCGAAATTAGCTACTTTCCCACGCGGAACTCGGCCTTGCCAAACTTCTTTAGGGCTTGGAGGAAGACTTGGTAGTTTACGCCTTTGTTGTCGGGGAGGTGGCTGTGTTCTTGTTAGCAAATTGTACTATGGGTTTTGTTGAGGCAGATTAGGCGTGTATGATCTATTGTCTTCGAGTCTCTCTTCATAGTGATTTACATCTGAAGAAGAGCGAAAATGTGCAGGAAGGGCATGAGACTCACAAGATTTCGGTCAGCCGCAATTGCCACGGCGGATACCCCTTCAGCACCACCGTCGGGCTAAAGAGTATCAACAGGTCCGGCTCGGTGCTGACGTGGTCGTTCAGCTCCGCATCGATCAGGTTTGCGTTGATTTGGTCGACCCGGACGTCGCCCTTTTGCGCCATGTGCGAGAGTGTTACGGTCAGGTCGATGAGGGTGTTTCGGCCGTCCAGTTCGGAGAGAAAGAGGACTGTTAGATGAGGGCGCGATGTCATTGTGCCGTCTTCCGTTGTCTCTGAGGTGGGCGTTGTTGGGCGTGAGTACGAGGGCATGTGGGGGGATTTGATCGTCAGACTGGGACAGCGGTGGGGCCCGAAGTAGGTTTCCAGGGTTCGGCTGATGGCTTCGTAGGTTTGCTTGGGGTAGTTCTTAAGTGCCCCTAGGGATTGTTAGTACTTTGCACACCAGGATGTATGAAGGGGAACGGGCATACCTGTACGCTCATAGATGCTGACGAGCGGGATGCCAGCTGATGCGCTCCAAGCTGCGATTTCGCATACATCGTTAAGTAGCCCCTCCAAGCCCGCAGTTCCCTGATCCTCATCATCCTCGTTGTAGTCCAGGACCACGCTCAAGTGTCTGGGTAGCTGCTCCAGGTTCTTCACATCGTTGACGATCCACTCCGGGGAACGATGGTGATGCCCCATGACGCCGCACACCTTGTACCAGAAGAGACGCCATGCCCTGCGGAAACGAAAAAAAACGGAGAAAATCAGGGCGATGGTCTGGTATATGACAAAGTGGACGAAGTTGCGGATACGACCGGTCTTGGGTTTGTGCAGGCGTACTTTGCGGGTTTTGGCGCGTTTCGAGTTAGTCCGCGACGGGGTGGGCGAGGATGACGACGGTGTAGGCGGTAGGTGGGATTTCAAGAGCGCCTCGCGTTCCTCAGGCGTCAATGGCTTTCCATTGAGGCTGTCTCGGAGGAAAGCCGTCTGTTCTTTTAGCGTGAGGCCGGTGGTTGCCATTGGAAAACCAAGTAGCAAGAGCAGGAACCCAGACGAAAACCAAGAACACAAAAGAAAGAAAGCAAACGGCGTGAGGCGAAGAATGGTTGTTGTGCTGGCTGTCAGTTTGTTGTGGGCGATGCGATCATTTGAGGCCGGAAATCTTGTGAGGCTGGTGCACGCGTGGCGTCAACGTTGCCGCTGCCGCCGAAGCCAAGCGGCGGGCTGAGCCTTGCGAGGAGCGGCGATTGCGCGTAACGGCGCGGCTGCTCCTGTGCCCAAGCTAAATAGAGCATCTGCTTGGATGACGGTATTCACATCTCGGAAGCTCGGAAGAGAAGAGGTGTCGCTTTCGTGCATAGATGAGGTCAGTGGGCGGCAGCTTCCCCAGACGCACCTCCGACGCGGGGCGCCACAAGCCACAGCAGGCACCGCATTCACCAGCCGTCATCTGGCCAATCTCGAGGCTCCACCCCCGAGACTCCGCAGACGCAGATAGACGAGCTCCAACATTCACGAGTCGCCGGGTACCATTGCGTGAATCATTGCGCTTGAACCTGCACAGCTGCGCGACCTCGATAGCTCCCATGATCCCACGGTAACGACCACAATGTCTCGCCCAAGCGCGGACTCGGCCTCGCTGCTCTCGCACCAGACCTCTAGGTCCGTCGCCAACCGTGGCTTCCAGTTTACACTTGACAACTTCTCTGTATGCCCCGATATTCCCTCTCACTATCTCCGCTCATGCTCCCCAGAACAAAGACTTCATCGTCAAGGACTTTATCGAGGCTCTTTCCGACAGTGCCATACCAGCCGCCCGCAGATCTGGATCAGGCGGCGGCGCAAAGCAGTTCGACCCGAAGCCCCTCATCCGATCGTTCGAAAATGCCCTGTCGCGCCTGAACGGCCTGTCCGAAGAGCTCGAGGAGCGCGAGAATGAACTCTCTGCAACCGTACGCCGCGCCGAAGCCCAGCACAACCAAAATGTCGCTTCGCTCGGGAGGAAGCTGGAACAGGCGATAGACCGCTTCCAGAGTCTAGACAACTCGCTGAATGGGAGTGGGGGAGATGATCCGGGGTCCGACGGCGGAGGCAATGTCGCGGTGCGCATTGGAGAGCGGCTGGAAGAGCTGGATCGGCAGCTGAAGCGGGCGAGCGATGCCAAGTTCCTGATTGTGTGCTGGCAGGAAGTCTGTCAGAGGGGTAATCTGGACACGTTGGAAGATAAGAAGCGCCGCGGCCAGATCGTGGAGTGCGCCTCCATTGCGCGCCAGCTCTTGAGAATCAGCACACGCCTAGATCCTGACGGCCCGCAGGCTGTCAATGGGAACGGTACCGCTACCAATGGCATTAAGAAGAGACATGCTGGGTCCAAATACCCTACCAAGGAGATCATTGAGAAGTTTTTGGAGAATCTGGAGCAAGATCTGCTGGCCAAATTCGACGATTACTACCGCCGACCGAACTACGACGGCATGCGTGAATGTGCAATCACGTTGAAAGACTTCAACGACGGCACCAGTGTGATATCGACGTACGTGAATCAGCATTCATTCTTCATCGACCGAAATCAGCTGGTCACCGAGGAGCTCACTGGAGACGCCGAGACGTGGGATCGCCTTCAAGACCCCGATGCAGAACCTCCAGGCGTCGAGCCAAGCTTGCAATCTCTGATCGACGAAGTCAAGATCGTTGTGCAGGAAGAGTCGGCCATCATTAAGCGAGCTTTTCCCTACCACGAAGAGGTTCTTATCAGATTTCTCCAACGAATTTTCCAACAGACAATCGCCCAACGATTGGAGATGGTGCTCCAGAAGGCGAACGAGCTCTCATCTCTCGCTTTTCTTCGCTCTCTACAGGCGTCACGGAGCTACATCACAGCTCTTGTCGACGACTTGAAGTCTCATGGCCTGACAGAGGCGCCGGAGCCTGTGAGCTCGCAGGTCGCTGCGATCCTGGATCAACAGCTGGAAGATCTCTTCGTCACCTACTTTGTCGGATCATCCTACATCGAGCGCGAGAAGAAGAACTTAGAGGAGCTTTACTCTTCCCTGCTCCTGAAATTCACGTATTATCATGAGCGACGCCGCAAAATGCCAACGAGCTACTTTGGCTCGCTCGCGCAACGTGGCAAAGAATTCGCCGCCTCTGCGCGCGATGCGTACATGGATAGGCTAGATAGCACGGATCTGCCCCCTACGCAAAAGGCTATGCTTATTCGAATTGCCGGCCTGAAAGATGATCAGGGTGACAAGAAGGAGATTGAGACCACAGAAGAAGACGGTAGACTATCACTGCCGATAGCCAAACGTATGCTCAAGTGGCTTGCTGAAGGCGTGGGGAGGGGTTTGGAGCTTTCACCGGCGAGTGAGACGCCAAAGCATGTGCAGAATCTACTCAATTTGCTGCTCACACATATGGGCGAGATCTACTTGGAGTCTGCTCTCGATGCGTAAGTTCTCAACCTTGACTAGTAGGGTCTGCTAACAGACTCAGCGCTGCCGACCACGCCGCCTCGCAAGAGAATCTCAAAACACCTCCAGATGTCACACATCTGCCCGCCTTGCACACGCTGACCACCGTCCTACATCTCCTCCAAACCACAACGTCCACCATCCTACTCCCCTTGGCAGCGCCCAATGTCACCATCCGTCGTGAGATTGACAAGTCGATCAGTGCAACAATGGCCACACTTGAATCCAAACTCTCCAACATCCTCAACCTCACGCTTACGGCGACGTTGAACTGGGTGAGCAAGTGCCTAGCACAGCAAAAGAAGGGTGACTTCAAGCCCAAAGAAGATGATTTAATGGCAGCAAGCAGCGAAACACCAGCTTGCCAAGCAGTGTGCCAATTCCTCACCCGCGTCGCAACACAAGCCACAGGTGCCCTATCCGGCCGTAATCTCTCCCTCTTCCTCGCCGAGCTAGCCCGCGGCCTCCGCTCCCTCGTCCTCGCCCACTTCCTCAAGTTCTCGTACACTCAGCTCGGTGGCATCATTGCAACGAAAGATGCGCAGCGTTATGCAGAAATCGTGCAAGGCTGGCCAACGGAAGAGGACTTGGAGCCTAATGCCATGGATGTTCTCATTGATGTGTCGCAGCTGTTCATCATTCAACCAGATGGGCTGAAGGCGAGGTTGCAAGCGGCGCAAGCGGCGGGTGGGAACGATGTTGCAGAGCTGAAGGCGTATATCCAGAAGAGGGACGATTGGGCGAGTGTGAGAGTGCAGAGTGTCGTTACTGCGTTTTGATGTGGATTTGGGAGATTTTCGTTAGTCTGCAGATACCAATTTAGTCTTTTGTGATGGGGTTGCAATTTTGTGAGGTTTGGGAGGGTTGAGAGGCGCATGACTGGGCTCTAGCATGTCGTAGTGAGAACGCTTTAACACGATCCAACGTGACATGTTATTTTTGCTTTATAATAATGTCTATTCAGATACTCCTGGCCTCAATCCCAAACCTGTCACGGGCTTGGTCCGACTAAGGTTTGTGCCAAGATCCGGCTACCGCCCGGCAACAGACGCTAAAGGATTTCCGCTGCAGTTAATCCCCATGAGACGGTTCAAACCCCGACGACCGCGCGCTCGAGCCTCACTAATGCCGCCTTGCGGTACAACTCCAAACTCAGACAGACAGTGGAATTTTCAATATTCATTCAATGGAACTGTTTGAACGTACAGCAATGATATTTGAGCCCGCCGAGAGAACCCGGCACGAGGGCTCACGTCGAATAGCCTTTGATCACGGATCCATTTCAGCACGGCAGATTAACATTTCTGTACGTTGACACGAGACAGACTCCGAATCTCACACTAGAGTAGCCGAACTTGTCCTGGGCAACTTTTCTGGCCTTGCGAAAGTCCTGTGGGTTGGTTCTGCTCGCACATCGCCCTTTCGGGCCAGAGATGGGGCCGAATATCGGCGTTTGAACAGCCCCTGGACTACGATGTTGATCCCATAGGGTTTGGTAATCCAATTCCGCCTCGTTTAACCGTCGCTTTAAGCTTTTTGACCCCAGGCACTGTGTATTGCATACGGAGGGAGACCCTGGCAACATGGCCCCCATCCGAGGTGCATCTGAGAGCGCCAACTCTAAGCGATCTGGATGTAGCGCCTCGAACGAACACTGATGATCAGATGATGACTGTGCTAACTGTGACTACTAACGAAGAAACGCTTATCGACTATAATAGCTCCCTGGCGGGGTCGAGATCATGGCTCTGGGCACCGCCACTCGTCAGTAGGTATATCGGAATCCAGATAGACCGTTAGTACGACTTCCCCCGCTCCCCGCCCGTCTATAAGCTCCAGTGAAATGCACCGTCAGCACGCCGACCTACCAGCATCATCGACATCACGCAGGGGCTAACTCGAAGTCAGTCTCGAGCCTCAATACTCTACTCTGAGCGGATGTACATCGACTTACCTAATCGAAGCATACACGCCAGGAAGACACTGCGTCGCATCCTGACTCCTCCACGCTAGCGCCCCGCAACCCACCCCGCCCGTACCCCCCATCGCAATCAAACTCGCACTGGAAAACGCACGTTTCCACCGCCCCCTTATATTATCCGCTTGCCACGCCATGACCGCCGGTACAGTGCCCTTCGCGCCCGCGGTTACTAGAAACACGCCGAAGGACTGCACATCGGGTGATTGGACCCAGGCTAGGAGACATGGGCCGCGCTGAAAGAATGCAGTGCTTGTTTGGCTCCAACTCACTCGATTCAAATATCCTTGTGTGGAAAATCGGGGAAAACTGTCGAACATGAGAAATGCATTACCGTACGACAACCCTCCCCAGGAAGAGCCGTGAGTCATAGTCGCTCAGGCAAGCCAAGGAATCTATGCACAAAGCGGACACTTGTACCTTCCGCCCGTATGCGCACCATCGCCCCCAGCCCCACCGCCCATACTCCTTCCCCCATCCTTCCCCTCGCCCTCTTCACTCGTCCCAGCTCTCTCCAAACAAGCCTTGTGCCAAACATGTCTACAAGCAAACACAACCAGAGCGCGCGCCCCACCCGCACTCCCCTCCCCCTCATCATCCCTCTCCACCCTCGCACTCTTCCCCTTCCCCTTTCCCCCAGCCTCACCCGCCTCCTCCTCAACCCTCTTCCTGATTTTCGCTCCCTCACTCTTCTCCCACGCCGCCCACACCTGAATCCCCGTCCCCGGTCCCCAGACCCGCTTCCTGCACCCTTCACAGACTTGGCCTCTTGGTCTCCACCCGCGTTGTCGTAGTTCGTGAATCTCGCGGACGCTTTCGAAGCCCTCTTTGTCGAGGAAGCGGTTTGCGAGGGAGAGGATTGTTTCTTCGAAGGTGTAGGCTGAGAAGATTTCGCTGAGGACGGAGCGGAGGTGGGTTAGGGAAGGCGATGTAGTGGTTGCGCGTGTGAGGAAGGTGCGGAGGATGCGGAGGAAGGAGGGGTTTGTTTGGGGTTGGGATTTTCGGTGGGCGAGGGAAGGGCGCGAGTGGGCGGTAGACTGTGATGATGCTGATGTGGTTGGTTTTGGGGGGGTAGTGGTCGATGCTAAGAGTGCGGAGAATGTCTGCTGTACGGAGGAGCGTAAGACAGTCGTGATTTTGGCTGTATCGATGGGCTCGGGTTGGGTTGATGATGGGGATGCAAGGGCGGTCTGGAGGTCGGAGGTGGCTGCCGAGACGTTCTTGATTAGTCGTACCACTGCGTCGACCATGTCCAGCCAGAGGAGTTCGTCGAGCGCAAGATCTTCTTCTTGCACTTCGCCGTATGCTGACTTCCGCCTGGCAATCAGACTCTCCGCAGGGCGTTCCATCAACTTTGTCTGTCCTTGACACAGCCATATGCCCACCTTGACATATTTTTGGATATCTTCGAGGAGATGTTGTACGGCCTCTTCGGTGTTGGCTAAGTCAGGCGTTTCTGCTGCTGCGCTGACCAGTCCAGTCAATGCCGTTTCCAGTGTACCCAGATGCTTTATGAGCCGATGCATGGCGTCTCGGACGAGGCCATCGCGAGCCATGAGAACAACAGCCGCATCGATGACGCCGCTCTTCTCTAGCGCGGGTAAAACGGGGTCCAGCTGCAAGTCTCCGGACTTGAGAAAACTGACGAAGTCGGCGACATGCGCGCTGTTGAACTTGCACATGAGTTGAACATAACGCTCGACGAAACCTGAGGGGAAGTCGTCACTATTCGCTTGGTGTTCCCCCGAAGCGGCGTCTTCTGGCTCGATGAGGGCTCTGAGGTATTGATATTGAGCGTCTGAATCGTCCTCCAGAGCATTCAGGACTAGCTTTAACAGGTCGGGCGCATATCGCTTCAGGGTAACAGCAGCGCGCGATGGGTCGACATCAACCAAATCACGCGCCCTGTCAACGATGACTGCTTTGGCTTCATTCACCTGCTTTTTGATGAGGCCCTTGCTTGGCCGTAGGCAGTCGCTGATGCATCCAAAGACCGCTTCCTGGTCTTCCGCGTCGTTTAGGTACGTGTCAAGTAGTTTGGCGTACTGCTGTGATCCACGGTATACCGACTTGAGAACGCGGTGAAACCCAGCCTTCTCAAACATCGGCACCAAGCTTTGAACATTGGGTGGGTGATATATCGATAGGAGATACTCAACCGAGAGTTGGCAGTCTTCCTTGATCACCTCCGTGGGATAGTTGCAAAGCCCCACAAGCATTTGATGCAAGGACGTTCCTGGAAGCATGATATGTTGAGGGTACTTGGGCAGGTTCCGAGCGACAAACATGTAGAAGTAAATGACATCTTCGGGGTCGAAGTTGTCTGTCGTCATAAGACCGAGGAGAATGTTGATGATATATTGCCGCGTGGGCGTGAGCGCAGATCCTCGTTGTGTGCCGTTGACCTGGTTGCCGTTGGCCGCCTCATGCTCTCCGTTCAGGAAGCTGTCCTCAAATGCCTCGTTAAGCACGCTCATGAAGCTCGAAGCGTCGAACTCAAGTACGAGCTGTAAGTACGGAAATGAGGGTTCAGGGCCCTTGTCGGTTCGTGTGAGTATGATATCGCCCGACCCAGGAGGCCATGCAAGGCTCTTGCCCGAGAACATGAATCGGTACATGTCCTTCTTGGCACTATGCGCCTGCTCATCGTCCATGAATGCCCCTCCTGGGTAGACGCGTCCCGTGAAGGTGTAGGCTAGGTAGGGAAAGATCTTCTTCGCCGAAGTCATGTACACGTTCTCTGTTTCATCCACATCGAAATCCACGACTTTGATGAGGGAGAGAATGTTGACAAGTGGTGTGATAAAGTCGCCAATGGCTCTCGTCCAAACGTAGATGAGAGCATCGTAGAGATTGTATTGCTGGCACAGTGTGGTCACCTGGTTGATATCGATGGTATCTGTGCTGAGGCGACAAATCATCTCCTCGAGCCGGGGGCCCCGATCAGCAGAAGCATAGAAGGTAATGAGGTCCTTGAGCACATTTGGAGGTACGGCATCAACTTCCTCGTCCAGAATGTAAGGCTCCAGCGTTTCAAAGAAGACCTTTTCCGCGGAAGCCTCTTCAAAGGCATCGTAGACATCCTCAAAGAGAAAGTCTAGCTCTTTCATGCTCATGAGACCTGCGAAGCAGACTTCAGCGAGAGCTTTGAGACGCTCTCCAGGCCCTTCGTCCCCCTCCACATCGGGATGCGAAAATGTATACTTGAGCGAAGCTGAAATCATCTCAAGTAGCTTCTCTTGCACGAGAGCATGTCGCGCCTTGTCGTCGTCCGGGAGACCCACTGTCAGTTTGTCCGCGTCGCCGACATAGTAAGAAGTCGCGAGGTCAATGGCGGCGATGAAGTCGCCAACTTCCATGAGTGCCATCAATCGGTCAGCCCAATTTGACAGTGTACCTATGGATACATCATTGAATCCTAGAAGAAACAGTCGCCCCTTGTAGGCGCGGAAACTCATATAGAATGCATCTGCAACCACTCCATGCATTGAACTGTCTGTCTCATCATGCTGCTCGATGACGGATTTTAATTGGTGCGAAAAGAGATCGGAATGGTAAATGTGCTTGTGCAATAGGTCGAATGTGTCTGTAGTCCGCAGCGTGTTGTCTTCCAGAATCAAAAGTCGTTGGCTGATGGTTAGAACGCCGAGCACAGACCTACTAAGCCACTGCACGGCGACAATAGCCTCTTCGCTTCTCCAGCGACTTCGCGGCCGGAATTTGAGCTCGGTGGGTTTCTCTCTCTCGGTGGGTGCGGCAACAATGCAATCCACGTCTAATATAGTCAGGACATTTGACCAGCAGTAGACGAGCTTCGTCTTGGACACGGCCTTTGCAGGATCTCCAGATGGGTTTTTCAGCTTGACTGCCGGAAACCAAGCCAGACATCCACTCAGCGCACTATGGGGCGCAATCTCCTTTGGGCGGGACGACTTGTGTTGAGTCTGCGCGATGGGCGTTGTGGAGACGATAACAAGCAGGTACGGAGTGAGAAGAGCCGTAAGACCCATGTCGTCGGTCGGCTGCTCTACGTTCCCAAGCGGCAGAGGGGAGAAGGCCAGGACAGAACTGGGTTTTCGGGGCTTTTCCATCGACTTCTCCGACAAAGGGTATCTTCCAAGCACTCGCGTTATCTTTACCGTTCTTGCGATTGCGCCGAGTCCTCTGGTGGCGAGGTGGGAGAATGCCATGCCACCGTCATCCGCAGAGACGAGTGCAGTATGTCTGGTGCCAAGAAAGCCAATATGAAGGATAGCAACCCCAGAAACATGGCCATCAGATCTACGATCATCCAGAGTCCTGCGCTCCAGGGGTATAATGTGCAGAAATGGCTTTGCTGGCCTCGCAAGCTCCCACGTGAAGATGTGTCCAGTGGCATGACCTCCTGCAACCGTCGAATGGTCCGCTGAGATGGCCAGAGCTGTAACAGGGCCACACTCGATAGCTTTAGTACCTGGACCAATGATGGACTTCAACACCTGCTGATAGTCGAAAACAAGGATGAAGCCCTTTGACGTTCCCACGACCAATGCCGCCGCGACTGCCAAACACGTCGGCCGTCCAAAGTTGCGCTTTCCCACCTCGGAAAAGACCTGACCAGTAATCTTCTTCAGCTTGGTCCACCGCACGACGTCCCATGGCGCTTGTGGGGTCTCCGATTCGTCCGGCTGCTGCTGGAAGAGGAGATTACTGGATATGGAGGATTGTCGAGAATGCGACGAGAGAAATGCGGGTGACGCGCCGCGAGGAGATGCTACCGGAGAAGGGGACAACCGGGCCGAGAACCGCCGCTCAAAGGGCTGTAGAGATGTCGGACGGTGGGGTCGTAAAGAGAGGTGCGACGCGGGCACGCTGCTGGCGGGGGAGGAGAGCCCGGAGCCCTGTATCGACGGGGTATCATCGGGGATGGATGCCGACTCGGGGCTCTTCGGTCTGATTACCGGTCGTATTGATGGTTCTGAGGCTGACTCCTCTTCCTCGTGCTGTGCCTGGCTCCTCCGCCGTGTAGCGAAAGACATGCCGTTTTCGCCGCTTCCCATTGATTCCAGTTCGTCCATCTCCTCCTGACGGCGATGACGCTCCGTATCGGCCTCTCCATGGTCGCATCTATCTTGCGACTCTATCCCCGGCGACCCGCCGTCTATCTCGTCCGCAATATCATGGTGAGCGCTCGCGGGGCTCTCTTCCGAATCTGAGCTCATGGGGCTCGTTGTCCGCAGAGCATCGCTTCACGCGCGCATGTGCTCGACTCTTCGGATATAAACCAATTCAAGTGTACCGGCTCTTTCACACCATCCCTCGAGTATTGCGCATCAATCGGTGCGGTGGTGGATCTCGTGGTTGCGATACGGGCGCCTGGCGGAATTGAACGTTGTTTTGGCCGTAGCTATCGCGCAAAAACTAGGCGGTTCGGATAGGGATCTGTTGGATGGTCTTTCTATGCGGAAAGGCAGGAAACTGATTCCAACAGCTCTTTCACAGACGGGGCCGTGGTGGTGGAGTATCAAGCTTCCAGGCGGTGTTCGTCGATCGCGGCGTTTGCCGAGTGAACTGCGAAGGCCCAAGCTTCCAACTTCAAGCTCACATCAGGACCGCAATTCTCCTCCGCAACACACCCACAACCCACCACACCGCCGCCATGACTATCGGGCCCTCGTTGCCACCACATATTGCGAAGCGCAGCCGCGGAGATGATAACGACGACGCTCCCAGCCCCGATACCAGCGACAAGCGCCGCCGAGTGCTGGGCCCAGCTCCCCCGCCGTCGGCATCCTCACCCCCGCGCGTCGCAGGGCCGTCACTACCGCCCCAGTCACGGTCGCGACCAAGCAGCGAGGACAGCGACGTTGGCCCAGCGCCTCTCCCAGCCTCCAAACCTGCCCGCGTAGTAGGCCCCGCCGCGCCGCCCGCTCCACTCGACGAACGACCGCCGGACCCGCCCTCGGACGAGGATTCAGATAGCAGCGATGATGACTTTGGACCTGCACCCCCACCTGCCGGTGCGACATACACAGACTACGATAACGAGAAGCCAGCAGCGAATTCGGCCTTCGACACGGACCCCCAGTACACGGAGGGACCGATAAAGGCAGAACGCGACGCATGGATGACGATGCCGCCTACGCAAGACGACCTCGGCCGGATGGATCCATCAAAGGTGCGCGCGCGCAAGTTCAACACCGGCAAGAGCGCTGGGCAGACGGGCACCGGCGGTGGGATTGGCGTCTGGACCGAGACCCCTGAGCAGAAGCTGAAGCGCCTACAAGACGAAGCACTTGGTATTACGGCACCCGCAAACTCCGCATCCTCGAAGAAAGAATCTAGACGGGTGAAAGAAGAAGAGGAAAAGGCACGGAGGCTCCGCGAGAAACTGGATGCCGCGCGGGGCAAGAGCCTGGTGGAGCAGCATAAGGAGAAGAGCGGAAAAGAGGAGGAAGATGACCCTAGCAGGCGCGTGTTTGACTATGAAAAGGATATGGCAGTTGGCACCAAGATCTCACACAAGCAGAGGAGAGAAATGCTCGACAAGGCGAAAGGGTTTGGTGGTCGATTCTCTAGTGGGAGCTACCTATGATCGCACGGCTATAACGCACGGCTATATCCCACAGCATCACTCACTCGCACCCAGCTTCGACATTTCTGGGACAATTTGGCAACAGGAAACGTCTTGCTACTACAATAAAATTCAAATCCTCTGATGATGCCGGACTGTCCAGCATCCAAAACCGACCTACTAAGCCCACCTACACGACTCATCTATACTCCTCCCATCATCAAATACAACAGCAACGCCCTCTTCCTTCCCAAACTCGACCAACTTCTCACGCACTTCCTCAGCAACCTTCACAACCTCCTTATCGACCGCCGCATGCAAATCGCCCTTGTCAACCCCCCGCGTCCCACAAATACAAAAGTTAAAATAAAGGGTAATGCGCAAATTCATGAGCAGGGGGAAACTACGCCGGGAGAAATAGGTGTCGGCCTGCGATAGCGCATCCGGAATTTCTGTTTCGGTACTGAGGTCGCCGTGCGCGTGCGAATTGAGACGGACGTTCCAAGGCAGCTTCTTCATCATGGCCATTCTCGAAGCGTTTGCGGGGTAAGAGAGGAAGGCGGGCAGTGTACCAGCGCCGGATAGGTAGAAGGTTTTTAGCTCGAAAGGCATGGCATGTGTTTCGTGCCAAATTTGCCGGCATGTGGCGAGGAGCGCGAGGACATGTTGGCCCCGGTTGTTAAATGCTCGACCGTGCTCGTTGAGGCGGTATGTCTTGCCACCCAGCGCGAGCGTGTATATGGCATTGCGGATCTCCGGGGGGGGAGGCTGAGGAAGGTGGTGTGCTGGTTGGCTTTGGGATATAGCCGAGATCGAGGAGGGCGTGGAGATCGGTACGTTCCAGTTGTTCTGAATGCGTTGCTTCTTCGGTGTCTTTGCGCGGCGGGGTTCGCCGCTGCTCTCGTCACAAGGGTTGGGGCCCATACCCCAGTTCTAGAGCCCGAGATCGTCTTCTTTAAGGATGCGTTGCTTCTTTTTGGAGATGGGTTTACCACTGTTTGGGTTGCGAGGGCCCGGGATGCGGGGTCTACTTGGGTGACCCATGGTTTGGTTTGGTGGTCGTGGTGGGTGGTGGCTGTGTAGGGTTGTGTCTCCAAGTGCAGATGGAGAGGCAACCTGGGCTGGGATAGGGAGTTTATATGGATGGGTGTGGGGAGTTGGGAGGTCTGGTGAAGGGGCTTGGGGAGTTCCCTGTTTGGGTGGGTTGCTATTTTTAAATGGCTCTTGGGGATGGTGCACTTTTCACGCGATCTGGTTTGTGCAAGACATTTGTTTGCGAGACATTGTATAGCTATTCGAGTGAGTCATCTTATGTTGACTTCTCTTGCCACACCCGATGACGTGAGCTCGCATTATACGGTGACCGGACGTCGTCTTATTCGGGTCTTCCTGGTTGAGGCATCAACCCCTCTCGACTCATGCAAGTCTTCGCCCAACGCGTCGACGAAATGTTATCGGTCAGCTCTCACGCGAGGTAAGTATATGCCCCCACGTCCTCACATCAAAACCATCAACCAACCTCCATCCAGCCCTCCAAGCCCTCAAACACCATACCAGACTTCGGAAATATCCTCATCCACTCCTCGCGATGGTGCGTAAAGACTCCTCGAAGCCCCTCTCTACCCCTTCGCACATCATCAGGAAAGTACAATTCCGTCACTGGATCAAACAAAGGCCCACGACCAGTAATCTCATACACGGTGTGTTTCAGTCCAGTGAACGACCCCTCCTTTGAGCCAGTCATCTCAACTTCGTCATCCGAACTGGAGGACCATTTCACGAGCTCTTCGCGAGCCATCAACATGACGACCCGGAGTTCCTGGATAGCCCGGAGTTGGAAGGGAAGTAGACGGCTGAACCAGTATATCGAGTTGAGGTGGAGGATGAGGAAGGCGTTGAGCGCGAAGGGGAGGATTTTGGTCTCGGTGAAGATCTGGCGGCAAGTGAGGGGGAGATTGAGGAGGTTGTTTGCCGCCGTGAGATGGGGCTGCCGGCGGCCGTGCGGGCTCGAGGTGGCGGGCGAGGCGGGCCAGCATATGTCGAGCGTGTTACCGCCCAGTGCGAAGGCTCAGATCGCGTTGGGGATTTCAGTGGGGAGGCGGAGTAGTAGAGACTTGGAGTTCTTGTAGAATTTAAATTATTAGCAGAGATTGCGTCCGCGATTTGAGATAGGTTGCGCACAGCTTTGAGTACTTTCCGCCCAGCGCGTCGACCTTGCGGGTGCCGTTCTCGAGGTAGGGGTTTTGAGGCGCCATGGCTAAGCTGGCGAGGATACCCCAGAACCCTTCCACTGTTGCGGTGTGGGAGGTCGCGAGGTGGTGGCTAGCTCAAAACAAATGAGTGGGTAGGCGACTATTTGTATTCGGCGAAACAGCTCGGAGAGAGGGCCCGAGCGGCTCCATCTATGGGCATTTGGAGAGAGGTGGGTTATGCGTTCGTCGACTGGGCGACCGTTTGGTGAATGGATGGAGAGGATATTTCATTATTAGTCCGTATCATGCAATTCCTCTCGAAGTGGGGAACTCATCAACTACTCACGCAGCTGAGTTACAGAAGATTACTCAAATGCAGTTTCTCTTCAACATATTAACGCAATATCGACCTGTGCACTTCCTGAAATCGAGGCCCTGATGCTATATACGTAGCAACTTGTGTCGCTCAACCAGCTTTTCGGGCAGGTTTGTGATCCCCGAAGTAAGAGAGTAACTGAATGGATCCATTTCATTAGTTGTTCAGATGCGCTGCCTGCTACGCGTTGTTATCGCAAAGGGTTGTCGCCCTCTGCTCTATCAGCTGCTCCGCTATCTCGGCTCAGTCGGTTGCGCGAAGACGAATACACGAAGTCCTAGAACCGCACGCGCTAGCCTTAGTAACCATCCTTGCCAAAGCAAAAGGTCACTTCCGCCTACTCATTCCACCCCTTGACTGTCCTCGTGACATGCTCAAAATCCCAATTTGCCCCAGGAGAGTGGCGATGTTGCACATTCACAACAACTCGTTTCAGACCGGGCAGTCGAAGACGAGCGTACTTCGATACCAGAAGATTATCCCAGCCAAATTCCGCATTGAGATACCTATCACTCCCCACGATGAAACGAACTTCCGGAATGAGATCCCGCTCAGCAGATACCAGGGTAATTAGCCACTTGAACAATACCAAGTCCAAAAAGCTGAAAGTACTTAATTGGAAGGGCAGAAATGCTGCTTCAGCTTGGATTTGGCGGCATACCATCAAAATCGCGTGCATATTCGGTGTCCGCTTGAGGGCTTTATGTCTGTAACGCCCGGATTGCATGACACTATGCTGAAGCGCTATGTCATGTATCATCGGAGGAAAGAGAAACTTCCAAATTCGATTGCGGAGCTCCGCCGGTAGCTGGAGGAGTGGTGATGTTTCGGCGTTCCTTCTCGTACTTCTCAAGGTTAGTGTTCCTGTCTGACGGCTGATAGGCGGTAACAGTACATCTCCAGCAGCTTCGGGTCCTGCTCTGTGAATATCATCGTGGTAACCTTCTCTTCAGTTGGTTAGCCGTTGTTTATAAAAGTGGTAAATCGCTGTTGAGGGTGAATGTGTGGAGGCGTGAGCGCATGTTCGTATGAGGGAGTGGCCGATATCGTAGACGGTTGTGTAGGCGACCTGGGACTTAGTCTTACAGCAATACCCAATAACATTGACTCTCTCTTAGCCACCGACGCAACCCGTAAACAGAATGAAGCGCGACACGCACGTGCAAGCCTTTCACCTGGAAGTCCCGCAAACATATAATACGGCCAATCGGCGCTAGCGTTCTCTAATCACAGACTGTTCTGAGCCGTGACTTCAAAATAGGAAGGCTCAACGGAATTGGAAAGCCCTTGGAAACCCGCAGACACCCCGAAGGAAATAACAAAGACGTTAACGAGGCAACCTCAGGTCCTTATAGAAGTCCACAACTACATCTGCCACCCCTCAAATTATCATCGTACGCATCGTACTAGCTGTCTTTTCTTATGTCGACTTAAGTACCAAACTTAGACATCATTTATGCAAACGTGGTAACGGCCGCAGTCAAAATTACATCACCGCCGCTCTTTCTCGATCACTATTTTCGAGATATTTTCGAGACTCGCTCATGGCAACCGCGTCGACTGCTACCCGGGGCAAGAGTGAGAATGATAGGGGGAATATCGTGATACAATTTCGAAGAGGCTTGAGACTCGCTCGCTAAGGCCAAAATTGTCAGCATCACTGTTTAAGGTGCTTGCAAAGAGACTGGGGCTCGATCTGTAGAGATCATAAGGGCACCGGCAGTGGATAAAAAAGTGCTGCTTGCCTTCCATATTTGACTCGTAACGTCATGCTACTCCCAGCCGAACACCTTCCGGCAAACACCTCTTTTACAACCTTCGCAGAGACTGCTCTCATGCGGCGGGCCTTTTTTGGGGACGTAGACTCGCTGCTCTGTTAGAACGCCAGCCCACTTCTTGACCCTGTATGCGACTCGATCGACATATGATTCCTCATCCAGTGTCATGATGCCTAGCCGGTTGCAGGACTTGCAACGCTGGTTGAAAACCACAGCATTGTACTCATTTCCAGGATATCCCCTTATCAATATGGATACCACCTTGCTACCCCAGCCACCCTGGCGACAGGCGTTGTTGTTGCATTTGAACTTGCCCATGACGTTGGTAGAGTATTTGTTGTTGGAACCTCTGTCGCTATCGTGTGGATAGAACCGCGCTGAGGGGATTTGGTCAGCGATGGCTTCCATGACGTCCTGATGGAGCGACGGGAACATGAAAGAGGTCCTGGTCTCAGCCTTGGGTTTAGAAGACTTCTTCCCGGGCATTTTGGATGCACAACGGTCGTGCCTTGATTTGACGTAGAGAGGTTACTAGCGGTCTACTCGGTCTTTTTGACTGGGACTGACTGTAGGAGTCCCATGCTCAAACTCGGCAGGGGGAAGGCAGGGGGAATGCACGAGGAGCAATTTGGGTCAAGAAGGGGCTCAAAGTAGATACGCACTCGAGAACCCTTTATAGACCACCTCAATAAACAGGATCTTCCAGGGACCGGACATTGGTCAGTTCGGCGGGACGAAACATCATCCCACACTGACGGAGATAAGCACACTCTGCAGCCCAATCATTATCCACCACGTTGCTTCAGAATGTGTTGCTCCGTGTAAATCAACATAATGGCGCATGCACGCCCGCAAACCTGGACTATGACAGGTTCCTGTGAGCGAATAGGAAGCCGCCGCGCAAACGACTGGAACGGCCCGTTGCGGCGGCGCATGTTTAGTGCCCGCAATTAGTTAGCCCGTTCTTCTATATGCAAACCCCGCTCTCTCTCTGTTGAAGCGCACAGGCATTTTCCTACCTATGGTAACTACTGTTATGCGTTGTATTTTGGCCATAGGACCCGGCGTGGCTGCTTCATGCGTCAAAGGACTAACGTTGGGATTACTCTCGCGGCGGCGAACGGTCGAGCTCCCGGATTGCGATACCCGGATGCCAGAGTCCGTTGAAACGACCATTGGTAATTCGAGAGACTTGAGATATTTAAATCAAAGTGGGGACGTGCCCTGCTGCGATTAGGTGGTTCGATGTTCTTGGTTGTACCACCGCGGTTGAATGAGACGTAGGGCAATTGGTTATATACAAGATCTGTACAGCCCACTTACGTCGGCCGAAATTTGAGCGGTAGAAGCAGTGAATGAGGTTGGTGGGTGTGACTACTTGACTAAGCTAAATCAACGTTCGCATTAGTGAAAAGCCTATGAAAATAACTTAGGGACGAACATTTGCCGAATCTCGAAGTTCCCGAATGGCAACCTTAGTTCGAATACGTGCACCAACTCACTGCAACTATGTGAAATTCAGGAAGTTGATATTCATCCTGGGTAATAAGAACACGCGAGAGACTGGCCTCAGTGACGGAGCTAGCGTCGCCCGATATAAGTTAGTGGCGATCTGTTGCGAAATACTGACCACTTGGTCAACATTCCTCCAGCGCAAAAAGAATCATCCATGGATATTCGCGACCACCACTGGGTAAAAGGAACA
The DNA here is from genome assembly GCA_010405425.1 of Lentithecium fluviatile CBS 122367. NCBI lineage: Eukaryota > Fungi > Ascomycota > Dothideomycetes > Pleosporales > Lentitheciaceae > Lentithecium > Lentithecium fluviatile. Next base: position 65,676 of record MU005586.1, read on the forward strand.
AGCGGACAACACATCCCCATCCACCGAAACCGCTCATTGAAACCTTTCCGGGGTTAGTCTCCACAAAATAGCTCTAGTATTTGGTACTGGACTCACTGTATCCAGTAGTTAAAGAAGCCATCTTTGCTGAACTGCTCAAAGCCGACCTCCACATTATCGTTGCGAGCCTCGAGTACCTCCTGCAAATGTTCCTCCAGACCAGGGAGGGGAACAGACCAACTGTCGTCGACATTGAGAACCCTGATGTTTCTTAAGCCGGGAAGAAGAGACAAGAATTGCAAGTCAAAGCGAGACACTGGCCCAGATTGTCCCTCCGTCATGTCGCGATTATTCCGAATCTCCAGCTGGAGCGTGGCAATTTGACTCCGCTGATTCACCTATATGCACAATTGCGCACGGTCAGCAAACACCATCAGGAAGAGTGAATACAACAAGCGCCAGACCCGAATAAGGGTACATTCCGCGTGACACGTTAGGAAACAGTATCATAGTCAGTATCGAAGATTTACATACCTTCAACTTCTTGAGAAGTGGCCTGAAGTGGAAAAGATCGGTGGCGGAAAAGATGCCAGACTGGTACGGGATCAGAGAGGTCTCGGCATAGATCTGTCGGCAAGTCCTAAGCAAAGCCATACAGCCTCTCCGGTCGCACTTAGGGGCCTTCAGCTTATATAGTGCCGGAAGGCGGGGTCTGAGTATGGGATGTTGTCTGAATGTTTTCCCACCGAGAACCTCTGCCCAAATCTTGTTTCTGATTTCCGCCGGAAAGCGCAAGAGCGGCGACTGCTGATTGACCTCGACACTACACATCCGTTAGAGAATCACTTAATGCGAAGCACATTGCGCGTAGTGTACATAGCGACCTCCGTGCCTTTCGGCCGGACATTCAGCGCTCCATTCTTGAACGTGTGGAATCCTCGTTTCGGCCGTTTGACGATTCGATCGGTCGTCTTCTTTCCAGGTACGGTCCCTGACGCCTTTTCGGTCTTCGGCTGCCGCGGCGCCATGGTGGAGGGTCGTAGGTTGTCTGAGGGGTGTGCAAGAGTGGTGTTATCGGCGAGGAGAAGCCGAGATGGAATGTCGGTCGGATCGTGTCGTGCCCATCGTGAAGGTGAAGGTGGACTTTGTTTTCGTTTTGTTCAGAGCAAAACTTCACTCGAGGTGAAGGTGAAGGTGAAGGTGAATTCAGAAACGTTTGTATCGAGTTGCGCTCGTGCAAGTGGAATAAATTGGAGGTGATCAGTGCAAACTAGTCTTCAACAGGGTATGGATAAATGTCAAAGAAGGACAGAGTATTTAGGTGATGGCGCTAAAGTTGATGCTATGTGAGATCCCAGCCAGTGCAGAGTGCTTAATACTATCTCACGCGCGCTATCCGCCCTAACCGAAACCTATAGCATAAACAAGAGAGTGGATATGACGTGCAGTCGCGCATTCACGTATCAGGTACGTGAGGGTCGAAAAGATATATCGTAGCGGTTTGTGAGGTAGACGTGAGAGCCACACTCCGCCTACTAACGCGAGTATTTACACTCTATAATAGTCCATCCCTGAGACGAAGAATCCCCCTCCCCTCTTCTCACTCTTTTTAGTGCATCGGTCACAATCGGGGGTCTAGATTCAATGATGATCAGGTGTGTCGCACGCGTAAATATCGTATTTTGATTACTGAACACCGAACATTCCATTCGTTACATGAACCCGGTTTGTCCGTCTTCACGCGACTAAACACCGTCCTGGTCAGTTCCATCGCCGTCCGTCCTCCAGAACGAATTCGCTGTTCGCGTTGGGGCACGCAACGATATCTTCATCCTCGCAGGAAATGATGCTGGATAGTATGAACGCTGAGAGTTTAGACCTTGCTTCCCATATCACCAACAACGACGTTTTCTGCGGATCGTCGTCCGTCCTCAGCAGCCGGTTTGCCGACAATGGTGTCATCATCGAGTGGAATGATGCCGATCTTCCGCGCTTCAGCTGGAGAGAAGCTTCCGTAAACATCCACGTCATCGATCTGGTCCATGTCTGGTACGGGAAAGAGGACATTGAGGAAGTAAAAGATGATGGCGCTAATGAAGAAGCCTGGGTAAACAGTCAGCGAGATATCTCGAATCAAAGGATTCGCACTCACCAATAAAGAATGCCAGAAAATATAGCTGCACCAATGGCCTTGGGGGAGTCGGATCCAATCGAACAGTGACCACAAGCCCGCCTATCGTAGGTGCCCATCCACATATCCAGGCCGGAATCGCCCGCCAGTTGACCCCATTCCAGAAGTAGTAGCTTGAATTTTTTGTTTTGTATAGATGGGTCAACCTAACCCTCCTCTTGCGAAGCAGGTAGTAGTCGCACGTCATGATGCCGATGATAGGCGCAAGGAAGACCGAAAAAGAAGATAGGACGGAGATGAAGGTGGTTGCACGGTTGATGAGCTGCCATGGCTGCACAATCCACGCAGCGACAAATGTGATGATGGCACCACGTCGAATGTCGATATATCGTGGGAAAAGCCCAGCCAAGTCGATGCCGCCAGCGACTGCGTTGCCGCAGATATTCTCGAACATCGCCGTGAATGCGAATCCGGCTGCGAGGAAGAAAACACCAGCTCGAGCCTTGGACGAGCCATTTCCGTTGTCCATCATCACCATAAGTAAATCGGGCGGGTTCCAATACACCTCTCCGTATATCTTCTGCGCTGCTGCAGCCGTGACGAGGCCGATCAACGAAACGAGTACACCAGTGATGAGACAGCTGGTGATAGTTCCAATAACGTAAGACTTTGGAGCACGAGCATATCGAGAAAAGTCCGAGCCATTCGTAATACCCGCTGCCAAACCTCCCAGAGTTTGATTGATGCCGGCCATGATCAGCCATGACGAACCCCAGGGCGAGCTGGCTGGTAGCTTTTGTCCGCTGTTCCATAGTGGGCCGACGCCCTTCGCAACTACCAATGCCCAGATCATCCAAGCCAGCATGCCTAGGCCGCACCAGAGACAGACGACCAGGAAAGGGATTTTGAACTTCTCGGGACGTATGAGAAGGAACGGTGTTGACAAGAACCAGAATACGACGAAGCCGACGAATTCGTATGTTGTTGTAGGCATGTCCGGTCCAAAAGTATTCGGTATTCGCGCAAAAGAGGGCCAGATAGCAGTGATACAAACTGCAATGAGCCTACCTCCGTTCCAACCCGTAAAAAAGTCAGAAATATAAGGAGTTTACATGCATTCACTCGATGACTCACATTGGACAGCGTTCCATATGAAGTTCAGTAGGATACGTTGCAGAAGCGGGATGTAGCTGCCTCTTAAGCCCCACGAATATCGATTTTGCACCGTAAAGCCTATGTGCCATTCTAGACCAGCCCAAGCGACGAGAGTTGAAAAGAGTGCGATTAGAATTCTCCCGACGACGATGATGAGCATAGCCTGGGGGACGGAAAGGCCCATAGCTGTGCTGATTAGCTTGGAAGGCCTCTTCTTGCGATAGTTTGTGTGTAGCGTACTCAGAAACGTGCTCGGTGTTTGCCAATTCGCAATATTCAAACTCGCAATCGCCCAAAACCCATAAAAATGGAACCTGGGTTGTTTAGACATTGGTCAGAGAGGACTTCGTATCTCAGACTTAACCCACCATCCCCAAGTCCTTCGCCAAGGTGGCAGAGGGATCAAATCGCGATTGCTCCATGCGTCCGTCTGCTCGTGCTGGGCTTCATCGCCCTTGAGCCGAATCTTGTGATCAAGCGAGGCAAAACGCTGTCGCAGAGCCATTTTAGAGGGTCATGCGAAAGGGTGCTGCTAAGGGGAACGAAAAAGACTTGCTGCTCGGCCGAGTACGAGCATTAAAGAACGCTCAGCCAAGCGCGTCTCAGAGGGCAATAATGAGGGCGAATCGATGTAGTATTTAGGTGCCCTAGGGCAGTATATATGCTATGAAACGCCAAGAAAACAAGCGAGAAGGCGCTAGCCTAACCGGGAAATCTACGTGTAGGACTGGTGGCTGATTGCCCCCCCCAACAGCGCGATCCATATCTTTCTGCGATATATGCCGGCACAGACGCTCGAAAGCGGAAGTGGTGATACGCGGGGCATCGTTTGTGGCGATATCAGTAGTGGGGTGGGCTCACTGTCGAATGAGACCGATGAGGAGCGGGAGGGATAAACGGCCTTGCATATGTGAGCGCATAACACCAGGGGGTGTTGACGAGTGATGTGGTCCGGCGAATGCAGACTAAACACGAAGAGACAACAGGTGGGTCACTTCGGTATTTTCGCGTCCGATGTTCGGCGCTAAGCTCGTGTCATTATCTTATCTGATCTGATGACTGCATCACCGCATGCGGGGTCGCAATTCCCCTCTTCTAACTGTAAAATTTCAGACGTTGTCTTTGTGACGCTTGCAAATATAAGCTCCGAAACTATGCACAAGAATCTGCGAATTGGTGTGGACGTTGGAGGGTGAGTCGTACCATCAATTGATTCTGTAGGGTGCGGAAACGCTGACTAGCTTGCAGAACGAACACCGACGGAGTCGTTATTGATCCTACGCGCTCGGCGCAAGCTGATAGGGGCATTATTTCATGGTACGGTTGATCTCGGCCATGACATTAATTCGTACATTGAAGAAGAGCACGTGACCTGCCCTTCACTGAGGCACTCTAGGACTTTCACTTCAGGACTTCCCACAAACAAAAGTTGCAAATCGTGAGGTTTATGCGTATTTGGAGCCATTACGCAGGCAGAAATTGAGTAAACATCCTGATCTGACTTAAAACCATAGGCACAAAGCCCCCACAACCACCAACCCAAGCCATGGGATCGCCGAAGCAATCACCACAATGTTCAAGTCCGCCTCCGTGGACCCTTCCTCCATAGCAAGTGTCACAATCGGCACTACTCACTTCGTCAATGCAGTCATAACCCGTGATGTAACCCGTCTCTCCCGTGTGGCCGTAATCCGTCTTTCAGGCCCATTCAGCAAACACGCGCCTCCATGTATCGATTGGCCTTCGCCACTTCGAAACCTTATCCTCGGACACTACGCTCTCGTTAAGGGCGGATTGGAAGTTGACGGTAGCCTGATTTCCGATATTACGGAGGCTGAGATAGTTGAGCAGTGTAATATCATCAAGGAGAAGGGTATAAAGAGTATTGTTGTTAATGGTGTCTTTTCACCGATCGATACAATCGAGAGGCAAGAAGAACGCGCTGCTGAAGTTGTCAAGAGAGAATTGGGGGATGTCGATGTGGTGTTGAGCAAAACGGTCGCGAACCTAGGCTTTCTCGAAAGAGAAAATGCTGCGATACTCAACGCATCCATCCTAGCCTTCGCCCGGCAAACTATATCTTCCTTCCAAACACCTATCAAAAAGCTCGGTCTCACCTGCCCTGTTTTCATTACTCAGAATGATGGGACGATCCTCAGCGGCGATGCGGCAGCGCATTTGCCGATCCGTACATTCAGTTCCGGACCAACGAACAGTATGCGCGGCGCTGCGTTCTTAGTCGGCAACGGAGAAGGTAAGGGCGAAACCATGATGGTAGTCGACGTGGGCGGTACGACGACAGATGTGGGGCTGTTAATGGCGAATGGATTCCCGAGACAGCAGGCTGCATATTCGGAGCTGAGTGGAGTGAGAATGAATTTTAGCTATCCGGATGTCAAGAGTATCGGTCTTGGTGGCGGATCGCTTGTGCGAAGAGTGGATGGAAAGATGCATGTCGGGCCGGAAAGTGTGGGCTACAAGTTGCCGGAGAAGGCGCTGGTGTTCGGTGGCGACGTTGCAACGGCGACGGATTACACTGTCGCTTCCTCGGACGATGTCAAGATTGGCGAACCGGAAAAGGTGCGAGGTAAATTGAGCAAGGAAGACGTCGAAGCCTTCAAAGCCGAGACAAAGCGCATGCTCGAACACATTATCGATACGATGAAGACCTCGCCAGACGACCTCCCCGTTCTTCTTGTAGGAGGCGGTGCCGTCATCGCGCCTGATGATCTCAAAGGTGCAAGCCGCGTCATCAAACCCGAATGGTCCGGTGTAGCCAACGCCATCGGTGCTGCGATGGCGAGAGTTAGCGCTGTCATCGACACTGTCAAATCGACTGAGAAGAAAACCACCAAAGAGCTCCTAGCCGAAATCGAGGCCGAAGCCAAGCAGAAGACGGTCGAAGCAGGCGCGTTAGCTGAGTTTGTTGAGATCGTCGAAGTAGAAACATTGCCTTTGCAGTACATCGCACACAAGACACGCTTCATTGTCCGAGCGGCGGGCGACTTCGACTTTTCACGATCCTCCGACTTTGCCAAACTAGACATCGCAAGCGCAGACGACCAGCCTGCTCGATCGGAGAATAGTCTAGCAAACGGCATTGGACCACCATCCACAGAAGCAACAAAGACAGAAGAAGACCCAGCTATCGACGTCGACTTTGCCACATACGTGCCCAAAGTTTTGAAGCGCGAATGGCACATTTCAGAAACAGATCTACAGTGGATAACAATAGGATGCTACATCCTCGGTACGGGGGGTGGCGGCTCACCCTACTCAACGATGCTGCGCGTACGCGGCATCTTGCGAGCCGGTGGCATAATACGCATCGTGAGCCCTGACGACCTCAAAGACGATGATAGAGTAGGGTGTGGAGGCGGCGCGGGGAGTCCTACAGTGGGCATTGAGAAGTTAGCTGGTGATGAGTAAGTTGCTTCTCTTAACAAAAAATGGCACTAACAGAAGAAGGATGATGCAAGCACAAGAGCATCTCTATAAGCTCTATGAAGGCGGCCGAGCAACACATGTCATTCCCCTCGAAATCGGCGGCTCCAACGGCTTGCAAGGCTTCGTACTCTGTGCCTCGACCAACATGAACATTCCTTGCGTAGACGGTGACTGGATGGGTCGCGCATACCCAACAAAGTGGCAAACCACACCCGTGGTCTTCGGTGAACGGGAGATCGTTTTCGCGCCAGTGTCGATCGCCGACGGGAACGGCAACGTGTTGTACATGCCAACTGCGACGAGTGATCTGAAAGTCGAGCAAGTGATTCGCGCGGCGCTCAGCCAGATGGGCAGCGCGGTCGGTTGCGCAGATGGACCTGTGACCGGTGCTGAGACGCGGAGGTGGGCTGTCGAACACACGTTGAGCTTATCGTGGCGCATTGGCCGCGAAGTTGCAAAAGCGCGGAAAGAGAACAGAACGGACAATGTTGCTGAAGCTATCATCGATGCCGTTGGTGGTCCGGAAACGGCTCGCATTCTCTTCAAGGGGAAGATTGTGGGAGTTGAGCGCAAACTGTGGATGGGCCACATCTACGGCGAGGTCATTATCGAAGGCCCTGCAAACTCCGAATACACGGGCAAAATTAAGATTCCGTTCAAGAACGAGAATATTGCGGCGATCAAGCTTCATGAAGGTGAGGAAAGCAAAACGGGCGAGGAGAGGAATGAGGACGTTTTGGCAATCGTGCCGGATCTCATCTCGGTGATTGATGCACAGAATGGCGAAGCTATTGGTACGCCCGAGTATCGGTATGGCTTGCTTGTGTTGGTAATTGGTATCACGGCTAGCGAGAGGTGGACGAGCCCGAAGGGAATTGAGATCGGAGGACCAAAGAGTTTTGGGCTGGACCATCTGGAGTATAAGCCGCTGGGGAAGTTTGTGAAGCCTGTCAGCGTGATTGATGAGTACGATGGCAAGGCTGAAGGGCCATAACATGGTAGCCGGTGGTCGTAGGGAACAGGTATCAGTATTATAGTCTATGCAGCTTCAGCGCCTATCTTATGCGTGAATCCAGAGTACAGAGGGTTGATGATCTTGACCGCCGCCTCATAGCTCGTGAACAGAATACCACCCGAGAACACCGTCCGACCCAATCTCATCGTTGTACCTTTCCAGAACCCCCTCACACCGTAATCGAGCAGAACACTCTTGACGGCTTCCATAGTGCTCGCTCCGTGTGCACTCTGTGACCGAGTCTTGATAACATCGAAGGGCTGCGTAGCAAGCGTCGTTACCACACCTGCAACCGAACCATTGGCGAAGTTGACGAGCGTATTCTGCGGGATATCTCTGTTTATCTCGTAGTCTTTCAAGATATTGTACGTGCCCATGCGAAACGCTGTCGCACTAGCTTGCTTCAATGTCGTACCTGCAAACCCTCTGTACAAGCCAAAGATGCCATGCTCTTGCCAAATTACTCTCGTTGCATGAAGTCCGGACCGGAAGCGCTTTTCATTACGGGCGTCGTCAATGAGAGCTGTTTTTATGCGCTCGGATGGCGTGACTGCTGTGATGGAGGCGACGACGCCTGCAGTCATGCCAGCCGCGAGGTTTCGCAGAGGCGAGAGTGTGCCGGTTTCGGGATCTGCGAAGGACGCCTTGATTTGATCGAAGAAGAGGAAGCGGACACCATCTTTTGCTATAGATCCCTATTGCACGTGTTGGTGGTTGTGGCGTTCAGGAGAGAGCGATCAGGTGGTGATCGGGTAATTCCGGAAAAGCGTATCCGTTGAAGCGAGGGAAAGGAAATAAAGTTTGGACGAGAGATAGATTCGAGATGAGAAAAGGGGGGAAGAAATGTTGAAAGGGAGCAACCTACAACAACAAGAGCAGAACAACCCTTATACAAAGCTCTCAGTCCCTCCTTCTGATAAACTTGGGTGACAACTAGGAACGGGTTCTTCGGCGTCGGAATGCCCTTCTGGCTTCTCAATTGCACTCTCGTCTTCGCGAACTCCAAGGGGTACTAATAGCATCCATCAGCAACAATATGAACATCATACGACCTAGGTTTCGTACAGATGTAAACGCTTCGATGCCGCCTGCCACACCGCCAGCGGTAAGGGAGACTATGGGCGGCGTTTGCGAATCCTAGCACAAGTCAATCATGCATTTCTAAAACATTGGGGGGATTTCAGTACATTAGATCCGGAAACCATTGGTTATATAAGAAAGATAATAATGTAGGAAATTGGTGTTGAGGTTGTCGCGTGCGAGATTTCGATTTCGAGGATGTTGCAGGGTTAGCCGAAAGCCGGATCCAGGGTTAGCGCATCCGTTCGTCATCATCATGTGACCGCGCCTTCTCTATTGTTATTATTATAATTAGGAAAATTTGAGCAGGGTCAGACTAAATGCTTATATACAGGCAATTCGGAATCTGCAAGCACAGTGATGTCGAATGTTCCTTTCAGACTTACTCTGGGAGATATATGCAGGGCCACCTACACTTATGCCTAAGGTGTCTGCATTACATGGAAATTTTGATCCAGAATATTGATTTTACTCAATTGCCTCTATCGTTTGGTATCAAGAAAAATGCATATCTAGAATGCGCCAATAATTATCCCTTCGCGGATTCACCGCACGAAGACTGCAACACGAAAAAATGGTCATATCCATTTCTGCTGCGTCTTACTCGATTCTTTTTAGGCGTGCATCTTGTATGAATGCCAATGACACTGATGAAGCTTGTCAAATCCGCGCATCCAGTACGGCTCATTCGAACAAATTATAAGACTACATGTGCACGTACGGACTAATAATACTTGTAATATAAACCAGAAACGTGTTCACAGGAACAAAATTAGAGCTAAAGGGCGTAGCATAGCCTCGCGCAATGGTTAATCTGATTTCATACGCATAATTTACTGCTATGTTGCTAGGTGTGCCAGAACACCTGTAGCAGTCTATATGTTTAAGAGCTTAGTTCTTACAGACAAGTTACACCCGTCCGCATCGGCCCCTTCTTTAAGTCTATTATTGAGTAACTTCTGTATTATACAATTAAAATGTTACCTCTTTTAGTAGCACCATTTCTGTTTAACGAGGGCGTTGAAAACATCTTGCCCGGTGTTCCAATACCAACACCTATTACTGACGACACTCGCTCCAGCATTACTAAGAGATCTGATTTAATACCAACTATTAATCTTGGAGACATTCGGTAATACGTCTTTGATCAAGGGGCATGTTCACCATGTTGTTAAAGATAATGAAGCTAATTTCCTTACAGGCACGGCACCCAGACGTACTGACGCTCGGTAAAAGAGACGTTAGCATTACTCCTGAAGGCTTTCATAATGTGATCCTAGAGAACGGAATTACTAATAGTCTCGGCGAGGAAATTGCTGAAGAAGTGAGGAAGATTATAAAGGAAAAATGTAAAGACAGCAAGAATCTTTAAGTATGTATTAGGGAAGTGCATTAAACCTTTGCAAAAACCCAGCTTAATACTCACACTAAACGCTTTGTTCTTTTGACGGCAGGAGCAGTTGCGGTTTTTATCCAATGGGTCATTCCAGCTATTATAGCCCTTGGTGCCGTTGGTGGGGCAGTCTTAATTAAGAGCAATAAGCAAGCTAAGGCCCACTTGCCCTACGAGGAAAATGGTCCGCTAACCCAGATTGAGAATTTAGGAGACGATGTCTCTGAAATTGCCTTTTCCACGGGCAATGGAGATGAAGTCGAAGTTGTGGCTACCGTGACGATTACTACCCAACCTAGAGTAAGTACATGATCTATGTTGGCTGACTCGGTTGGCACTAACAGCATGGAATCTAGTTAGAGGATTAGTCTTGAGGAGATTACTGTCAACAGTGGCGAAGATAAGAAAGGAGACATTTTAATCCACATTCTAGAGGATCTTGACCGCCGTCTGAAAGATTACCTTGGTGTTCTCGGTCTTTAACAAGTTAGAGACACGTGTGAAGAAGACAGGAAAGCACACGCGATTTCCAAACGCTCTAGGATTGGTTTACGGGCGGACGAACCCCTACCAGTTACAGAAAGATGTAGGACCGCAATAAGAGACCTCTCTAGAAGTGGTGTGTTTACACTAGACGACGAAACGAATATGCACATGGTTCCTGCAAACCCTGATAATCCTGCGAATCTTGAAACCCATCCCGATGGCGCTGCAGTCCCTGAGTTTAATATTGACGACGTAAATGCTGCAATAATGTTAGCACGACAATACTAAGAGAGGAGAGGGGCTAATGGCCGACCTGGTGTGAACCCCTTCTACCGCTCGTTGATAGTCGCGAGTCTAGTGTTGAGATACGTTCAAGAGATATCTTGGGTCGTGAACGAAATACAAGAGGTAGTGAGAATTATTAAATGGAGCGTGGAAAACATCCAACGTGTCACACAAAAAGATGCAGAGTGCCAGGCTGACCTAGTCTGCTTTAGTGAGGACTGCAAGCGCTACGAGGAAAAGAGTTCCTTCCCGGTGGTCAATGAAGAGCCTTATCTGGAGCAAACAGGCTCATGCACTATGGTAAAATCTTCCACGACCCTGCAGAAGCAGACTAACGACCACATAGAAATTAAACAAAGGCTGTTCTTGCGAGGTACTTTCCGAGCCAATTGTGCGTCAAATCCCAGATGGCTACTTCGAAAATCTGCAACAATTTATGCAAGATATTGATGATTCGGTATCGCATCCTACCTGCTCAACAGATGATTCGATAAACTTTGACACTGCCCGCTTCGATGAGGCTATCGGCGGCGCCTGCCATGACCACAATGAGCTAAGGCGGAAGAAACGCCACGGAGCCGCCATTTCAAAGCGAGATGACTTCGCATACTATATTACGGATACGGATAACCTGCGCTGGAAGCTCTCCTGGGATGACGGGAGCGGCAAATGCGCATTAAAGTGCGAGGATGTCTTCAAGCAGATGCTATACTGCGACAAGTGTAGGTTTATTTCCTGGTGCGCTTGTTGCACTCATAAGCTAAGAGTTTACAGGCAGATGGTGGGGTGGCGCGGCGAAGAAAGGTTCCGTGCCTACAGAATGTGGCTAGGCTTCCTATAAGGTAGACTACGTGTGACGGTTATATATCCTCTATTCTTAGGAGTAGAAGGTTAGCCTTTTGCTCGCGACACTACGTGCCACCACCAGCTCCTCCTCCACCACCCTCTGAGCCTCAGCTCCCAGAAAATTGGTCTCAATATTTGATCATATTGGACCAGGAAACTGGAAGCTCACATGGGAGCCTTTCTCGGACCCTTGGGGCGTCAATGCCAAATTCGAAGGCCCTGCAACTTATTTTGATGTTGGTGCCACGTCCATGGAAATCCACATCAACGTCGACGATGCAGATAACAAGGATAAGGCAAAAATTCGATTCACCATCGCAGATCGTTTCAATCCCTCGGAAAAGCGCGACGCGCCGTGGTACGCCGGCCCCAATGGCGATATGGGACAAGAATTTTTCGGAATAAGTTGGTGCGGGATTGTAGAGAACAACTCAGATTGGCATGACGATAACGGGGTTTGGAAGCAGAATGTGAGGTGCGCCTTCTCCAAGAATTTCGAAGATGTTTACGAGACGGGCAGGTTTCAAGGAATTTTATAGACATTTTCTATTAGGTCTCTAAGGTTGTATTCCTATACGCCCACCGCATTAACCTACCTAAGAGCTTTTAAATATACCCTATTTTTTACGTTAGCCTACTACGCCCTACTAGTAATAATCTGTAACTAGGCTAACACTTTCTGCTACCCCTACTAGTAGAAGTAAATAGGGAATAGGAATAGGTAGTTAACGAGATTATAAACTCCTGCTAGGACTATTAAGGATAATACAGGACCCTAAGGCTCTAATATACTGTCTGCTAGGTTAAATACTTAAAACTAATAAAGGTACTAGCCGCCTAGCTAGAGAACGCCTCTAAAGTGGTAAAGTCTACTACTAACGGTACCCTAAGAAGCCTAAACCCTAAGGCACGGTCAACTATACAGAGTATAGTCCTAGAGACGGGGGGTAGTATTATAGTGCAGCACCGTACAGCCGCAACCTCTATTAAGAACCCTAATCTAGACTAGGTCTGCACGGCCTAGAACCCCTATATATAGCTTCTACCGCCCTTATTCTTACGTAGCTTCTTAAGCTACGTCCTGTAACGTTCCCCGTACTCTACTGTTTATATAATTATTTTACTGTTACAGTCCTGCCTGCCTCCGCCCCCTAACACGCTCTATCTTATATTCTCTTATACTCTCTACGTAGTTAACAGATTCTCTAAGCTTTAGTAATTCTATAGCTATAAGCGCAGCCTTAATAGACCCTATATTAGCAGCAGTAAGTGGTGTTAAAGTTTAAGGTAGTTTAGTGTTTAGCGTGCATTAACCCACGACGCACGGTTGGGTGCTTGGCTTACGCTTACCACAGCTAAAAATGATGGCAAAGAAGGGCGCCCTCTCTCCTTCCGCCCGGATCCCTATTTAGATCTCTATGGGGCTCGGGCACCAGCTTTTTAACGCCCGCTGGTCGGCGATCGACTTACTACATTACACGGGCTGGTTGCAGTGATCATTTTGTTCAAGCTTGATTGTTATGAAGATTCTTGACAATCAAATGTATATACTAAAAAATAAATAAAGAGGGGAAATAAATTTGTAAATAATGAAAGGTATGATATTGCCTTGTGTGTTGTCTCAGTTGCGGAACATTTAAAAACCTTTCAGCTCCACCTAACAAATCGTGCCCAACCCCAGCAGCCTAATCCAACAACAGCTCAACGTCAAACTCTCGATCCGTCCTCAACTGATACTGCGGCAAGGTAGCGGGTCCACAACTGCCCGTCCCCAACCCATGGTGCTCCCAATCTAACCTCACAATAAAGTCGTCCCTCTTCTTTTTATGCAGCTCATACGGATGCTGCGCCTCATCCACGGCCATGGTCGTATACGGCATAACACTAAAACTAGCACCATCGTGGTCTCCAAACCGTGCGCGAAGCAACCGACCCTCTTCTTCGCCACCCCATTTCGACCGCAGCTCTACCCATCGGACGTCCGTGCGGTTTCCGCTGTCTTGCGGATAGTCATAGTCGAGGAAGAGCGAATCTGCAGATTGACCCCAGGTGTTGATGAATTGTGAAGATTTCATGTCGCAGTATGATTGGTCTGGGCCGCGACCGAACCATTCTACAATGCGGATGCGTTTCATGCCGAACGAGAGACCGAAGCGGGCGAATGTTGAGGGAAGAAGAGGTCCGTTGGGGCGCGCGCGAACTCGGATGCTGCAATACTCAGCCGTGAATGTGTACGTGATGATTGTGTCCACGGCCCAGGCCAACACTGGCGGTGCTATGCGCAAATCAACGGTAACAGTGCAGCCAGCCTCTGTCTCGGACGTCGTCATTCGCGTAAAGTGGTTGCGCGTCCGATGTAGGTGGCGATCGAGCCACTCTTTCCCAAACGGACCGCCGCGATCGTTGTCCGTCAACGCGCGGTAGAAGTCGAGCTCCATCGGCACAGTAATCAGATTCTCGCCTGGAAATCTCGGACTGGTCAACGATGAGAGAGCACCTCTGCTATTGTCGAAGCCAAAGGTCGTGCCATTAGCGAGGGTCACACAGTAAAGACCCCCGGTGCTTTGGATCTGTGGTCGGCTCGGAGTCGAAATCAACTGCAGTAGTGCGAGAGGCCGTGGTGGTGCTAGCGGTATCTGCGCGCTCGCGACTATGAACCCAGGACCAAACCACGAAACAGTGTCCGTACGCCGAAATCGCAGCTCTAACCACGCTTCCGATACGAACGTTTTCGGCAACATGCCGTCTTCGAACGTTAGGGTGGCTTGGGCATGAGGTTTAATACCCTTCGGAATCTCGATCTCCTTGCCAAGCCACTCCTTCCGGTCCTGGACGAAGTCCCAGTAACAAGTGAGATGGTCTAACGTAAGGAAGTCGTAGCGATTGACGATGGTAACCTCAAGTCCGTTGATGCCAAGAACTTGGACAGGCTGTATAGCATGCTTGTACTCTACAAGTCCAGGCATGGGCACATGTCTAGCATTGCAAAGACCGTCCATGACGAAATTGTAGTCGTTGGGTTCGTCGCCGAAGTCACCTCCGTAGCCGTAGTACTTCTCGCCGTCTTTCGTCTCGGTGAGCAGGCCCTTGAAACCTGTCAGTAGGCAATCTTCCAGCGCAACGTGAGTGTTCACTTACATGGTTTGCCCATTCCCAGACGAAACCGCCCATCAGCCTCGGATACTTGTAAAAAGCCTCTACATATTCCTTAATGTTTCCCGGACCATTACCCATGGCATGTAAGTACTCGCACAGGACGAATGGCCATTTCCAGTCTTTCTCCTCTCCAAGAAGCACTACTTCATCAACATGAAGGTACATTCGGCTGAAGACATCAACCGTCTGGGGCTTATCATCTACCTTATCTCCTTCATAGTGGATGAGGCGTGTGTCATCGATCTTCTTGATCTCATCGTACATGGCTTGATGGTTTCTGCCATAGAAAGCTTCGTTCCCCAAAGACCACATGATGATGCATGCGTGATTCTTGTCCCTCATGACCATCTGCCGGGCTCGGTCGATATAAGCATCCCTCCACTCGGGATTATCAGAAGCGAAGCTTGCAGGATCGACACCCGTCGGATCAAATCCGTGGCACTCAAGGTCGGCTTCGTCAATTACCCAGAGTCCGAGTTCGTCCGCGAGGTCATAGAGCTTGGTGTCGTTCGGGTAATGCGAGGTACGAATCGCGTTAATATTGTGTTGCTTCATCAAGAAGAGATCGCGCTTGAGAAAACTGTAGGGAACAGCTCTTCCTGTCTCTGGATGGTGGTCGTGTCGGTTGACTCCGCGGAACTTGACCGGGGATCCGTTGACGCAGAACATCTTGTCAATGAGTTCGACCCTTCGGAAGCCGATCTTTTGGGCCACCCAGACGTCGCCAACGGAGAGCATGAGTGTATAGAGATAAGGGGTTTCAGCTGTCCACTTCTGAGGTCGCTCGATGCGTTGCTCAAATTTGTCGGTGGTCCCTGCATGGTCATACGACTCTGCAAAAACCGTGCTACCCTGAGCGTCGAGAAGTTTGCAGTGAATGCGCTCATTGGGCCTGTTCAAAGTGGTCCGGATGCTAAGTACCGCATCCTCGTAGTTGTCGTCCAAAAGCGTCTTGATGTGGATGTCCTCAAACGCGACTTTTGGGAATGAGTGCAACCAAACATCCCTGAAGATGCCGCTGAGCCACCATTGGTCCTACGGACGACGTCATTAACGAGTGTTCAAATTTATAGCCAGATTGTGCGCCATACCTGATCCTCGATATATGTACCATCGCATCTCTGGTACACCTCCACGCACAGCAGGTTCTCCCCATCCAACTTGATAAAGTCGGTCACGTCGAATTCGCTCGGATTCCTAGACCCTTGAGAATAGCCCACTTCCCGGCCGTTAATCCAGACGGTGAACGCAGAATCAACTCCCTCGAACCGAAGCCTCAATTGTTTGCCACCTTTGAGCGTGTGTGGCACCTCAAACTTTGTGACATAACGACCGCACTCGTTCTCGTCGTACGGGATATGTGGCGGGTTCACAGGAAAGAGAAAGTTGACGTTCGTATAGTGCGGGCCCTTGCCGAAACCCTGAAGTTGCCACATTCCGGGGACACTGACGAGCTTCCATTCGGAATGATCGAAGTCGGTACGGTAGAATTCGCGAGGCCCGGCGAAGGGAGTATAGGAAAGGTCGAACCCCCAATACCCAGATAGCAGAGCCGCCCGGGATTCTCTGACATTTGCGGATAGGGCGTCAGCCTCCGAATCATAGAGATGAAATTGGCTCCGTGGCGGTAGGGTATTGCGATGGATAACCTTGAGGTTGCTCCAGTCCGGTGCGTATTCCGGATGCACGCTACGTTGGTTCAAGCTACGTAGACTCATTGTGGGGGCTTGCTGAGCGTTGGAACCAGCCTCTGGGAATTTTACGTGAAGGCGCGT
Source organism: Lentithecium fluviatile CBS 122367 (assembly GCA_010405425.1). Lineage (NCBI taxonomy): Eukaryota > Fungi > Ascomycota > Dothideomycetes > Pleosporales > Lentitheciaceae > Lentithecium > Lentithecium fluviatile. The sequence goes on from MU005586.1 coordinate 82,424, forward strand.
ATACTGGACGATCAAGTCGTTGCAGTCACCTGGCTTGGGACCTGGTAGCTCGCCCACATTCATGATGGCTTTCAAGCCAAGGATTTATACGACCTTCGTTGTGGGGGCGAGCATTTGGAGGACCTCAAAGCCCGAACTCGTGACGTGTTCGTCTGAGAGTATAGCATGAACTCGTAGTTACTGCGTGTGCCAAACAGATCAATGCGGTCAGGTAGAAGACGCGATGGTTGGATGTTTGGTGGTACAGTACGCAACAGCATGAGAAAGCGGGTGGCACTTCATGCAGGATCCGAGCTAAGTACGATTCGGGACGGAAGCGAGCCTTGGCAAGCGGGGCAAACAACAAAACAACCACACCACCCATGACTAGTTTTGACCGTATGACGCGGTGCAATTCTCCCAATCCATTGGATTCCTTCTTCCGTAACGCTCTGATCCGCTTCCGTCCTTTCTTGCGTGGACCTTGTGGTTGCTGTCCTCTAACCTGTAACCTGTGAACAACACTGGAGTACATGCGCCGTGTCACCCTCATCTAACATGATTTGTGGGTGCTGCGTCCTCCCCTAAACCTTCAATGCAGTCCAACGATGTGAGTCTGCTCGTGCGGCGGACGCTCAACTCCAGCGCCCCAACGCCCCTTCTTCGATCCAGGATTCCAACAATCCAGCTCCAAAGTGGCCCAGAGGTAGCAATCGCTCACGACCCGATACCGTAGCCAGCCTGTCTTGCGCAAGATCAAAGGCGCCCTAGCGCCATCGATCGCCCACACTTCGTCGCCTTCCCGAAATCCGCGTGCAGCATATCTGACACTATAGTTGGTGCCAAAAATGTGCTCGTCTAGAACCAACATAGTGCGTGTCTACGCGTTTTTAAGGAACTCGAACAAGTCTGCCGTATTGACCCCAAAAGGCTAATTTTCACCGCGGACAGAAGCAAACGGGAAATTCAATTTTTTGAATCCTTTAGTTGATCGAACTCAACATCGGCTTGCCGGAAGTATGAGAGAATCCAGCAGTCACGCCCGCCGAAGACGTGCGAGTTGTTCCCTAGAATATCATTCGCGAAACCGGATGCTGAGCTATGCACGGCAAGACCTTTGTGAAACTCTAGATTTCCAGCGGCTGTCATCCTAGCTACCCTGTCGTACGCGGCGTTAAACCTGGGGCACCAATGATGGCTTATCATGTCGAGATAGTGTGCTCGAGCCCGCAATCCGTGGAAGGATGCTCAAGCGCGCAGATCTCCCGGGGTGCGTCGCCGTTTCAACAGCTGCCGTTGGCGTATGTAACAATGACTTGCTGGGTTTTTCTGCATGCAGATTTCTCGTTTCTCGAGCGAGTATAGTTGATCGTCACGGTCCTTTGCTGTTTTCCAGAAATTGAAGGACGGGCGCGATGTCACTTTTCTCAAATCTTGCCGACACCGGGATGCCCTCTAGCAACCCTGTACTTGGCAAATACTCTTTGAATCGTATCAATGATTTCAACTGTGCTATTTTGACGTTCCAGCTTCAGCAAGCCTGAGGTAGGGTAAAATGCCGAGATTTTGGCGACTCTTGATGATTGCGGCAAGAGCGTTGGCATAGACAAGAAGAACCTCCAGTGAGTAATCTACGGGCATACTGGATCGCGTCTCGGGGTCTAGAAGACTCATAATAGCGTGCAACTTGTCCCTTGGATCGGTCGATTCGCATTGAATCGTTTCCGCAAGCTAGCCGAGGAGATCAGACTGGCATTTCCCTCCAGGGCTTAGGCATAAGACCCTTGGAACCGGTATGGCGTGCTGTGTGTAGATTTCCGAAATCATTCCCCGCACCCTTTCTAATAGCGACACAGTCAGCGTTGACATTCAGAATAGCCACTCTCGCTAGAGCCACTTCTTGAATCACCCAAACCCGCCGGAAGTATCGTGTCGAAAGTAGTGTTGTCAACTGCCGTACGTAAGGCTCGACGAGGGTTATGGTATGGTTCAGAAAACCGATTCGAAGCCAGTGGAGGAGCTCCGAGTAGGATTCACCGGGATCATGAATAGAAACCAGGACACCCGTGGCTCGCGAATAGATCAGATCCATAAGGCCAATTTGGTGATTTCGTTCATTGATGCATGATTGATTGGTACAGATCGAGTCAATCTATCGTCGCCTATGGATCGCTGTATGGCGCAGTTGACAAAGGACCGCCTCACAGTTGATCGTAACGCTGACAAAGCTTCCGTCGACAGAATTAATGCGTCGGGACTGTCTTGCGTCGCCATTGTGTCGCCCAGATGTACGATTCCGCTTCGTATTCGGGCATGTCTTCTAGATTGACATGCTGAATTCGCACACAATCGGATTCGAGCCCTCTCCCGGATAAAGAATAAGCAGTCGTATATGTTGCCCCGATGTTTTGTTCAGATCAATGTATTTGAACTCGCGCTCTATGTCTTCACTGTTATGGATAAGTGAGGCAGAGAACGTGCTCTCGCCACAGGCTAGGCAACAACGAACTCCGTCAAATGTTTGTATGTCTGGGTGTCGGCAAGGCATTTTTCGAAGAGAAGTAAATGGCTGTCGAACAAGCGTTTGCACCACTGGCTGAGTTATGTCGGGTGCTGTGGTAGGTCCCGTCCAAAGGTGCGAGGATGGATAACGCTCGATGCGGGGCTGTGCCGCTCCAACCTGCAGCACATGAGCAAGGTTGAAGTCGTACAGGCTGGCATTGTGCCACCCCTATTCAGCCTAGTCGTTTCCAAGAGATCAGCCGAAGTCCGAAGCTCGTTGCCTCCTCAGCTTTCCAACAATCGAAAATAAGACGAAGAGCCAAAAGAGTGTGTAGAGATAATGATAGCGCGTGCTACGACAACGTAGCCTCGTATGCAGGTGTAAATCCCAAACGCCATTCTACCATTCCGGATGCTCTATCAACAGACAAGAGTATTAGCGAGACTGAGGCATCCAGAATGCCAAAGGAAATAGTATCCACTTCCCTCTTCTAACCGCGCACTTCAAACGCCTGGGTCCATCCCAACTCTTTCCCTTAACGCCTATCACTCGTCCCCATAGCATTCAACCCATACTCTCCACCCCCATCGTGCACCGTCGCAAACCTCCCGTGTCCGAGATTCTTCTTCTGTCTCCTTTTCGACCATCTCTTCCACCCAAGTAACAGCACCACAACAACAATGATAACGCCAACGATAGGTCCATAGAAAACATTGTTGTGCGGCTCGCCGCTGAAGTTGAACCCAGTAAAGCCGTTGATGATGCCGCCGAGAACGATGGCTGGGCCGGCGTAAAGATGCACCTTCCCGTATGCGGTTGGGCGTTGGTATTTGCGGTATTGGAGGTGGTGGTAGAGTCCGATGGACCATTGAAGCAGAGCGAGGACGAAGACGACAAGGCCCCAGATTTGGTGGCCGGATGAGATGTCTTTGGACTGGAGAAAGGAAAAGATGAGGTTAGCGACTGCACTCTCCGGCAATGAAACATGTTGCGGGGAGTAGCTTACATGGTTGTACATCTTGCTCAGGTAGATACCGACACCGACGCCGATCAAGGAAGCTAGCGCACCGATAGTCTGCACGATGTAATGAGCTTTGACGCTTTCCAGCAGTCGAAGCAGTACGGCGCCGAGGGGGAAGATCAGTGCGAAGGCACCACACATGAGCACGGCGTGTGCAGGTCCCACTTTATCGCTGTCACTTTCCGCACTGCCATCCGCGCCCGCGTTGGTGGTAGTCGAAAGGGCGGTTCCGCTCGGGACAGCAGCATCTTCCGTTTCCGCAGATGTCGCTTTGGTCATATCCATCCAGAAAGTGCCGTATGCCTCATGGCGTCGAAGACCCGCGGTCTGTGAGGTGGTTGAGAGGGACTCGTCGGTGGGGCCCCATGCGTAGAGGAACTCTTGCTTCGTCTTTGTAAGGTCGAGCTTTCCCTCACCCTTACCCAGCGCGGTTATCGTCTTGCAATGAATGTTGGCGGTGTAGAACGTCCCAACAATTCCGTTGTGGTAATCCGCCCCTTCGACAAGCGCGCAGTTGACGCTGTCGCTAAAGCTCGGTTCGACATGACCATCAGATAATCGTGGTGACAGGGTTAGACCTAATCGGCTGGTCAGCATTTCTCTTGCGAAGTCCGTAGGGCGCAGTGGAAGAGAAGCGTAAGGTACTAACCGTTTGACTCTGAACTCTCATACACGACCCACATGACGCTTCCGTCCATTTCGCTTCCCGTCCCAACACTGACCCACTGGTATGTGGCTGGAGCTGACAGGTGGAAGAAGATATCTCCAGTTGAGTTTGCGGCGTTCACCGAGAAGGTGAGGTTTCCATGGTCGGTTGCGTAGACGAAGGTCGAGAACGCGCTTGCTTCTTCGCGCGACGCGAGCGCATCAGCCGCGCCCGACGCGAGATTCAGAAAAGCTGAAAGACACAGCGTCAGCGAACCTCATCCCGAATTTACTAGAAACGTTTTCTTGCGAACAACTGCGTAGTCCAGGGTGCGCACTTACCTAAGAAGATTGGGAGCAGGATCGACAGTCTGAAAACCATTGTCAAAAAATCAATATTTGCTTGTTCTCAAGAAAGCACAGCATGCGAAGGATATAATCTGATCGCGGAATCCAGGCTATATAGATACATATTTCATTCTCACTCCACCGTGCATACCGAGCGAAGCAACAAGCGAAATGACCAATCACGGCCCTGCGTACTCGGCTTACCGCTCGTTATATCGCAAGGCTGATTGGCCCTTAAACATAGCTCAAACCACTGCCCCTTTACAGCCACCATGACAAAAGCAGAATGGTGATTGGGTATATGTACGTGCAGAATGTCGTTTGAACTGTTGTGCCTCTTCATGACGCGTACAATTACGCCTGTTCCGTGGACCACCGGTTGAGGCTGAGACGGCGAGACGTGGCGTGGGCGAACAAGACGCCGAATACGAGGAACAAAGCTTCGCGGAAAACATGAGAGCTTCGGAATGTACTGGGCGCTGACGTCTTCAAGTGAATTTTTCTTTGAATAGTGCAGAACAAGAAGTAGAAAAAAGCGAAAGACGTATATACCTTGAAAAGATAGACGCATTCACAAGAGCTTCATTATTTGGACGAATTGATGAACAGCCCATCCGAAGTAGAGTCGCCGAATTACTGGGGACTAAAGCAAGAGAGGAAGGTGTCTGAGCTCACATTACCAGTGCGCACATATAGTTGACTGGATCAAGGAAATGTCCGCTACGCAGGTGGCTAAAATAGACGGCGAAGCATTTGGGCGGGCCGCCCGCCTCGTGGCCGATGCCAGGTGGCCTTCAGATGCAAAAGTTTCTCTTCGTACAAAAGTGCATCTGGAAGCTCCAATGCAGCTGTCGAAGGATAGCGTTTAAAGTAAGGATAACGATCGGGCCAAAGTTGGTGATTTGAAGTCGTGCGATTCCGCCCTCAAGAGAGATGCCGACCCCGAGGATGTTCATATCATCCGAAGCAAACATTAAGCTTCGCGAAGCAGAGATAAGCTTTGTTGACGGAAGTAGTTTCAAGCTCCGGTTTCGTGATCCGAGGCAGGAAGTCCATGCCGATCCGGGGGCGCTTAGCGCAGCGCTCCACACAACTACGCGAGATTTGCAAATACCCCACCTCCAGTCGCGCAAGAGGACAACACATGCACTATATAATTGTGGTATAGCTAAAATTTCTCCAATCAATTCGATTAATCCCATCAAGTCGCTTTAGCTCACTTGGGAGAGCGCCAGACTGAAGCAATCCGTTTACGCGGCAAACTTTGGTTCTACCGAACGAAATCTGGAGGTACTGTGTTCGATCCACAGAAGCGACATTCTTTTTGCGCCTGTGACAGCCTCTAAAGCACTGTCAAGATAGCCGTGGTACCGTTGTACGTGTATGCGCGTCGCATTCCATTTTGGTTACCGTGATTGATCCGGCAAAGGCGGGGAAAGCCACATGCGGCGCTTGCGACCTTCAAAGTTCTCAAGAGCAGTGTTCTTGAAACTCCGACACTGATTGAGCCTGACCTCTATCCACGTTGGGTACATTAGGGGCATCATAGCAGGCGAAAAAATGTATAGAAAGAGCAATCGCACATGCGCATTACAGGTTTCAGGTATGAGGCCAAGATGATAACGACTACCATCCTGCTTACCTGAGCACATATTGTACAGTGCGCAATTTACGTCCGACTCTGCGTCCTGAAGACCGAAGAGGTAAGAGGATGATGGAACGAACGGGTATCCAGCGTTGCTCTTCAGAAATAAACGAACGAGATGCGATGACATTCCTTCTCATCACTCCACCTTCAAGATCTTAATATCGCGCTTCTCATCCCTTCCAAGAACTGCCTTGTACCTCTCCGCAATCCTCATCAAATCATACCCCGTCTCCCTCCCATCCCCCATCCCATCCTTCCTACCCACCAACTCATCCCGGCCCCACCCTTCCAACCCCCGCATCAAAGGCGCCAAATCCGAAGTCTTATACACATACCCCCTCTTCCTACTCGCCCACATAGTAAGCCCCAGGAAAGCAGTGGTGCCACACACCAGCGCAAGCGGCATAAAGAACCAACCCCAGCGCACAATAACGTACGTCTCGCTAATATACGCGTCACCCGAAACATTCTGCCTGGCCGGATTCTTCAGGTTCTACATCATCGAGGTAGTCGCCGTAGCCACCGCGTCGATGAACGCGGTCCAGTTCGGGAACATCGTGTCTCCAACTTGGTAAAGGTCGCTCAGTCTGTTCAGGTCGGCGGCTGCGAACAGCAGCTCGCGAGACATGCGGCCGACCGTGAAGTTACCGGGAACACTGTCGTCTGTAACCTAGAGGACGTGTTCAGGTTGGCCGTCCGTGTACCATGGCATACCCGGCTCCTCGTGTCCCTCCATTCGATGGGGTAGGATCCGCGAGGTGCCTACGAGGAGCTCGTCTCCATTCACGATGCTGACGTTCTCGTTGCGTTGGGCGCAGAGTCTTAGATCGCAGAAGTTGATCGTTCCGCGAACCGGATTGGGCGAGAAAAGGTCAAGGGGTTGTTTTGGTCCCAAACGCCATCGAAGCATGTGAGTCGCATGATGCTGTCCATCGGATTATTCTATAAAAGGCCGCTGTCTAAGACGTGGCACCATGACGGTGGCCAGCGCGTCAAGTTGTCGAGAGTATCGTAGTTTTCAGGAGGGTTGCTTCCGATATAAAAGTCCTGCTCAAGTATCAAATATCCTTCAGAGTCGCCACTGGAGTGGTTGCCTTCTATCGCTTCGGGGATCGTAGATTCGTTCCAGCGAAGATCTGGATACCGTACCGCAATGGTAAAATTTCCGTACCCATCTCTTCCCTTTTCACACTCGATAGATGTATCGAGGATTTCGTAGTCGACTCCCGGTGGAGGCTTGAGTTGCTCCTGAAAATCGTGCAAAGTGGTATAGTTTACGGTGTCTCGGAAGGCCTTTGTCTCATTCGATCGTTGCAGATATGCCTTGAACTTGCATCCCGAGAAAATGCCGAGGCCAAATTCTTCTGGTGAACAGACTGCGCAAGCCGCGAGCGTGGTATGGTTCGGTATGTCACACTTCTGTGTGGGGCAGTGGGCATAGCTAGGGACGACAGATGGTCGGCCCATTCGAAGGCCTCGCATGATGTATCCGAAAGACACGGCTTCTGATAGGAGTCAGCTTGTGTGCGGTGAATGACCGGATCACTTGCCTTCTCCGCTTTTCAAGTAGTCCACAGCGGAGTTTGGTAGCCCCGCTACTAGGGGTGCTATACCGACAAAGTCTGATAGAGCCCGATTTCTAACAGAGATCTTCATTATTTGCTGTGTGAATGGCTCGAAGGCAAGCAGAAAAATGGTGAGGGTGGCTCCTAGTGAAGCTAAGCATGGAGGGAATCGCTCCCTCAGCCCCAGCTGCAAAAGGAGCTTCAAAGACCCCCAAGGGCCTCTCGCGGCATTATTGAAGGTTTCCATATGACTCAATGCTCTTGGTTCCCCCTCAAAGTGAACCCATTTCAGCTGACCAAGGCACTCTACAATCGGTACGAGCTGCGCAGACTTCGAAATGGTGATGAGTATGACAATAACCGTGTTGGGTTGAATACCCCATTTCCAAACGGCGAGAGGCTGGTCGGACATGGCGAACAGTATGGCGACGATGAGACAAGTGCAAATTACGGCGACGCCAATCCCACCCAGCTCCCACCATCAGTTGTATCGAAGGATGGCATCCCATACTAACGTCCGTCGCTTGCGTCCTTCCGAAGAGGGACCCTGAACCAATGCCGCATTCGCGCCATCTTGTTTAGAGGCGGGCAAGTCAAGGGGAACCTCTAACGAGTTGCGGAATGCTGTCTTGCTCTGCACAAATGATAGCCGTTGTAAAGAGATATTGTCAGATAATGGTCGCCAATGATCCGCCGTAGGCGCGTCTAAAGGAGTCTCGGGAGGCATCGAGAATGGGGGGCAAAGTAATCTCGAGAGCACAGCAGACGTCCAAGAAATGCTGTCGTACGAAAGCTTTGACCGGACCCATTCTTAGTTCACTCTGTTCGCTTTACGATACGCAATAATTCCGGTGATTGGGTTCGACCCATGATCAGGCCTTATCGCTTGAACGGATTTGAGCATACCCGGGGGGCGGAAATCCACGTCTTTACGCCTCGCCAAGAATGCTGACGGCCCTCATGCACCCTGACCCTTGCATTGCCCTGCCGTGAAGCGATGGATCCATGCGCAGTAGACCAGCAAACCGTCGCCCAGGTACGAGTCGCCGTTTTTCTCGGATGACTCTGATAACCACGTCTTCCGCTTTTTCGAAAGCCTTTATAGAATCGTCGCTCGGCCTCCACTTCGCAAGTCCAATCCGTTCATACGTTCTTGGGAACGGCGACAGTTGACGCAGCACCAAGCCAAGGATCTGATCGTTTGAATAGATAGCATCATCAGCTTCAACAGACGCCATCTTCATGATCAAGACCGACGCCCCGGACTCCATGTGATATCGTCCCTTGTGGAAAAGGCCGTAATCAGGAGAGAATTCTCTGCCAAAATCGAACTTGGACGGTTCTACGCCATTCACCTGAAGTACACTCTCAAGCTTCTGCTTGCGTTCTTCGTAATATTCCTTTCGCATTTCGTAATGTCGAGGATTGTCGTATGTGTTGGGATCGGGAGGGTCGTGGATGGGAACATGCTGCAGGGTTCCATCTATGCATGGTCCCCGGAGGAGAATCTGACAGTCTTCACTTCCGCCAGAATTTGCCTCAGCCAACGGCTCCCCGTCAATGCTCAGCAATTTGACAAATGTTGTCTGAATTCGATCGTAGCATCTCCCGAGTCCGGATTCGGTAGCCGTTGTTCTAACGTTGCCGTAACTGATGTTTTGGGCATTCACTGATGCCCATGACCACGTTGGCGCTGTGTTGTCAGATTCTCTGGGCTCCGCTTGTTCATATATGCCATAGTTAGCCTCCCAAAGTAGATCTCCTATAAAAGAGTCGGCCCAAAGCCCAGCATAGTACTCCGACTTTCGGTAGGTTTGCATCTGCCTTGCCAGACCGGCTAAGGCTGGGAACCGATCTTTTGCAAAGGTGAGGTCAAGGCGGGAATACTCCTGAACCACATTCCTCCATCTGTTGCGAAAGGTCTCCTTCGTAGTGGCACGCCCCATTATCTGCGAATGTTCAATCTTGTTGGAGAGATCCGTGTGTAGATTGCCGCTTTCACCACATTCGCAAGTCGTGCACGTGTAGCATTCCCAGACCAATTCTAGCGGACCAAAATGCAAGACCCGTGGAGACAGAAGTCTTTCTTGATATATCCAACCGCGTCCCAGCGAGGGCCATCTAAAACCGTGTGCGATGATTCGGCGCGCATGAACGGTACAACCTTCCTGTCGGTATAGCTGGCGTCCGATGTATTCCGGCTCCGCGTAAGAGAAGCATCCCCTTTTGGTCCAGGCGACCATGAAGCTGCAAGGGTAATGTAGGCGTTACAATAATACGAGCCCATTCTCGCAGCCTCTTCGCTCCAATCTGCATTGTCGTCTTGTATAATGCATAGGGAGTCGATCCAGAGATACTGTAGTGCAAGCCGACGAGAAGAAACAATGGCGTGCTGAAATGTTCGTGGCAGAGACTGCACGGATATCTCTCTTAGGTGATCTTTGTAATTGGCCCGTTCCGTTTGCAAGAGTTCAGAGGCTCCTTGCTTACCCCAGCGGTGGCTCAAGCAGGCATATCGACCGTACGACCCTTGCGTTTCAGCTAGTCGAACATGCCATCTCTCGTCATCATGCTTGAAGTGCAGAAGACGAGTCGGCAAAGGACCCGCTTGGGTTGACGGGCATCGGCCATGATTCCGAATACAATTGTTGAGCCAGTATCGAGCTTGAGCAAATGCTTCAGGGCTTGACGTGTCGCCTGAGATTTCTGAGCTTGCTGAAATCGACGGCCACGGTGATGGTTGTCCTGTTCCATTCACATGTCAGAATGAGAAACAAAAGGCCGGCAATCGGACAATGAACACTTGCCTGGAAAAACATATAGCTCGATCCTGAACGGTATTTCCCCAACTGTAGATAGCTTACCCTGCCACCAAGCGCGCAGGGTGTTTCCTCTTGCAATGGGGGCAAAGATCCTCACCCTATCGTCTTCATCGAGAACACGGCTATATATCCCCAATGCGTCGAGGATCATGCTACAAGCTGGAAAGCCTTTGCGGGACCGCTGAAGGTCTTTCGGTGCTATTTTCCCGTAAGTGTCCTGGAGGCTGAGACACGTCTGGCACTTTCTGGGCCTATTACCGCGAGAGTTCGCTTGAGGCGTTCGGAACAGACTAAACATATCAAGGTCATCATGCCCGAACATCTCATTGTTCCGCATCGCGACCACATCTCGCGATATTGATTGCTGCAAGGACATCTTCTTCCGCTCCTTGCTCTCGTATACGGTTCCATCAGGAGTCACGGCGATAACCCTCGGCACTTTAAGACCTGCTGGTTCATCACTCCCATCGTGAGTTGCAAAGTCCCCGGACCGCGTGAGCGCATTCTTGATGTTCCCACGAGTGCGCCAAGCCTCATTGATTGCAGCGTTTCTTTCGTCCTGGTCACGCCGTAGGACCTCGACGCGCCGACGTATGCCACCTTGTTGTTCCGCTCGGACTTCGTCCGTGAAGAATGAGGGTTCGTCTTCGGGCACAAACCGTGCCAGGTAAGTTGGTAGTGGATGACGTGAATTCATGATAGCGGGTTTTGGCGGGTCGGAGCCTTTGGAGAAGCTTCGTCGCTCGAGAGAGAATAGCGATTCGGTTATCTCATCTTGCGCGGTCTGATTTGTATCTTTTTCATCTCTGTCTGGGGGCCTTTTCGTGGCATGACCGTCAAGCTGAGAATCGAAACACTTCCAGATCAGCTGATGGCCGCCTTCATCTAGCTAGGCTGGGCTGCAATTGCCAACATGGCGTAGCTAGGCTGCGCCTTCGTTCGATCGCCTGGATTCTTGGCCGGTGTCCAGGCTAAGCGCAAGTGAGTAGCTTTGCAGTCTGGCCGTCTTCGGAAGGCGTTCGAGGTCTTTTTCTCACTGTGCTAAGACAAACGAATCTCGCGGAATAGTATCGTGATTTCGGAGGAAGTTAGGAGGCTGTGTTCAGCAATAGAAGTTGAGGCTGGTGTTGGTGTCATGGCTCAGAGAGTGGTAGACGCGTCCAGGTCGGCAAGGCGCGCTAACCCGATTCGTCAGCATCCGCTCTTTCCCTAGCTACGAAGCCGGCAGCGAGCACATTAGCAAGCAGAGACAAGAATTGTCGGGTACACAAAATTTGATTCGATATTATTTTCACTTCTTACCCTTCTTCTTCTTTGACTCCTTCCTGCCAATCCCACTCGCAACAAGACCCTTTTCCTCCCGCAGCGCATGCAAAGCCTCTTCAGTAACCCCCTGTCTAAAAATCTGCTCTAGCACCAGCTTCTTTCTACTCTTTCTATCGCCAACGCTGATAGTGATACCAGCAGAAATGTTGCAGCTGATGCTGCAGGAAAGGATGACAGCCGTCAATTCCTTCGGCCGATCTTTGTAGTATATTCCCCATGTCGTTCCGCCGAGCGCCATCTGGAACAGCGAGTGACAATCAAGTAGCACCACAATCGCGATCAACAGGTGTATCGAGAAGGCAGCATGCGTGGTCGTTTCGTGCGGCTTGTAGAAGGTATGCGATGTAGCCAGCTTATTTTGATGATGTTCCAGCTTCTGCTGCTCGGCCGCTGTCAGCACAGGCTCCTCTTCATCACAGTCCGGATCTTCGCCAACTTCCCAGGCGTGGCCGTCTTCGCGAGTGGGAAGCTCATTGTGATCCCGCAGGTCGGGTAATCCGCGCTCTTTCCGGAGCCTCCATGTTTTGTGTGCGTACTTTGCGACGTAAATCATGTGGTAAGTATCGATAGCTCGCCAAGGAGCCAGGCCGATTCCTACCACGCAGAAGAGAGCGGTCAATATCTGGTCGCAGATCTCGATGAAGTATGCCTGTCGACCTTCTACACTGATCCAGCCGATGAGGAACAGAACCCAGGCGGCACCCCAGAAGGTTAAGAGGAAGGCGTATAGCGTTACGAGGAAGCCAAGGGGTTTTCGGACATAGCGGCCGAACCCCCGCATGCTGCGCTTGAACCGAGCGCGGCGAGAATGAAGCAGATGTCGCACATGATCGTTGAGCATAGCCTTCTCTTCGGCAGTCCAGCCCGGTAGAGACGCTCCGTGTGGTAGAACGGCGTAATTATGGCCTTCGGAAACACCGGTGAGTACTGACGATATTGTGTTGGTCGTAGTCAATCTGTTCGCGCTCGGTCGAAGATGCCCTGTACCATCTACCGCAGGTTCGAAGTCCTCCTTCTCTTCCTCTGCAAAATCCTGCTCAGCCGCTGCCTCTTCGTCAGATGAGCTCGCCGACTGAGTGAGGTCGTAAGTTGGGCGGCGGTTGTACAGCCAACCAAGGTTGGGGATGAAGAGCGAGTTCTGGACGTTGTTCAATGTCGTAAGGGTCGATACTTCGGGGTCGATGACATCGAGCATATCAATCATGTCCGTGTCATACTCTCGCACCTCTCGTTTGGGGCCGCGGCCTTGCGTGCCGCGTAGACTGAAGGCGGAAGCTTGTCTACTAATTGCTGGTCTTTGCGCGCTCCTAGAGTGTATCACTGGCGCAAACGAGGCCAGTCGAGGCACCGTATTGCCTGAATCCTCTTCGTGTAGCGTCTGCAGCGGTGTGGCCGTCAATTGTCGCCGTATCTCCAGATCATCGAACGGCTGTAGCAACAGAGCCGGCTGAGGCCGCTGCGGCTCCGAGCTGCTTCTCCGACGGCCGTGAAATGCGCTATCATCCTCGGTTGTGATTGCATGACTCAACGTGCTCTCATCTGCTCCCTGCCGGCGTATGCGAATCGAGGGAATCGAAGGTCGTTCGGGCTGGTTCGAGGTGGAAGCCGAAGAGACGCGCGGAGTGGGAGTCTGGTGCGTAGTGGTCGTGACGTTCGGGTGGTGGACGGTGGTTGATTGCGGGCCGCTTGTTGTCACCGTGGTTAGAGGGCCCGCTGTCGTGGAGCTCGTCGTAGTTGTGGTCGGGCCATGCGTGGTCGTCGAGGTGGTGTGCGTCGTACGCGTGCGTCGCCCATCGCGATCCCCCGCGTCACTCATCTTCACCCAGCTCTATACGGCGAGGGGCAGGGAGAGTCGCATGCTGCCTCAGTCACCACGAGGTGGAGGGTTAGATTTGGGGATCGGCGCGGCGACCTTGCGGCAACATACTGAGAAGGATGCCCATTGGCTGGCTACCATAGCACAGCAGCTAGAAAGCCTAACGAGTTCATGTGCCAGTGGAGAGACATGACGTCGGTGCCGTCTTGTAGTCTGACTTGGGTCCGCCAAGACCGGAAGGAACGGCTTCGCGTGTGGCTGCCCTTAAACTAATCGCTCCAACTCTCCGACAACCCAACTGCTTGTCCTCTTTATAGTTTTGATATCGCATATATTGATCTGGATATTCTATGTTACACCGAACGACCTGGATCCGCATCGATGCGTCATGATGAGTCACGCTGCGATTTGTCGGCACGCCATGGCCCCGGAAGATAAAAAGCCCCTATCCGCTTTCCTAAAGAATATCATGAACGACGAGCTCACTTGAACCTGGAAGACTATGCTTTCTCATCGGTCATCGCGACAAATTTCTGGGCCTCGCCATCGTCTGCAGTCGTCTGCAGTCATCAGCGGTGTAGGCCTACCATGAAATCCACCCGCAAGAACGTCGACAACAGCTACTAGTAGCCTACCTATACTACATCATCTATACTGGGAAGGAAGAAATTGGTCGGAGAACAGACACTGACGCATTGCAAAGGAAATTGGTTGCCAAGCAGTTTAACCATTTGGCCTGCACGCCTACAACTAACAAGGGCTCTGCCGACCACTTAACAGCGCACGTTCCTCAGAAACGCGAACCTCTCCTGCAGGACACGAACGATCTACGCAGAACCCGTATTCTTCTTCTTTTCCAGTCTTCTCCTTCCTCTTTCGTGTTGACGGGTAGGCAACATGCAGACTTCGGTGGGGCTGAAAGACGGTTAAGCTACCGAGAAGGATCATTATCCTGACCTTCCCTCTCGCACGTAGTCCACACAACATCACACGCTCCCAGGCAATCCCGTTGGGCGTCCATCATCATTGGCGGTAAACTTTTCAAGGTGCTCGTAGTGCATCGCATCGCGGACCGTAGCGAAACTTAACACCCCGATGCCGGGACAGCTAGAATGGGGGCCAACGGCAGGGCGTTCATCCTTCGGACGCTGCCATATTTGGTCGCCTTATTCTCCGTGATGGCGGCAGGGGCCCTCACAGGACTCTCATACGGACTTTTGGTTCGTCCATCCGTACGCTGGTCCCCATAGCTACTTCTCGACGGATGTTCGTCCGGTGAAGTCTCAGATTGAGCACTCTTTGGATGTTATTACTGCTCTCTTCCCATTCACTTTCTCTTTTCTGAAGTAGCTTCTTTTCTTGAGATGACCTTCACAATGAAGATAACGGTGTTTACCATCGCAACATTTTCACTTCTTCCTGCAGTATGTGTCTCCTAGGTTAACAATTCAACTCTCCTCTGAAAGCATACCAAATAGACGGGCCACGCAGCAGCTCTCCAACGCAGAGCGTCGGATTACATTTCATCGTGCGGTCCATCATGGATGGCAGTGAACAATGTCAAGACCAACCACGACACCGTAGAGCGGACTGGCTTCAACACCGCCGTTGACAAATTCTGCAACGCAGCACATGGCGCAGAAGTCGGGGCAAAACTGTTCCTTTCCATGGCGACTCGCGTCTGGTTGGGTTATGGGGCCGATCCGAAGACCACTGGTATCAATGGATACGTCTATTTCGAAATCCACAACAAACAGAATGATAAGCACATCGTCGACGGTAGGCTTGCGAACAATATCCTTAAAGAAGCAAAACTAATGTCACAAAAGGCGGCAAATGCAAGGAGTACCTCAAAAATCTCTCAAAAGACGGCAGCAAATGCTACGGCGGCAAAAGCCACGACGACACCAAAGGCGGTACCTGGCAAGTCGGGAACGACCTCGTCTCTTACCACGCCATCGCCGACAAGGTCCCTCCAATCTTCGAACAAATGGACAAACCGGTGGTTCTATCTAACGCGATCGCACCTTTATCCAACAACGGCAAAGGCAAAACCCTCGACCCCTTCCCCGTCGAAGGCTTCGGCGACAGCGTCCCCTTCGCCTGCCACTCACACAACGACTACGAACGCGACACAGCCTTGTACTCCGCACTATCCGCTGGCTGCGTCAGCGTCGAAGCCGACATCTGGGAAATCAATGGCGACCTCATCGTAAAGCACAACTCGGGCGACGGCAACGGAAACACCCTGCAAAACCTATACCTCAACCCGCTCAAAGCTCTCGTTGACAAAAACAAAGCCATCTTCCCCAAAGCGCCAAAACAATCCCTCAACCTACTCATCGATTTTAAGAATGATGCAGATAAGACGTGGGACCTTCTCGTCAAGCAGCTTCAACCTCTCCGCGACGCAGGATACCTTAGCACCTCGTCAGACGGCCAATTCAAGCAAGGTCTCATAACCATCATTGCCTCTGGAAACGGCATCGCGGATAAGGATTCCAATGCGCCCAAACCACTCGGTAGAGACAATCCTCAAGGCGCTATCTTCGCCGATGCGCGTATCGACAAGGACATGGTCAACTTTAACGCCGGTAATGCGTATTTCGCTAGCGCGAAGTACTCGGATAGAGGTACCAATGAGGCAGCGAAGAGGGACGAAGCGCATAAGAAGGGGTTCAAGGTGAGGTATTGGGATGGACCGGCGAGCACGGCGGATTGGCAGATACTGGTGGATGAGGGTGTAGATCGGGTGAATGTTGATGAGTTGCAGAATGTCGCCGCGGTGGCTTGGAGGGGGGATCTGCTGTAAGCGGGGTGGCTTTCCTCATGTTCTTTTCCAGTACCTTCCCCTCTTGCACATTTCATAGCGTAGAACAGTCTTCAATCATCTATAAATTCGATGCGATTGGCGGAGATTTGAAATGGAGATTTCGCGGAGATTCATCGGAGATGCCTCGTCTTCACATGGTCAGCAGCTAGTTAACAGGCTCGTGGCCTTGCACTACTCACC
Source organism: Lentithecium fluviatile CBS 122367 (assembly GCA_010405425.1). NCBI lineage: Eukaryota > Fungi > Ascomycota > Dothideomycetes > Pleosporales > Lentitheciaceae > Lentithecium > Lentithecium fluviatile. The sequence continues at coordinate 99,110 of MU005586.1, forward strand.
CATCCGTCTTTATCTTCCGTCTATCATCTTCCATCTTTCATCTTTCATCTCAAAAGAAATGAACACATCGGCGAGCCACCGTGCTGATTTGGCGGACGCTGTGATCAACTTCTAAACTTAGCAAGACATTGCGAACCGATGTCACTCGATCTACACCCCTTTACGGAATACGACACGAGAAAACGTCAAACCACCAGGACCGTTTATAGAAGCGCCCACCAAACACGGCCAATTACCTGCATATACGGCTATGAACTCGTGCCTAATGCGGACATCTCTCGGTCGCTATATATTGACGATGATGACACGGTTACGGTTCTCGCTCAGCAGGGCGATCTGCTGATAGCAATATCGCATCCGTGTGGGAACCCGTCTTAGGAAGAGGTATGGGGGCCAGAGCGTCAGCAAATCCCGACACCGAGTTCGCGACTTCCTTACAATACATTGTAGTCGTTCGCAAATCATCGCTGTTGGCGAAAGATCAACATTAAGCGCTCGCGACTTTAGCCTACCGGGCGTTCCTGCATGGAACCACGACGAGCTTCGATGTGGCGCGATGTCAAAAAAAAATATACCAGCATGAATTGTAGCACGAGAAAAGACGCTGCAAACATGCATTGTCACTGTGAGACACAAACATTCGAAATGGCTAAAGCTTGCAGTGAGGTAAGCCGGGAGTCACACCACGCAGGTCCACATGTTCATACCTCAAACGGTCGGTTGGTCATTACCGAGCACTTCCACCATGTGGCGTAAGTGCATGAGCATATATGTCAATATAGCTCGGCTCACTTCCGACGCACCACCTCGTACTGTTACTCAACTAAATCATTTGATGTTCGGGTTTCTTACTCCCCTGGCTGCCCTCGCGAATGGAGTCAAATGGATAGATTACCCCAGATATTATCCTCATCGCGCAACTTATCTCATCCTTTGAATGTTGGTCTGGCGTCGCATTTTTCTTCGGATCAGTCAAACATGAGAGCACGAAACTTTTGCTCGCATCTACAATGATCGTCTCCCCAGGCTGTCTCATGCACGCTCCCACGATTGTTACACTCAAGATCACTCTCTTTGCGGCTGTCTGCGCAACCATTCTGTTCTCCTTCACCGCACCATACCTCTCTTCCGGAAACGTCTCAGATCCAATACCGAACTGGCATCTAAGACCCACGCAAGAAGAGCGCCCGTCATTACCGATACTGAAGTCTTATGGCGCATCACATTGCCTGTCTGATGTCACCGACGAACTTGTTGCAGAGTCCCGCGCATGGAATGCATCATGTGGAAAGTTTGCGCCGCACGCACCAACTCGCTCCCGCATCGGGAGAGTCCTGTTGCAATATGGAGAGATGAAGGAGTACATCAAGAGAGCGCTCAAGACGCATGTCGTTCACAGCATGATACATCAGACAGATCTGCATATACTATGCGACGCTATGGCAGAGGAATGGGACTTGTGGAATAAGCCTGCGTTTATACTTCGGATGCTACTCGAGCAAATGACCCTGCCGCCGGATGACCGGGTCGAGTGGCTTCTATGGATGGACTTGGATACACTAATACTGGACCAGTGCAGACCAATGTCTAGTTTTCTGCCACCTGAGAATGTGGAAGAGCTAGTACACACGGCGGAAGCAGCAAGGCGACTCGCAAAACGGGAAGACGAGAAAGACACAGTAGGACACGACGACTCCAGCCCCTCCCCAATAAATCTCATAACCACAAAAGACGCATCCGGCCTAAACAACGGCATCTTCCTTCTCCGTGTCTCCCCCTGGGCTGTCGAGCTCTTCGAAAACATCCTCGCGTACCGCTTCTACAACCCGAACATCACACTCATCTTCAACGACCAGTCCGCTATGGAATTCATCCTCGCCACCCCCAAGTTTGCTTCGAACGTTGTATACACGCCCTGGCACTGGTTCAACGCGTATCCGAACAGCGAAGCCGGGCCCGAGCGATTTAGGGACAGGGAGAACGGAGATACAGAGGAGTTGAAGGAGTTTCAGGTTAGGAGGGGCGATTCTTTAGTGCATTTCGCGGGCCCTTGGTTTAAGGATGAGCCAATGACGGCCTGGGAGGATGTAGTGGAAGGGATGGGGAATGTGTGGGAAGAGGGGAGGGTGCAGAGGGATATTTCGAAGGAAGTCAAAAAGTTTTGGGAAGAGAAGGGTTTTAATTGAGGACCTTCATGCCTCATTTACAACCCATCAACACTATCATAACTCACTCTTCCCCTCTTCCTCCTTCCACCCGTCGCCCGCCCCCAACATCCAATTCACCCCTACCAACTCCAACCCAAACTTCTCAACCCACTTCCTCGCGCCAAAACTCCGCCGTTGCACAAACTCCTCACCGCCTACATCCTCTTTCGTGAGCTCTTTTAACCCTTCGGGCTCGCGGTACAAGAGGAACATGTACCGATGCGGCTTCGACTCATCTTTTGGCCCGGGACCCAGATACTCGGTCAACGTCTTCCCACTCTTGGCCGCATCATCCGAGGAGCTACCGGAATTGGGGATCGAGGATACGACCCAGTGCCGCCAGTAGGCGAATTTGGGGTCGTCGGGGGTTGGCGCATCAGGGTCCACGAGCATGAGTGTGTATGTTGTGTTTGCATTGGCATTTACCTTGGTCAATGGTTAGATGGGGGTGTGGGTGGCTGGAGATTTGGGGTGATACCTCTGCCGTGAATGTCACGGTGGGCGCGACTTTGCAGTCGCTAGCTCGAAGAAGATTTCCCGCTGCGACAAGTTTATCGTTAAACGCGACAGAGAGTTGGACGGAGGATTTGAATGCTTGTGGGATGAGCGGGGAGGGGAGGAGGTTGGCTGTTGCAAGGGAGGAGAGGACGGCGGGCGTTTCGATCTGGAATGCCATTGTTTTGTCCGAATGTTTGTGAAAGTGAAAAGTTGGGGTGAGAATGTAGGATGTGGACAGATGTTGGCAGGAAGATAGGCAAATGATGTGGGTCGCGAATTCACGTGTTGCTTGGTGGTGAGAATTGATTGGTGGAAGATTGGCGCCGACCTTGGCTCGTGGTGAATATGCCCGAAGCCTTCTGAAGCTCCACAGCGGTTTCCATCTAAACATTATCACTGTGTCATATCTCATCTTCATATTCTACTGGCTTTTATCCCTATTTGTGAAAACGAACCGTTCTCTTAGAGAACCTCAATTCTTCACCCGCTGTTAGAATGCAGCGCAGTCGAAGAGGGATGATCCTGGTACCTTCCGTGAAGAGACGCAAAAGCAACAGACGAATTTTCCAATAAAGAAAGCAATCTTTTCATTACTTCCAATAAAAGGTAACTGCCAATAAAAAGTAGGTGCCGCCAACTATGTGCACACAAACCCTTGAGACGCGATAGCTGCAGTCCAGTGTGCCAGATGGACTATCACAGCATCACGATATTATATGATATCATTCTGGCTTAATGAATATATACGAGAGCGATTAGAGCTTCAATGTGACGAGCTCCTTATGAGAATCATAGATAAGGACCATCGAGACTCTCTGACATACCTCAGGCATTCAAGCCAGAAGGAGCTGACTAGTTATATTTGTCAAATCATGCCTAAGTAAAACTAGCACTAGCTGCACAGTCTTCTCTGCTCTTCAATTTATCCATTCTATTCGCTTCAACAGCAGTTCGCTTTACCCCCCATTCATACGCGCGCATGTGACACCGCGTCCAGCACCATGATGGCGCCCATCCAGCAAGGTGCCCGCAACAAAACCTCTCCAAAACTCCCACGTCAAACCTATACACGTCTCCCCTTCTCCAAACATCCCACTCATCAGTAAGCCCAACATGCACATCTACTCTGTCCTCATAATCGGCGGCGGCCCGGCTGGCCTCGCCCTAGCCGCCCGCCTTCACGAACACACCCCCTCCGCAACCTTCACAGACGACGAGCACCAGCGCTACCATTGGCTCAGAAAACACGGCGCTAGAATTCCCATCAAGAACTACCGTACCAATGTCGATTCTCTGCCCACACCCCCATCCACCCTCGGCTCTTCCGACTGCGGATGCGACACCAAAGCGAAGAGCGGCCTGAATGAGATCGATATGCTAGTTCTGGACGCCGATGGTGAGGACTGGATGACGCGGTGGAAACGCTTGTTCACGTGTTTTGGTATTACCCATCTACGCAGCCCTATGTTCTTCCATATCGATCCCGCGGATCGGGATGGATTGCTCAGGTATACGTATGAGCGAGGTCGAGAAGGTGATTTACTTGCGTTGCCAGGGTGTGCGGGGAAGGAGGTTAGCAAGCATCACAAGAAGAAAAAGATGGGGAGGGTGCGGGCGAAGGTGTCACAGAGTGGACCGGATGTCGATGAGAGAGATCGGAAGGATTATTTTACGCCGGTGACGGATCTGTTTGAGAGGCATTGTGAGAGTGTTGTTGAGAGGTATGGGCTAAAGAAGGGGATTCTGCGGCAGGAGAGGGTGGTGGGGATTGAATATGATTGGTTGGGGGTGTTTAGGGAGGAGGAGGGGGGGAGTGATGATGGGGGTGAGGATGAGGAGGACGAGAGGAAGGTGTTTCGGGTTACTACGGACAAGGGGGTGCGGTATGCGCATGTTGTGGTACTGGCCATTGGTCCTGGGAATGCACCGACGATACCACAGGTGATCGGCCTTCCAACACCCTCATCGTCGCACGAAGGGTACAGTCATGCGATGCACCTGAAGCGGTTCCCGCCACCACATGTTGAGGCTAAAATCAGGAACCACGCGCCTACCAATATCCTCATCGTCGGTGGTGGCCTGACGAGCATCCAGCTGGCAGATCTCGCGATCAAGCGGGGAGTAAGCAAAGTATGGCTGCTCATGCGAGGAAGCGTCAAGGTGAAGTACTTCGATATCGATCTGGACTGGGTTGGGAAGTTCCGGAACTTCAATCAGGCGGCGTTTTGGTCAGCGGATTCTGATGAGGGTAAGTCGATTACTTCTCCTTTCAAGTACAGGTTCGGATACTGATGTTGGGCAGAACGGTTGCAGATGTATCTCCACGCCCGCAATGGCGGTAGTATAACGCCCCGCTACCGCAAGATCCTCAACGAGCATGTCGCAACCGGCAAAATCTCCCTCCACACTCACATGACCCTTTACTCAGTCCAATACGACACAGACACTCAAACCTGGGTTCCAGTCACCACGACGCCCCCAATCTCCCTCTCACCCATCGACTTCATCGTCTTCGCGACCGGCGTGCAATCCGACATTGAAAAACTTTCATTCCTCGATCATATCAGGGACAAGTATCCGATTGAGTACGTGGGAGGCCTTCCATGCCTGAACGACGATCTGATGTGGAACGACGAGGTACCGCTCTTCTTCAATGGAAGGTTCGCGGGGTTGAGGCTAGGTCCTGGGGCGCCGAATCTAGTGGGCTGTAGGATTGGAGCTGAGAGGATTGCTTGGAATGTTAAGGATGCGTTGAATAGGGTTAGCAGAGGGGATAGTGAGGTGGAGAATGGGGCACCCGATGATGATAAGTTGACGGAGTTTGCGGCGGGTCGGCGAAATCGTTTTGATAGCTTGGTTGAGGTGAGTGATCCTTGAAAGCTGTTGCCGACTGTATTCTCTTGCGAACGAGGGATCGACGGTTTGCAACGTAAATGAAGGAACTAGATTGGCGGTTTGCTCGGTTTAGATGGCTCATTACGGTGAGCAATCTGGAGTGGTATGCGGTCCCAAGCATCTGTCTCTATAAGAAGGTACAAAGTTTACCATGGTGCCGTAACGGCTAGTCTAAGAATTTGGAATATGCCTCCCAAAACTATCCCAAAAATAGCGACTGCAACTCTATTCGTGATGCGATCGCTGGGCTGGGCTTCTCATCATGCGCCCCAGGCCTGGTATTGGAGATGAAGCGTCTTGCGGATAAGTGGCGTTCGGAACTGGGTCCACTATGAGATGGTATTGTTGTTAATTGGGTTAATATAGAGAGGTTGTGTAACATTTCCTCGCGAGGGTAGAGCAATATCGCCCGGATTAGATGCGTGCCATTGATGAATCGATTTGTACGCACAACATTATCGCGATCTATAAAAGGATCTGCTATCCGTTAGCTAGTCATCCAAAGGTCAGTAATCATGAAGTTCATCGCTCTTCTCTCGCTCTTCGTTGCATTCGTTGTTGGCGTTCCGGTGACGCCCCTTACCGCTGGAGATATTGTGGGTAGCAATCCACTCACACCACGACCCATCGGCGGCCGTCCAGTCGAGCCCCAACCGGTCGAGCCCCGTCCAGTCGAACCCCGTCCCGTTGAGCCCCGACCCATCGGCTCGCGCAAGTGATACAGCTGGATCTTCGAAAGCGGCAACCTTGCTACGTAAGATGTCACCCAGTGGAACCGCCCCTATCACACTCGCACTGACTGCCGCCCTTAGCACAGACTGCAAAATTTTCTTCGACTTGACCAAAGCGCGAAGCATTTGTGAGAGGTTGAATAAAGCGCTGATCGTTGGGAGGTGGCAGATTTGCCCAACTTAAGCACGAGCGTTCCGATGTTGAATTCAGGTACTCCGCCGCTTGGGCAACATGCATGCTGGAGCAAGTTCAGGTGTGTGCGCAGAGAGCCGCAGGTTCTGCGTCCTTGAAAAGGTGCGGAAGGAATAAGCGCTCTGCTATGGATTGTCGCAACTTCCGAAATATAGCGGTCAAAGAAAAGATCTTCAGCAAGCGCTTGCTTCTTATCTGTGATGCTCTCGCATTAATGCCTGACCGGGGGAATGCGGAATGTCTCTGGCGGTGTTTGATCGCTTTGCTGGTCCAGGCGCCCGTTGAGTTGTCGCGCGCTCCGCTCCCGCCCACACAATGCGCGGCTTATGAAGCGTGTTCGTGTGCGCTGTGCCAGATCATCATGGATAGCAATGACGGAGAGGATGAGAAGCGTTCGGGCGCTGGCGAGCGCTTAAGATCGCTTCATTCGCATCAGATGTGTACGTAAGTGATCACGTGCCAATGCCAAGTCCTTCAGCCCTTCCGAAACTTCCCGTCTGTTTGACCTTCTTCATCAATACCACCGCTGATCGATCCCCTTGCAGCGGTTTCGAGGACCACGTTATCTGAGCGCATATACTAGTGCTAAAGCGTTGCATAATACCAATGAAGCCTTTGAAGAACGATGATCGCTGCCCGACCCATCGGCGATTTGCATGCGCAGGAGTCGACAACCCCTTTTGGAAGCCCCATTGATTCCTCAATCGAAGCAATTCCATTCCAAATGATGCGCTTCGGGCCGCGAATCCCTTGCCGGACCGAATAGGATGCGTAGCTTTCTCTCCGAGTCCACGGTCAGGGATTCCACGGCGGCTAGGCTTCCATTGCGCATGTGAAAATAATCCATGTGCAGTTGTGCGAGGTCCAAATACGCTCTTGTCTAAGTCTTGGAGAGCTGCGATGCTAGGCTAAATGCCGAGACAGTCCCTGGACCACGATCTTCCACGTTGCGACAAGATGGAATTCGTCACCCTGCCCTCTGACATACCCAGGCCATTCTAATAAGGATGTCAAACGACGAACGCACTCAACAGAGGCCTCTTCACCAAGGCTTCGGATACCAAGCCCGACAGCACAATGGCGAGGTCTGGGAGAAGTGGGGGCGAGCGATATCTAGCGTTTGACGTGGGATGCTTGGCAGCAAGGCCGATACATCCTGATCCGCTTTGGGCGTTTCGACGATGGTTTCAACTTTCTTCTCGACAACAGGCTCCGGCCTCTCAGCCACATCCATGTTTGGTTGAACATCTCCCGCCGCTAGGGGCCTTCTAATCTAGACTATCATCGGATAATTGTCGGACGCCGCACGCTATTCCTCTATCGGCATCTTGAAGTCACTTACCCATGGTCGCCACGTTTGACGCGCGGTTTCTCTTCGTTCCATAGAGCCTTCCCACTTCCCCTAGGACAAATCACGACGTACGCTCGAACCTGTCTTTACCGTTCAGGCGTTGTTCCTGCCCTTCTGTGCAAGTTCGGCAATATTACGGATTTCTGCCAAGCCTTCTAGGGTGAATTGCCTAGCCATGGTGGGACTTCGTCGGGCACTCCATCTGGAAGTTTTCATTTCTGCTTGCTCGTAGTGGAAGCCTATCAATTTTCCATTCACGCAATCGACAGGGTCATTCTGAAGCTACCCGCTATCTCGACGCTACTAATTTTGGGACGCACAGTTAAGACAGCTTGGCAATCGCGGAGCGGAGCCCGCCAAGAGCAGACATCCTTTCCTGGATTCGTCCACTCCAGCGGGTAGCCGAGGGAGATAATGCTGTAGCACATGCAGGTTAGTGACACTCCCTTCTGAAGCTCCATGGTGGGTACACGGGGAAGTATCATAGCAACACTTCAAGGCGGCCAAGACACCAAGATGCCACTGCACCCCTACGCCAGGACGTCGACTCGCTGTGCTAACCGCTGCTTGAGATGGGCACCTCTGTGGACCGTGAGTTTGAAACAGCCTCAAGATGGTATAGAAACCGTCTTATCAAAGCTGCACGGGCTTTGGCTCTGCTATCATTACTTCGCCCCCTTCTCGCAATCTCGTTCCTGCCCGTTTCTTTCCCTCAGCGGCCCGGTGCTGGCAAATTTTTTCTCTCTTCGTCTTTTGTTTCCTCTCCTTTATATACTGGCGTTAGTGTTCGTTCTGTTTTTCGGTGCAGGCCACCGCTTTCCGGATTCCAGCAATGGATCCTCGATACCAACCCGCGGACGTCTCGTTCGAGAGCAACAACAATACCAACTTCGATCCTAATTTTGACAACGGGAACCAGACTCAATCCGGCCAATCGTCGCGGACAAACACCTGGGTACATCCACCTGCAGGCCCATATCCATCAAATTATCCGATGAACATCTCGCAGCAGTCGTTCCCACACCAGCAGCAGGTCTTCTACACTGGGCCTGTCGATGCCAATGGCTACCTGATTGACGTAAAGGGCAAGCAACCCTACGTTACCGAGCAGTCAGTTGCAGCGACCCCGCCCACAGAGACACCACGAGACTCGGTCGACCTCGAGAAACAGAAGGCAGAAGTCCATGTAGAGCCACACGATCCGCACAAGAAGGACCCTAACCAGCCATTTATGCCATTCGGACAACGCCTAAAACACTTCACATGGGCGTGGTACACTTTGACGATGAGCACAGGTGGCATCTCGACGCTTATTGCCATCCAGCCTCACAGCTTCAAAGGTCTCATCTCTATCGGTGCTACCTTCTACGTGATCAACTTGATCTTCTTCGCCACTCTTTGCTCCATGATGGTTCTCCGATTCACAAAGTTCCCGGGTTCGTTCAAGGAATCAGTCATGCACGAGCGCGAAGGGCTATTCATTCCGACATTCTTCCTCTCAGTCGCGACAATCATCACCGGTACACAGAAATACGTTGTGGAGATGTACGAAGCTACCCATCCAATGCGAGGGTGGATCGTTACGAGCATGGCTATCGCTTTCTGGGTATACGTCTTCTTCACCTTCTGCCTCGCCATCTTCCAGTACTCGTTCCTCTTCGCCCACCACAAGTACTTGCTCACCAAGTTCATGCCCTCCTGGCTTCTTCCCATCTTCCCTGTCATGCTTGCGGGTACTATCGCGTCTGTCATCGCGAAAGACCAGCCGATAGGGTCGAGAATGCCGATGCTAGCAGCCGGCCTGGGTTGCCAAGGTCTGGGTTTCACCGTCGCCGTCATCATGTACGCTCACTACATCGGCCGTCTGATGCAGGTAGGGTATCCAAACCGAGAGCATCGCGGTGCCATGTTCATTGGTGTCGGCCCGCCGTCTTTCACGTGCCTCGCATTCATCGGCATGGCGAATGCCCTTCCGGACGATTTCGACCTTCAAGGCGATGGACTTCTGGATGGCAACATGTTGCGTACTCTGGCACTTGTCTCTGCCCTCTTCTTGTGGGTCCTGGCTATGTGGTTCTTCATGATCGCTTTCATCGCTGTAAGTTTTGTATCCACTCCGCATTTACGTACACCAAAACTGACCTATACAGGTCTTCCATTCGCGCCCCGAATACTTCCATCTCGGTTGGTGGGCCATGGTCTTCCCGAACACGGGTTTCGTCATCGCTACTATCAATATCGGCAACAGTCTGAAGGACGAGACAATTCTCTATGTCGGCAACGGATTGACCATTGCAGTCATCTGCATGTGGGTGTTCGTCCTGTACCACAACATACGCGCTGTCATTGTGGTCGATATCATGTATCCCGGTCGTGACGAAGATGTCGAGGATTAAGCTGCCGAGGACCGCTACTTCCGCACGATTCGTTTCCGGTCGCGATCCCTGCTCTCGCTCACATTCGCGATCCACGCCATCTACCATCAGCAAAGTCTTCATTTTTGTCTTCCTTTACGACACTCGTTCGGAGTTTCTGCCAGTACTGGACCCTCATTACATTTCTTCTTTTTCGCGACCATGCGGGCCTGGGTTGCTGCGCCCGGTCCGTTGTACTGTTAGACGCAGCTGGGGAGGCTGCATGTTTTAGACGGAGGAGGAAATCAACGGCGCGGACATGCCATTGCCTTGTCTTATAGATGCACTCCTTTCTCACGATTTCTTTCTCGCTCACTGAATCTTACCTGGTTGTTGTTCGGCATAGCGGCGGCGCTGGGGAAAAGGGCAAAAGCACATATAGACTCTAGATTCCTTTGAAGTTTTCTTGGTACGACGAGCAAGACATAATTTAGATTCGAGTTGGTTTCAATGACATGTGCGATTGTCCTTTTTCCCAACTTTGAGGTAGAGCTAATCTCTCGTCAAATTTAACTCGGCAAGGACAGACAATGGAAAAGTCAAATTTCCTTAACAATTTTACCAGCTAGACAGATAGCACCTCGGCCGTGATCCACCAGCAATATCTCAACTCCAACCCAAGCAAACCCGCAAATCCACTCCCCCTCCGGCCCCGCCCCCTTCCGAGGTTACTTCTTCATCGCGAGCCTCATCGTTTCAGCGATCCGTTTCGGGGCTGTAGGAGTGCTACGGACAAGCTTCTCGAAGAGGAAAAGCCACTTGTCAATTCATATGTGCTACGGGAGCCAAGAGGCTTGGGCGTGTTGGAAGGGTGGGTGGGAACATTGAGGAATGCCGCTTTGGTGTTGGGGACGAAAGAAGCTCATGGCTCTTGATGGAATGAGCGGTTACCTGAGGATGTTGGTTCTTTGAGAGTGAAAGAAAGCAATGGCAGTAGCGGGTGTTTGGTGTGGGTGACTTGGGAAGGAAAATAGTGGATGGAATGAAACATAATTACTTTGCCTCAAAGACTTAAGAGAAGGCCAAAAGGCATGTCTTATTGCTCAGTATCCTACGACTTTGGGTATTGAAAGGTGGCAGTTCGTTGCTGTATGATCTGCACTCGGGAAGAAAGGCGCCGGGTGCGAGTTTCGGGTCGAAGCGGTGGAATAAGTGGCATAAGATTTTGATCGGTGACGTTACATGTTAAGGACGCTTCGAGGGCTTCGAGATCACCTTTGGCGTTGGCCGTGGAAACTTTTCGCAATTGAAAGCCATACTAATGGAGAGTGTCCAACGCGTGTACCAAACCAAATTGGGTCGTGACATTCTCAATTGCAGAGTAGTACACGCTGCGTCGGGCGCGTTCAACATTAGGCGAACTAATGGGCTGCTTGGCAATGAGCGAAAGCCCGGTCTCTCTGCACTCATTCAAAAGCGCATTCAAGCTACAAAACCTGCCCACATCGACCAAGATATTCCACCAAAATGGCAGACATGTACGCTTTCCGTCCTCGCCAAGCGCGCGTTGCAAAGCCACCCAAGAAGCGATGATCTCGACCAAGGAATGACTTGATATCTCTGCTACACACACCACCAGATTTAGTACCCGTGTGAGTAGAAACAATCTAAGTATGCTTTGTTAGTACGCTAGTGTCTTCGATAGTGCACAGCAGAATTCGGTCTCTTCTCCCCTCCTCCGCCTGCTCTCCGAGATACGTTCAAAGATCTTCAACTACGCCCTGAGCGCTCAACGCATTCGCATGAAAAGTGTGAGCGCACCCTCCTCCATTCCAAGCCCGATCGCGCTGCCCCAGGTTTGCCGCCAGTTATACTCAGAAACCGCCACCCTTGGATACTCCAACAACACCTCCGTCTTCTACCATGGCCACGGCCCCGTTAATCACATCCAGGAATGGATTAATCGGGCTTGTGCTGGCGCCATACGGACCATTGAGCTTCGATGCTTTGCACTCAAAGCTACTGGGTACACAAGTCTCACGGACCAAAGCCGCTCACACAGGTGTATCCCGGATTGTAGAAGGCGGTCCTGGCAATTGAAATTTGAAGAGGGGACTCCTCACTAAAGCTCAAGCCATAGAATGGGTCAAGAATGAGTGTCGGGCGGATCTGGAAGTAGTAATTATCGGAGACTAGGCCGAAGTACTGGGCGAAGCTTCTGATATCGGACAAGTGATCTTAGTCCCGATTCGTGTCCGGGGAGAGAGAGATTTAGATCACGTATGACATCCTGAGATTTTCAGGCAGAACATTGACTGGGAGCGAGGAGCTACTTCAGTAAGCGAATTCCATTCTTGAACATAATCTGGAATTTTTGTGGAATATTAGCAGAAACAAGTTTTACCAGTTTGGGACAGGAGATTAAATGCCGCTCCTTTCATTGGCGCTTCAGTAACAAGAGCTCCGCTGCAGCCTAGAGACCACGTTAGCGCGTGGTGGTATTTTCATTATAAAGTCTCTTGGTAGGGCAGAAGAGAAGAGAACTCAATGCTCTCACATCCAAGATCATTTAGCTATTGAATGCTAATTAGGGTGCTGTTTTCAAATTAAAATAAATTTAGAGAAATGGAATAAAAGGTACCCAACATACCCTCACCGAGATTCGATCCTAAGCCCTTCCGCATTCGCCCCAAAAGATTAATTAAGGTAGTAAAAGTAGCAAAAGAGAACCCATCTCTCTTCCGCCATTTAGAACATGGCCGGCTTGGCATGACTGAATACCTATGGCCTTGTTAGCGAGTCGAAAAGATCGCTTGAAGAATAAATATATATAGTACTATTAACTCTTATTTAACGGAGTCGGGGGGTAACGAACGCTTCACTGCCTTAAATTCCAGGCTTTGCGAGACTCTCACTGGATATTGTAAGGATCCACCCAGAGGAGCTTAAATACTCAAGTCCTCGAGATAGATCAGCCCGCCCAACTGAATGAAGCAAAATGCCCCAGTCGCATCAATGAATAGTTTGAAGTGCACGACTGGGACACGCACCGAATACAAGGCGCCCATTTCAGCTCACGTCTCCCGGCCATCAACACCGCTATCGCCGACTCAGAAACAATCTCCTCAGTATTTCGAATTTCCTAGAAGCTCTGAAATATGTGTAAGAAAACAATATCTTCAGAAAATCTTAGCCTGTTTACTCACTATCTCAGTCTCTAAAGAAATGTAGTCAAAGTGCCACTGCTTAGACTACTGGAAGAACTGCGAAACTAAATATGAAGGTATCTCTTTGCCGACTTACGACTTGACCAGATCACACTCGTTTGTAAAGGCCACAAAGACTTCAAGACTCGCAATGTCCATTGCTATTTAATTCCACTGCCGCTATTGGAACACATACGAGCCTCTCTCAGCTTGCACTCCTCAGTTGCGTTGTGTAACAAATGCCGATGGGCAATTCTAGCCTACTGCACTACGCGTTCCAACTTAATAATTAGACGCCCCAAAGACCATCCTTACGAGCATCATGCGGCTAGTTAGGATAACGGGTTCCCGCCCAGCGGCACGCTATTCAACATGAACACATTTTTATAAACGTTCTGAACCCTACTCAGCGGCTCGGAAGACCATTTTCAAGGCTTATACCGAATCTCCGAAAACATATGCTCAACAGAGATATTAGCTCGACCTATATGAACGAAAACGTTCCTACTTGAGCTTGATCGAGATCTCCTCGGCACGCGATTCGATTGCACAAATCGCAGAACAGTTCGCTTCGTTGAGTGGGCACGGAAAAGGATCAAGCCTAAGGAAGGAGATGTTGTTGTCAATTCGCCGGCTGTAACAGTGAGGAATACCAGGAATTATGGGAACGACTAGTAAATGATGTGCTTCAAGGATGAACCGACGCGTCAATCAAAGCGTTGCGTGGCTCAGACATCAAGACGCAAGCCGCAAGCGGTCCCGGCATGTTTGGTATAATTATCTTACTGAATGCTGTCTAACTTAATACGTGAGTTGTCCATACTGGAATAGGCTGGGCGACTACTCATGGTACCTCATCCGGTCTCCGCGGGGTAGAGTCCTAATTAACCTTGTGGAGCCGGCAAAAGACTACCGAATCTGTGTACCGATGGACCCTGCCCCAAACAGGGATTGCCTAGGCCCTGAAGCTTCCACGGATGAAGCAACTTTAAATGCAACCTCGATCACTATGAATTTTAAATTCCCACAATCATGATGTGTATCACTTTTGCAAGCACTTAACATTGCAAAAGGAATCGTTTACTCGAGGCACGATCTCGGCAAGAGACGAGAATCGATCTGCACGTCGGAGATGCCCCGCGTCACGCCGGAAGATCTAACTGCATCTTGGCTAACGCTGCATATAGTTTGGCATACATTGCGCACCTGATCATGAATATTCCAAGACACGCAGCGCATATGATCGCTCTATCGACAGGCAATGTAACGTTCGTTGTCACTTGCTGGATTTGGCTGAGCGCGACCAGGCAATATGATCACATTGTTCCTTAAAATGACTTCATTGAACATGGTTATGCCTTCTTATTCGGGGAAACCTTCCTCTAGAGAGCTTCACTGGTGACCGTCTTTTCTTGCGCACTGTGAATCTAAAGGGCTGCTCAAAATATAAAAGGATAGGGATTGAGCAGAATCTGCCCACGCACCACTTTACAAGAAAATATCATGAAGTTCGCACTTTCTCTTTTAGTGATTTGTGCCTTCCAACATACCAGTCTCGCAGCTCCGTCTGCCTTGACAAAGCGACTGGAAAATGGACTAGGCCGAACCCCAGCCCTTGGATACAACAACTGGGTACGTAATCATCTACACACATCAGTAGAGAGCCCATCAACTACTCTGTAGTTGAACTGGAACATTTTCAGTCATTCATCGATCAGTGATCCAACTTCACTAATGAGAATATACAGAACAATGGAGGCTGCACCCACGCCACCGCAGAATCCGCACTAAATGTCGCCAACCTCCTCATATCACTCGGCCTAAAAGACGCCGGCTACACCTACGTCAACACCGACGACTGCTGGTCCAGCAACTCGCGCAACTCCACCGGCCACCTCGTCCCTGACCCCACCAAATGGCCCCAAGGCATCAAACCCGTAGCTGACGAAATCCACTCCATGGGCCTCAAGTTCGGATTGTACGGCGACGCAGGCATCATGACGTGTGCCGGGTACCCCGGCTCACAGGGTCACGAAGTTCAAGACGCGCTCACGTTGGCGGAATGGGATGTCGACTACTGGAAACACGATGCGTGTTACTTGCCCTGCGGTGACAGCGGAGACGTGCCGCAGGGATGCTATGATCCTAATTCGAGCACGAAGCCTTACTACGGTATCATGCGTGATGCTCTCGCTGAAGCTGGCCGTCCTATTTTTTTCTCGATATGCAATTGGGGGCGCGATAGTGTGTGGACCTGGGGGAAGGATTACGGAAACTCGTGGCGCATGTCTAATGATATCGCGAATAATTGGGGTTCGGTGGCTTCGATTGCGGCGAGAGCGGCTGGTATAGCTGAGTATGCGGGGCCTGGGGGGTTCAATGATCTTGATATGCTGCAGGTTGGGAATGGGGGATTGAATGAGAATGAGGAACGGGCGCATGTGGGACTTTGGGCTATTGCGAAGTCGCCGCTTCTGATTGGGACTGATCTCAGCAAGCTCCAGAATTCGACGCTAAACATCCTTAAGAATAAAGTAAGTGGGCCAAATCACTTCAAATCCGTGATATCTGATAACAAGCGATACCACAGGCTCTCATTGCCATCAACCAAGATACACTAGGCAAAGCCGCCACCTACTTCCAGCCCGCCGGTGCGTCTGCGCCGGTAGATGGTTCATTGTATCCTTACTGGGCCGGTCCTTTGAGCGACGGCGTCGTTGTAGGGATCGTGGCAAGCGAGGGAGCTGCCAACCTATCAGTCAGCTTCGCAGATGTTCCTGGGCTAGGTTCCGGGTCCTGGGAATGGAGTGAGGCATTTACGGGTGCGACGGGTGAGGGGACCGGTGTTTCTGCTGATCTACCTGCTCATGATATGCGGGTGTACAAGGTTTCTAAGGGGACTTTGATGTACAGTGTTAGGTGAACGATTGTATTTACTACGTCTGTTGAAACAGGCGGAAAGAGTAGCAAGAGAACCTTTCTTGAATGAAGATTCATTCCAATTCTGATACCGAATCTTAGGACTATATCTACTTCCGTTCACACAACACCTCGTGACCCGAGGAAGCCATTCCCTAGCCCCAGTTCCATTTACATACCCACTTAGGTTCTAGAGCCAGAGAAGACTTATCATCCTAGGTATGGCTATAGGTGCACTCCTAGCATGACACTGGACAAGAAGGGGAAGTTCAGAGATGTTGTTGAGCAAAGGGTCATAGAGGTAGATGGGCGAGGGGTTGAGATTGGGATTGGGGATAGGTGTAGTTTCGGTTGTGGTTCTCTGTTGCTTATGGAAGGTGGTGGATAGCGTCTAGGATGGTAAGCAAAATTGGCTTTTTAGTTTAAGTTGGCACGTGTATAGTGATTAAGAATTGAACTTTAATTACGGCTTTAGTAGGCGGTGAATTCCACATGTACATCAGGCCTGGTTGTGATTATTCCGTTGAAAAGATAGATCGGCGTATATTACTCAAAGTCACAACATGAAGGAGAGATTGACAACACTAGAACTAACCACTGAACCTTCCGAAATTCATTCCTTGTGTAAAGCCGAGCCTGATATATTCATCACAACTCAAATTTCAACCAGTTGAAAGAACCCATCTATGACAGAAAACGCAAATACACTTGGCCGTTTAGTTCCACCGCAGGACTCCGATTCCTGTAGCATACTCCCGCCCTAAAGCAGAACTCACAAAGCTTCCCCCCTCTAGCCAATAACCTCCAGAGCGTCCTCAAACACGTCCTCCTCGTCTTCCTCTTCGAAAATCTCTTCGACCTTAACGAGAAAATCCTCGCTCTGAGCCTTGTCACTCTCTGCGTCTTTCTCCTCGATTAGCGTGATTAATCCAGCCCCCTCGTTTTCCAACATCTTTCCCGCTCTTCTCGCATTTTGGTCTGTCACGCTTTGTAGCAAATCGTCGAAAGCAGCCACCCACTCTACCGACTCCTCATACTCTTCAGCAATCTGCCGAGCCGTCTTCCCGGCCTTGTCCTTCTCCTCAACATCTAGCGGCCACAAATCATGTTCGGTCAGAACCCTCAGCGTCTCCTTACCCACGTACTGAGCAGCAATATGTAATATTGTCTGGCCCAGGTTCGATTTTGTTAGAGTATCTGCGCCATGATGCAGTAGGAGTCGAATGGTGCCGTGCTTGTTCCACCCAACGGTATAAAGGAGCGGCGTCCACCCATCTTCCTCAGTCGCGTTAATGTCGGCACCGCCCGCCAGTAGCAGTTCAACCATCTCTGTATTTCCATATTGCGCTGCAATATGCAAGGGTGTGTAACCGTAGATATTGCTGCAATTTGGTTTTGCGCCAGCGTCAAGCAGAAGTCTTACAGTCTCGAGCCTGTGGGGATCCAGGGCCGTATGATGGAGGGGTGTCCAATCTACGTCGTCCTTCGTTTCTACATCGGCATTGTACTCGAGCAGAAGGCGGATAATCTCTACGTTTCTAGCTTTTGCCGCGGTAAGTAGCGGACTCGCATCCTTACGCATGCCAGGTGGCTCACACAGTGCTCCCTTCTCGAGGAGCAATTTGCGGCGCTGAAATCATCTCTGTGCGCGGCCCACCACATTGGTGTACTACCTGCATTGTCTACATCTTCAATGAGAGAATGTGGAGATTTTGAGCTCGTCTTCCAGATTGGCACCGATGATCCCGACGACGCATTTGTGAACGCGACTGAACTGTCGGTCATCGAGGCAACCCTCATCTTTGGGGAAGAGCTCAAGCAAGGCTTGTTTTAGTTTCGAGAGTCTGAGCTCCCGCCTATAGCACAAGATTCTATCCCATGCATAGTGATACGCGCTGAAGCCCTTACTGGTCACGACTGTTAGGGAGCTGACACTCAAATAGGAGTGATGCACATACCAGTCTTCTTGATACACATCTGCTCCTTGGGATATCAATAGACGACACAGACCGTAGGCCTGATAAAAGATTGCAATCTACACGCATTTACAGTCAACAATGCACTGTCAATTAATTAGAATTATCTCATACTTACACAAAGGAGAGGCCAACCACCGGGATCAAGATCAAACGGAGATGCGCAGCCAACCTCAAACGCACGCTGCATTCTATGAACATCCCCATAAATGCAGCTTTTAAGCGCATCAGATTCCCAAGCAAGTGTGTTTAACAACCTAATTAGCATCTCCGGGCCAGCGATACTATTACTCACAAAAGAGGCTAGAAGCGATCTTGTCCAGAACCATTCTGGGAATTGATAGTTGACGACGACCCCGGCTACTAGAACGCTTCCGGCATTGTTTCTCATTACATGGCTCAGTCATCGCTGGTATCCTGCTGTAGCCGACGAACAGGGATCCTATATACCTTTTGGCAATTGCAGGCGTGCTGACTTCTCGTCGAATATGACATCGGCAGCTACACCAGGGTCGGCAGAATCTCCGGTAACACGAAGCTCGAATTCGCAAAAAGCTAGTGTCCCTTGCGGCGTCGCTCTCTCGATAAGATGAAGGACCCGATCCTAGTGTGTCCGAAGGCTTATCGCACAGAGTAGTCATCTTTCCCGCTAGATCTGCCGTTGAGGATTGAGGCTGCCCGGTTTGTAAAGTATGATCTGAAAGCCTGACCAAGATCTCATCCATCTTGTCCATCGAGGCAGAATGATACTGCCCGACGTTCAAGAGATCTCCTGCACCGCAATTTGCATCCCGGATACAGCGGACCTTGTCAAGCCGGGGTCAGTATAGTAAAACCCGAGGGTTGTTTGAGCACTTACACACTTTGTGATTCGATCAGCATTAGAAAGTCTTGCTTGGAATCTCGCAACTGTTGTTGTATCTTCTCAGCCTTGTTTCGCACCTTGACCCACCGCAGCCGAGCAGTCTTGAAAATACCGGAAGCATTGGCCGAGTCATCGAGGCAGGCGCTGATCAGGCTATCCAGTTCGCCTAGATAACGTTTGATGCGGTGAAGAATTTGCACCGCATCTGCGAGAGGTGTTCCATTGATGGCCTGGTGGGTATCGCGATGGAGCTCATGAACCGCAGAGTCGCACGCTTCAAGAACCATGCGCAAGTCCAAAACTTCGTTGACTAGCGAGTTCAGGACATCAGGCGCATGCTGGAGGGTGTTCCGCAGCTCTTCCAAGTGTTTTGCAACCGTGCCAGCGGCGGCGACTACTGTGATGACTGAGGCTGCGATGGAAAGCGGATCCATAGGACAATATGTCGATCTGTTTAGCGAGCAAGAGGAAGTGCAGGTGATCGAGTATTACTTGTCTTAGACTTGCGTTAAGTGTGGAGGAAGAGAGGAAGACGATTAACTCAGCTTGAGGTTCAGCCTCTTTACGCACACATAATCCCAACGCGCAACCAACCTAGTCGAAATACAAGTATGAACGACATAATGATCTTAGTCTTGCATACAGTACACTACCTACACTTCCATCCCTCTACCCGTATCTCCTCCCCCCTTCCACTTTCACTAAATACACACGAAGCACCCAGCCCACCTCCTCACATCCCCAGACCACCCCACCACGCGTCTTGCACGTGTTCCCATGCACCCATCCATATCCCCATCCCTCTCCTCTCCCCATCCCCAGCATTACACCCTCACTCGCTACCAGTAGGAGTACACATTACAAATTCGACATTCGACGACCACTCAACAAAAAGAGAAGCCACACATCTCACAAAAATCTACACCTCTCCACAGACACACAAACGCTCACACCAGCACACAAACAGATGGAAAACTCCCGTTAGAAAAAAAAAAGAAAATTGAGCTCAGCACACAGCGAGCCGGCGTAGTGGTATCAAAAACAATCGTACGAAAAAGAGCCACACCCACATCCGAAAAGAAAAAGAAAAAAAGGACCCTCAATCCATTTCATTTCCTCACCCTTGATGAGTCTCATATCCCACCAAAGCCTCCCCCACTCCATAAAGAGAAAAAAAGGGGGGTATAGAAGCCGTCGCCATGCATGCAACACACGCAATGCTTTTGGAGTGCAAAGCCCAGTAAAGCGGCCCTCGGTGGGGGGGGCCAAGAAAAGAGAACGCCATCCATGCTTGTTGTTAACAAAAGAGTAGTAGCACAAAAAAGGCCGTCATATAAACAGACGTAAGCCGGGGGAAAGGATCGACAAGAAGCGAAAGATTATGCCTCGTGAGAGGTGTACGCCGAATGCGTTGGGTATCATCGCGGTTGTGGTCTTTCCATGCGGCCGGTGGGGCGGTTTTGTACAAGATCTTCGAAGAATAATCTTCCACGCCGTTACGGGAACGTGCTCATATTGCCGGGGCTCGTGGTCCCGAGAGAGTGCCGAAGAGTTCCTCTGGCGGTACACGGCCCACGTTGCCCATGCGATCGGTGTAGCTCGTCGGGGCAGGCGAGTAACCTGCCGCCTTCTTGCGGTAATATTCCACCAGGATGCCAGCGACAACCAGGAGGAACGTGAGGGCAAGAGCGATGGCAAGGGCAATCAGGACGACGAAGCCAAGCGCAAGGTGCTTGTTCCCGTTCTGGAAGAACGATTGTGGGTTCTCGACGAAGATCTGAGACAAGCTTCCAGGAGTGTTCTGCGCGGTCGTTGACAGTAGAAATGGAATCATCGCGGTTCCGTTGAACAGGGCAGCAGAAGCGCTACCAAAGCCGGTGATGTTAATCTGGCCCAAAAGAAGCAGGTCCTGGTTTTGATCGATAAGCTGCGCCTCGTCATGGTTTTCATTTAACGAGAGGACTTGTAGACCGCGAATGTTGGTGTCCGGCTGAAGCATGTCATTGACAGGAAGCCACTTGCTACCGTCGAATCGCTGGAGGAACGCTGAGCCATCTGCAGCTTCGCCAGCCGCCCATATTTGATTTCCACTAGCGCTAGCCGGGGTGAAGGCTGTAACACTTCCAGGGAGCTCGCTAGCACCGGCAATAGTCTGGAACTGACTATTCGTGGAGTCAAATGTGAAAAGGCTCGTCTGGTTGTTGTTGACGGTAAGGTTGCCGGAGATCATCAATTTTGTATCTGAGATCCAGAATAGCGAAGTGACAACACCGGAGATGTCGCCGCCTGGAGCAGTCCACTGGTTACGTTCGGTGTTCCAAATGCAAAGCGCTGGACAGCTCAAAGCGCCTGCGGATTCGAAGCGACCAGCGACAAAGACGTCCTTGGAGTTTCGTCTAGGGGCAATAGCGTTGACGGTAACATTAGTTCCTTGAAGTGGCGGCGGCTGTGTGCTTGCGAAGTTGTTGGTGGAGAGATCCCACGCAACGACGCCGGCAACCCTGTTGTTGTCAATCTGGCCGGTAACCCGACCGCCAGCAAAGAGAGTATTGTCCTGCACGGCCAGGGCTGCAAATGTGGAATTTGAGTCAACTGCCTCGGTGAAGCCGGTAACCTTGTTGGAGTCCTTTTCATCAATGATGACAACGTTGGTGATGTTTTGCCCGTCCGATCCAGTCGTAGCGAAGTGACCACCAACAATGGTCAAGTTCCTGTTATTTGACTTATCGAAGACAGCCGTGACAATCCCAGTGGTGGTCAGATTCTGGCCCTCTGTCAAGGATCGCTTCCGGAGGGAGGACTGTTGAGCTTGAATGTCCAAAGAGAAGCCGGAAAGTGACAATGAGGGACCGCCGTGTTGCAAAACCGCTGCACCGCTTGCGCCAAGAGACTGTGAAGACACAGCGCCACCATACAGCCGATCTGCGTTGGGGATGTTGGCCCAGGCAGTCAAATGCCCTTGGACGTCGAGGCCTTGCGTATTGAGGTTCTGTAGCCAATTCTTCTGTGAAGGAACCCAAACGGCGAAGTCGTTGACGGAGAATGCCGCATTGCCGCTGAATCCGTTGACCTCTGTGAAGAAACCGCTTATTCCGAGAACTTCTTCCGGAATTCCATCGGTGACATTCATGGAAAAGGGTACAATGTTCATGACTACGCCTGTAACACCAGCACCGAGAGCTTGCCAGTTGTCGTTGACGTAAGCAGCTACACCTTTGAGACCCGAGTTTCCGCCGTTCTTAAGATCAGTGAAGTTACCGCCAACCCAGATGTCGCTGCCATTTGCGTAGATGATATTCACTTGGCTGTTGAGCCCACCACCGCTCAGCTGCGTGGGGGCCTGGGCGTCCTTGGCTATCGCGAAGATGTTGTTCAGACCACCATCAGAGGAAAAGCTGCCTCCAACAAAGAGATTGTCGTCGGCAGTTGCGAGTGTAGTGATCTTCGCTTCATCCGCAGGAGTGAGACCTGCTCCAGCGGAGTTAATGACGGACTTGGAGAAGTCCTCTTCTACTTCCTGCTGATCCGGATCATATTCGAAGAGGCCATTCAATTCGCCAGACGACGCATTGAGGACTTCGAAGCCTACTCTTTGAGCAACCACAGTCAAGACGCCAGTGCCTGGATTCTGATTGGCAACAGGAGCTAACGTGACCGAGGGGCGGAAGCCGTCGGTCGCATCGACATAACCGTTGTAGATCTCGTCGTACTTGTCGAACTCGTTGGTCTGGTAAAGCTCCACGCTCGACGGGATAGTTTTCTTGGAGCTCACTGAGCTGCTTATATTGACTCGTCCACGGGTTCCACATGTACCGTCACCACGGCAACCAGGCGTATACATCTTGATGCTATAGTTTCCTGATTGCGGAATGTTGGGCTGGAAGACGACAAAGTTGGCGCTCGGGTCGATGTTGTTTGTTTGCAGCGTGGCAGTCAGGTATTGTGCGTTGCTGTCGTGTGAAGGGGTTACGAGCCAAGGCCCGGTTTTGGTGGCCGAGCCAGCGCCTTGGACGCCTCCACACGAAGGTCTGTTGAACTCGTCGATGGCGTAGGAAAAGACGTCTTATTTGTTAGATTTAGAAAAACTTAGATTATGAGGGGACGAAGAGTCGTGAAAGCGAAACACCAGGCGCGATGTGCAGGAATAACGCGGAGGCAGCAGGGTAAAAATTGTGAAATTTAGCACTTACCAGTCGCAAACAGCTGCACGGCATTGAGACCTCCACCCTGCCCGTACCAGTCCGAAATATCGATCCTGAAGGCATTCATGCCGACCTTGTTGACGAAAAAGAAGTCCTGGGCCGACCTGTTTCCTTGTGGCAGTGGGCATCGAGCGTCACAGAAGGACTTCTGTCCGGTCGTGGGGTCGGTGAAGGTGAAGTTCATGATACCGCCGTCTGGAAGCGCAGTGTAGCGCCAGGTCTTCGTTCCACGGCTTTCGAAGTTGGTGTTGTACAACTGCAGTTTGGTAGGCTTGAAGCCGAAGCCAAAGTCTGCCCGCCAGAAGCCGGGAGTGTTATCAGCAAGGAGCCAAGTACTGTTTGCTCCTTGCGAGTCGATCTGATCTCCTTTGCATGCTATGTTTTTCGGTTCGGTGAAGCCGGGACGTCCTGAGCTCGTCTGCGCTGTGAGATTCGCGGATCCAACGGGGAGAGCTTGAGTGTTATTCTCAGTAGCGCCGGTGATGTTATTGCCCAAGCCGCTGAACTCTCCTCCGAAGACGACAGTGTCGTTCAGTCCCGCGACGATGGAGTTCACAGGCCCGTTGAAGCCCAGGAAAGACATCTCGGACCAATTGCCCTTCCAGATGATGGCGTTTGCGGACTCTGCACCGGTGAACGAGCCGCCGACGTAGACTTGGCCGCGACCGGAATCGCAGTGCAGCGCGTTGACAGACCCATTCAGGCCTTCCACTGCTGTCGGATCGCCGGTATTTGGGTCGATCATGGCAATGCCGCCGGGCGTGTGTGTGCCGTCAACACTAGTAAAGTTTCCGCCGACCACAATGCCATGCAGGTTGCCGTCCTTTTGGTAGGCGCACATTGCCTTGACGTCCCCATCCGTCTTTTGTATTGTTGCAAACACGCCATTGGGGAATCGCGAGAGAATGGCGCTCGCGCCATTGACGCCGGCAGGCTCCTGGGACTGGTCTTGGAACTGGTACAGCGATATCGCGTCGAAGTCGCCGGCGAATGCCACGCGGCCCAGCGGGTCGAGGTTGAGATTAGGAGAGGGTATCGGTACGAAAGTGAAGGCGGCCGTGCCTGGTATTAGTTGGGGTGAGGCGAGGAGTAGCGAGAGGGCGAGCTTGCCGGCGCGCGACGCCAGCATTGAGGAGAAGGGCTCCCTCATGGCCGGCGGGCGGCGACAATTTCGAGTGTCGGAAGAATAGCGAGGTGTGGTGTATGAGGGTTCGCAGCTGCTACCTACTCAAAAGGAGATGGACATGGCCGACGGGCCAAGCGCGCCGGGATTGGTTGTGAGGCAGGCACACCCGCTTTGCTGGCTGCTGACGGCTGGGACAGAGGCGCGGTCGCGTCCCGATTGGCGTTGCTGGCGTGTGTGTGCGGGTCAGGAGCAGCCGGCAGCGATTGTCAAGCGGAGGCCTTGGCGCTGCCTGAAAAGATATTGGCGATATGGCAGGCGTGGCGGCGTCTGAAACGAGCGACTGAGGGTGAGAGTGTTGATGGGAGGCAGCTGCCGCGGGAGGGAGTTGCGAGAGGAGTCGAGAGGCGGCAGGGAGGTGAATTGGCGTGCGCGGAAGAGCTCCAGGGCTCGTCTGGGCTCGGGGGAGGGTCAACTGGTGCGTCGGGGGTCGTGAGATGAGCTGGGGACCGAACAGCAGGTGCGTTGGCCCAGTAGCCAATGGCATGCGCGGGCGGGGTTCGCGAGCGCGAGGCTAGTGCGCGCTAGCAATACCAGAAGCTTGTCTACGGCGCGACACCAACGGTGAAGGGCGATGCGGCAAACGACTCGACGGCGATGATTGCGATGCAATTCGCGATGGGCATGGTGACCATTGCAGCTGGCAGCTAGCACTCCTATCTACTCCTGGAGTTTACCTACGGTACCACCCGTCGGTCGTACACGCGCTGGCTGGCGATCCCGCCGCTCCCACGCTGCCCCCGGTCACCGATCCGCCCAAATACCCAGGCGAGCCAGGTGCATCCAATTAATCCGCCAAAGCAGGAACCGCAGCGGCCGTGGCTGGGGTGACACCATGGCCATGACGACGAAAACCTCGCCGCCGTTGTGCGGCTGCGCCGTCCATCATCGCGACCGCGCTCCTTCCATCGAGCGAATTGCCTCATCTCACATATCCGAATGGGGCAGGAGCGACCGTGAGTGACCTTGAGCACGATAGATACGGTCCGCGCGAGACAGCAGTCCCACACAGACACCACCACCGCCCCTCTGTTCGCATTCATTCTATTGCGAGACCATCGCCGTTTGGCCTGAGGAGGGAGTCCCTCATGCGTGTCGCGACTATTCCATCAGCGAAGTGCCATGTGCTCCAGCTACGCTATCATGATTTGTATTTCTTTTACACCCTCGACATCACCGTCTGTCTCTTTCCTGCCCTCTTCTATATTGCCTCCAGCTATTGATCAAACATCACGATCTGTTGATCGCTATCGTCACCACCAGCGTCATGCGCAAGGGTGCCGTCCGCCAAGCGGAAAGGCCCCTGCACGACCATCCGACCACCGTTTCACCATTCGCGAACCCTGCCCTCGACCTGAGACTCGAGACACGCGCACCTCTAACCCAAACGAGCAATTTCCTCAGTCCTCATTCGCCGCTGCTGGCCTCGGACAAAGACAACACCAGGATGCTGTGTTCAACATCTCTCATGACAGTCGACGACGAGTTGCAATGACGACGTGTTCCATTTTTAGATGTCATCGAGGCGCCATCGAATTCGCTCCGGTCGCGCGTCTGGCCACCTGACAGCAAGTGCACTGCCGTAAAGAGCCGACGAGGCTTAATTCGGGTTATGCTGAGGCTGGAAGCGTGGCTCTTCAAGACAATCAGGCTGACGTAGCACAGCTTAGGCGGCTGGTGTGGCACAGAAACGTTCGCGGCGAACACCCGGAAGTCCAGCAGTAAACATTAATTTATCTAGAGTGGTTTGAGCCTCATGTCTATCGCCAAAGGTATCAGTACTAATACATCCCGTACAGCCGTATCCTCATACATGCGCCAATCTATGCCAAGACCACGCTGATGCAAAAACACAAGAAAGGAAATTCGTCGCAGAGGATGGAGACCGAGCTCGGCGTGGTACTTCGTGCGACAACGTCAGCTTCCTTACTGCGCCTCCTGCTCAACATCCTTGGACCTCCTCTTCTCCTTGAAGCCCTGTTCGGTCTCCAGCGCCCTATCGAGCGGATACGCTTTGGTGAAGGCGCTCGCGATGAGGGCGACCGCCGCAAAGACTGTCATGACGATCCAGATGTACTTGAGCGCATCCGTGTAGCTCTCGCGCAGCTGCTCTTTCATATCGCCCGGAGGAAGCGCCTTGATGATTTGCACAAGGCCAGCGGCATCTTGCGAGTACTCGGCTGCCTTGTCGGCAAGCAACGGATACGTGAGCATCTTCTTCTTCATCTGGTTCTGGAATATCACGCCCCCAATCGCCACACCGAGTGTCTGGCCGAAGGCGCGAAGGAAGGAGAAGATGTTTGAGGCATAGGCCTGGTCTTTGCTTGTGGCTGCGGCTTGCGTAGCAATGGCCATGGCAGGGAAGAGCATGCCAGTCCCAACCCCACCCACCAGGTTCAGGAAGATCCATTCGACGGTCTTGGTATCCGTCTTGAGGTAGACGAGGAGGCCGTTGCCGAAAGTCGTGAGGAACCAGCCCATCCAGACGGCCCAACGATACTGCCCTGTCTTCGCGATCATAGCACCGACAATCTGCGTATCTATTAGCACGTGCTTGGCCCGTTTTGAATGAATACTTACGGCAGCCGCGGGGGCAACAGTGAAAGTTTGAGGGAAGAGGGCGATGCCAGCTGTGATAGGCGTCATGCCCTTGACAGCCTCATAATACAAGGGGAGATAGTACAAAACCGACCACAAGCAGACGCCGTGGATGACAGTTCCGAGATATGTTACGGCTGAAGTCGTCGTCTTGAAAACGCTCGTGCGGATGAGCGGCTCAGGGGCGATATATTCTTGGTGGAGAACAAACGCCACGAGACCGACAGCGCTGACAAGCAGGGGAACCAAGGTCCTCCAAGAGTCCCACGGGTACTGGACGCCGCCCCAAGTGATGGGGATCAGGAAGCCGGTCGCCGATCCGAGGAAGAGGACCATGCCTAACCAGTCCACTCGTCGAAGCTTGGCCATGAGGGAGGTAGCCTTGAAGTTGAGCTTCAGGAACAGCGTGATTAAGACGGTACCGATGCCGATGAAGGGCAAGTTGATCCAGAACACCCACCGCCAGGACACATTTTCGGAAAACCCTCCTCCTACGACCCCGTTAGTAGCGATCAATAGTCTAACCGGACTCCCGTGGTAAAATCTCTCGGAAAATGAGCGAAAGCACACCAGGTCCTATCAAGGGTGTGCAGAGTTGATTGGACTTGCGTCTCTTAGGGACGTAAGGGTAATCAGGACCTACTAATACAGACTGCTGATTTCTCGAGAAATACTACCACGAGAGCCGGACACACGAGGACTTACCAAGAAGCGGGCCGGCAACCGTCCCGATAGCCCACATGGCGCTAAACACGCTGAAGTATTTCCCTCGCTCGCGCAAAGGCACCATGTCCGTGACGACGATCTCTGTCAACGCGATGATGCCGCCGCCACCGATACCCTGTATGCTGCGGCCAACCAAGATCACGGTGAAATTGTTGGCCAAAGCAGCGATAATAGCGCCGGCAGTGAAGAGGATCAAACTAAAGTAGATGAGAGGCTTGCGTCCGAAGATGTGGGAGAAGGACCCGAGCACTGGCTGGAAGACGGTCGATGTCAAGAGGAACGACGTGCCGCTCCAGAAAGCCTCTATTGCGGATCCACCCAGGACTTTGGCCATAATCTTGCGAAGTCAGCAGAAGTCCAACCTCTGCAATCTCAACAATACATACTGGAAGAGCAACGGATATGGATGTGGCATCAAGAGCTGCCATGAGAGTGATGACCGCGAGGCTGAGGAATGCAAGCCAGAACCGCCATCCTGGGTTGAACGCCTCGACAGCCTCTCGAGACTTGTCGGAAGCAGAGTCTGGGCTAGCTGTTGGCAGTGGAACGTCGACTTGTGATTTCGTGATGTCGGGGTCGTCAAGCGACAATCTGGACGGCGTCGCCATTGTGTGTCGATCAGGTGAGCACAAACGGAGTGGTCAAGGAAGCTTTTTCCGTGACACAAAACCAAAGCAACGCTTGAAGGAAGTGCAGATTGTCTCGATGCTACTCTGTATTGCACAACAGGAAGCCTCCAGCCTAGATATACAAGCCAGCCGGACGACGACCACGCTTGCCATAACATGACACATGGGTCATGAACGTAACGTAGTCGAGAGCCGCGTCCGAAATCTTCCACACAGTCGGGCATATCGCGAGTAAATTCCTCCGGGCGGGTCGGCCTTCCTTTCTGATCCCTTTCTGATCAGACGGCATCGCAGCCGCGCAGCGGAGCCTCGACTAATCTTCAATTAGCTGCCCATACGGATTTTTTTGCGGGCACACGGACCCGAACGGCCACGCATGCAATGGATCGGTGGAACTCTGGAGCGGAAGGGCTGAGATTAGTGGGTTACACAGGACTGGTGATCCGGCGCGGAGGGATGTTGCGCCGATCAGGCTTGCCAAGGCTTCCGAATGTCGGCCGTTAGCGTTCGAGCGTTCGTTGACGACGACATCTCTTCGCTCATAACGTTATCGAGTGTTTCCATGAGACCATCCTTCGCGCGCCCTTGGTCCGAGATCTATTGCGACGCGTAATGTACGGGTTGCCGATAGGCGCAGCTGCTCAGATCTGGTATTGCAGTCAGCACGAGTGCACCGTTTTTGGCTGTGGACGGTGTCGCAACGAGAGCCCGAGAGCCCGCTCGTGGGGGGTGAGTCAGCCAGCCCTTGCGCTCTCCTCGCGACAAAGCTTGGCTGCCGGAAGCGGACCATCTAATTATTGTCTCGCACACCCTACCCTTTAGATTCTCGCTGTCGATTCATTCTCGTCTGTTAGGTTTCACACTTCGTGAAAGGCATCTGTCTCTGTAG
This sequence comes from Lentithecium fluviatile CBS 122367, assembly GCA_010405425.1. NCBI lineage: Eukaryota > Fungi > Ascomycota > Dothideomycetes > Pleosporales > Lentitheciaceae > Lentithecium > Lentithecium fluviatile. Next base: position 128,532 of record MU005586.1, read on the forward strand.
ATCTATGCATCCAGCGCAACCCCAGCTCGAAACTCTTTTCATTCATACATCAGACCCCTCATACGTCAGTCACTAATTGCAAGGTACACCATATCGGCTGCACTATTCGCTCGGGAATTCCTGGCGAGCGACTTGCAACCCCATAACCACCATGCTGGTGAATGCGTCTTCAGCAGTCGCAGGATGCATGCGTAGCCCACATTCCTCATTAGAGCCGTATCCCCACCATGTCTTTGTGCAGCTTCAGGAATGCCACCACCAAAGCCGCTCACGACGGCAAGCACGTGCGCGTTCCACTTCCTTTGTTTCCAAACATCTTCTAGAAGGCGTGGAGAATGGGCTATGTTGCTCTTTTCGTCCGCCCCGCCGCCACTCGCGACATCCCAGGTATGAACCGCAGCCAGGAAGGCTAGATGCACTCTCCGTTGACGCAGGCCAACAAGTCGTCCTCGTCGCTCGAGGGAATGGAACGCCCTATACGCTCCTTCAAGTCCTCCATCAAGACCGTACCACCGCATCCGCAGACCACGCAGAAGCCTTTGCCACCGACGCCACCGCTCAAGTCGGAAACACCTTCGAAGAAGAAGAAATCGACTCCGTCGCCTCCTGCATCGAACGCATCGTCTGCCTCGCCGGCACGAAGCTCAAGTGTGACATTCTGGAAAGCACCAGCAGATTGGTACGAGAGCTTACTGGCTCCGCCTATTCTCCTGAATCGATCTTTGGCCCCACTGCTGCCAGAGCCGTCTCCTACTCCAGCCGATATGGATCTTACCTCATGGTTTGACAACAATCCTCCGCCATCAGCTCCTCTTCCAGCCATATACGAGCGCCGAAAAGGAAATGCAGACTTGGGTCCCCCGGGCTCCCCTCCCAAGTCTCCTCTGCCCGCGCCTTCAAAAAATAACGGCAAGCTCGACGAGAAGACTGCCCCACCGAAACGTGATAGTGGCCAATTTTCACCAAGTGCCCTGAAGACTTTCTTTGATTCCGATCTCCGACACCACACCTTTTCCCCTACGAATTCGGCCCGCACTTCAATCACCTCCAATGCTTCTACCAAAGAGAAGGCCTTTGCGTCTCTGGGAATAGGCTCCCCGCAGCAGCAGTCGGTAACATTCGAGCAAAGACCGTACGACCCGGAGTCTGCATTGCCTATAGAGCGCACACGAGCCGATCGGCAATACCTTCGAGGGAAGAAGTTACAAGCTTTGAACAAAGGAAACACTTTGGTCGACGATAGCTGGGAGGGCACGGAGATGGACGACAAGATGCGACAGCTAAGCTTTTCGCAAGATTACCATGACCTTTTAGCGGACCAATATCAGGAAATGAACTTTCAAACCGAGGAGGTGCTAAGAACCAGGGGAGCGCACCAAGTGTACGAGGCGCAATTTGAAGAAAGGAGACCGAAACCGCCCCCAAAAGACCAGGAGCTCATCCCTAGACCTTTGTCGTGGCAGAAAGGATCTAAGTCCTCAACCGCACGTATTCCCTCTCGAAACCCATCGGGAAACTTTTCAAGAAATGAGTCGCCGGTTGCAGTAACACCTGAGCATTCTCTGCAAGAAAAGGTCCAAAAGTGGATAAACTCATGGGTCCCGCGTCGTCTAAGCGTAGACCCAAGACGCCAAAGTCTGCAGCACCAATCCCCCTCCACCACCCCGTCCGAAAAGGACAAGAAGGCCTCTCCGCCAAAGCGCAAGAAACCCACCGAAGCATACACGACCAAACCCTCAAAAGACGACCTCCGCTTCTCAAAACTCTTCGCTCCCAGCGCTCCCCTGAAATTCGGCCTAAGAATCAAGCATCCCAAACCATCCA